>JAWDGP010000882.1:0-12588 GCA_033675545.1 Elysia crispata
TCAATGTAGGATGAACGATTACGTTAACTGTATGAATACAAGAGGAAAAAAAATGATTGGTGGAGTCTTGTGTAACCGCTGCATTAGTTTTCACACAATAAGGCCATAAGGAAAAAATACGTTAAAAAACCCAGTAAACCTTAACTCAAAGACTTCCACTAGGGAAATAGACTAGAAAAGAATAGAAAATATGAAACACTAGACTCACCCTACGACGGTGTGGGAGTCGAATCCACGAAGAAAGTCCCTACAGATGTGAGGGCGGACGGTTTAACTTGGCACACTTTGGCAGAAGAACAAAATTAAAAAAAAAACACCATGGGTGCAAGCTGGCTGGAGCCCTTTTTTGGTCTGCAATTATACAACACTGTTATCTTTATCCATTATCGCTCCACCGATTTCTATCACCAATTCTTTCATTACTATCCATCTAATACCATGACCAACCATTAGGAATAGGCTTTAGGTCTTTACCATCATCTTCTAGAAATCTAAACAGGGCTCATATACCACATATCTGTTTATCACTCAATATCTCAATTTTGATAAATCCTAAAAGTACGATAATTAATAAAGTTTTAGCTTACTTGACGACAATATAACAAAGACTGTTGATTGTTCTCCCACCCATTTTAAATATTTCATACAAGTAGTAAAATATATAATCAACAGTGCGTTTCTTTCTCCTTGTGACTACTAAACAGCGAAATCTTGTGACAATAATGGTTGTTTGATAGCAACATTTACATTCAATGTAGCTGTTCATGTCATGTTTTATTCACTCCAGGTGATCACTAAGAAATAGCAAACCCAGGACCCGAGGAGAGCTTTGCAGAAACAGACAGGGTCATCACTTCAGTGCTCCGATCGACCATAACTAAAGTAAAATGTGATCATCAACATGATTTTGATTTATTCAACTATTGTGGTACCCTTTTCTTTCCTAAAATCAATACTACCACCAACTATTTATAATGGTCGCAGAAAGAAAAGACTGGACAGCTCTGTTTTACTCCCAGCTTGAACATCGACCTTTAGATCACGTTCGAGAGGTCTATAAACGTCTCATGTCACCCGTTTCTCTTTACACTCGATTCAGATTTAAATTATCTACAATGGAAGCTCCTAGACCTAATATTCCTTTTGAAATATAGCTATGCTAATCCTCACACATGTATCAACCTGTACCACCTGTAGGAATTGGTGGACAACATCACCATACAGGTCACACCAACCTTGCCCACTGGTTAGAATTATACCTGCTTAGATGTTTCATGGATATGTACACGAATAAAGCAGTCAAAGCCCTGCATGAAGCAAATAATTATGTTTATACCTGCTTAGATGTTTCATGGATATGTACACGAATCAAGCAGTCAAAACCCTGCATGAAGCTAATAATTATGTTTATACCGTTGGCGAACAGTCAATGAAAACATCAGATAAAATTATGTCACTGCTACAAATAATTATATGATTTACACCATCTTGCAGGAATAGGTGATAAACAAACCATGAAAGTGAAACCAACCTTGACCTTTTATAAGGTTCACATTCATACTAGTTTTCGTGCATTCTTTCAAAAATAAAACAATCATAGACTTGTAATAAAGCACAGCTGACAGAAAATGTGCATCATTTGACTCATGCAAATCTTGCTTTCCAAAACAAAACAAAAAAATAAATAATGATTGGATTTCCATATTTCTTGAAACATAAGCAAATTTCACTTGCAGTTTTTACAATTTTGTTTTTAAATTCAAAAAGAGAGGGGAAAAGAACAAGATAGCTTTCGACGTGTGCTTTGAAATTTGCACAAAAAAAGTCAAGGACGCGGCAAAGTTTACAAAAACTAAATCATGACAACTGTCAGAGATAAAAGGTAAACATGGGAATGTTTATCGAGTTGAAATAAGTTTATCTGGAATTTATTCAACATACAATATACAATTAGTTGTTTACCTCGCATAGTTTGTTTTGTTTTGTTTTGTTTTTATTTTTGTATTTATTTATTTATTTATTTATCATTTTTTTTGGCAATCCATGCAAATGCAAGTGGTGTTTTTGTTTTCTCTCCTTTGCTTCAACTTTACTGTAAGATACTTGCAATTCGAAAGGAAACTATCACGGTTGAGGACTCTACCAGAAAAGTGTAACGATTCACTTTCATTTCAAGATTACTTTTTTAGGGAAGTAGTAAATCTTTCTTGAGAAACTACTTAATTGTGGATAAAAAACAACTGTGATAATAAAGATGAAATAATATTTTGTACAGTAAATCGTAGTAGTTTCTTTTTTTTTTTTTTTTTTTTTCCTTTCCTGATCCTATATAGCAGAGCAAAATCTGTACCGAAGATAAACGTGTTTTTTTTTAACCTACGTGTCAATATTTCTGTTTCAGTAATAATAATATTAATAGTAGTACTAGCAGCAACAGCAGCAGTAGCAGTAGTAGCAACAAAAGCAGTAGTAGTTGCAGTAGTTGCAGTAGCAGCAGTAGTAGTAGTAGTAGTAGTAGTAGTAGTAGTAGTAGTAGTAGTAGTAGTAGTAGTAGTAGTAGTAGTAGTAGTAGTAGTAGTAGTAGTAGTAGTGGTAGCAGCAGCAGTAGCAGTAGAAGTAGTAGTAGTTTTTCGCAAAATATTGTCGAAATAATCACAAACGCACGGAATCACCAAAGGGAGAACAGTATTGCTGTAATGAAGACAAGATCCCACTTCGCTCTATCAACAGTTTGCCATTAATTGCTGAACGATAATGCGATACTGACAGTGCAAGGCGAACAAGGTCCTGCGCAGCCATGCAATGTACGTGCCTCATATCAACGTATGAACAGCAAGCATGATCAGATTTCTAGGGTTTCTCTAGAACCCATACAAGAATCTCCTCAGGTGACAGTCACCGAAAGCCACACACAAACTGCTGTCCTGCCTGAAGTAGAAATGATTTCCCTTTACCGTGTGTACCTGACGTAATAGTCGCAGCTCCTCTTCTCATAACCTTCACGCTGGAAGTCAAGTTTCAGCATCCACTTGAGTGTGTGTCCTTTTCTCTATTATTTCATAAAGTTTTGACATCTCATAATAACGAGGACGAAATATTAGAAAACAACAATTTAACATTTTGATGTCCTGATATCCTTCTGTCGACCTAACCGGCAGTGAGGCACGTTTTTAGAACGATACCTCTTGATACTGAAGTTAGATAGAACAGCTAACAAAGAGCAGCAGCCCGGAGATCACCATCTTAGTGGTGGACTGGGTTTTGAAAAAAAAAAAAAACACCTCTTCATTCGAAGGATCAATCAAGCATCGCCGTGGAGCTAAACGAGTGACATAAGTCGCAGATCAACGGCACTGTTTGGTAAAAAAAAAAAAAAAACAGTTCGAGATAATTGCTTGGATTGTGTGTGACGATTCACAACCGGTGTTGGCAATAGTAGAAACTGCTTACTCCCAACAACCTTTCCGAATAAATTATTAAGAATTGATGAGCATTTAGATCTAGTTAGTTTTAACCACAACCATAAGACAAAATCTAGATCTAAATCTAGTTTCTTTTGACATCAGTTGGGAATAAGTACTGCCTATCGGGAAAGTCAAGTAGGAGCTTTCCACAATATTATTTGCATTTGACGTAAATTAAATAGGGACTGCTCTCTCCATAACTTTGACGATTTAAGCAAGGGAGACGGGAAAAGACACGCCAGAAAAACTAGACGCTCTAAATCCAGCAATAAGGAGAGATCATGCTACATGTTTGAGCGACCCCTTTTTTCTCGATGCTTTACATCATGACTTATTTCTCACTTGTCAACTTTTCCTTTGACCCTGAAAAATACCGCTCGTAATTTAAAGATTTCCCTCTGACAACGCTCTGTAATTTACAGTATTGGTTAACACGTAAATGAGCAGCTGAGCTTTGAAATATAAAGTTACGATGTGTAGAAACAATCACAGAATGATGTACATATCCTAGATCAACGAGTAGACCTGAGTCGCAGTTTTGATGTAGCTACATTGTTATCCAGCCTGGAGATTTAGCTGATCCATCAACCTTCAGAGTAAGTATAGGGGCAAATTATGATTACTCAATGCTTGTAATAATCGTTACGAAAAGAATCCATCCATGTAGATGTTCAACAGGCCTTTAGGACAAGTTTTCCTTTCTATTCATTTTTTTTTCTTTTACAAATGCTGCTGTTTCTCGTGGACAACAGCTAGTAAATAAAAGTGTTCCTTACATGTCAATACGTATGTCAGATAAAAGATAAGATAAGATATTGAGGGATTAACAAATGCATCTGCTTTCATTAGGGTTATAGATGAAAAACCTTCAATACCTTGATGACGTAGCAAACCATGATTTTCCACCTAGAATGCAGTAAAATTTAAATTAAAAAAAAAAAAAAAATTCAAGGTATTGTATATCAAAGTTTAGATTTTGTTGATTAACATATATACTGGCGCATGAGTTCAAATAACAGTGTAACCAATAACTGAAACTAATTGCATGCACGTTTCATAACGCAGGGTAAGATAACCAAAAAAAAAAGGGACCAATTAGTGTCCCATTTCTCCCAGTTACCGATGAAAGAGTGTCGAGGTCAGACAGCTGGAGCGCCCGATTCAAGCTTGCCAGAAGTTTTTATGGCTCGTTCGAATCTCTATAGTGATGACAAGATCTATTATAGGGTCAGACTTGACAATTTTCTGTTTTCAAAAGGATGGGAATCCCTTTTCATTCAAAACATTCAATAAACATCTACACCTTTTCGAAATAAGTTGTTTCCCATGTTGCATTTTTCGTCACCTAATTAATAGGTTAATTCATGTTGAAAATCGTTGGAATTTTGCGATAATCTGGTTCTGAGATACACTATGACCATGGTGAGGAATTGTCTTGGGTCATGAAACTCAAGTATTCAAGTTACAGTCCTGGCCTTCTGCTCAGACTGAATCATATAGACAAATCTGGAGTAAAATAAATGTTGCACAAAATTATTTAATATAGCAACAACGACAACAACAACGGCAACATCAGTGTCACTACCAAGATTGTATTTGTTGTTAAACGTTGTCCCAATTCATTGCGCATGATGCCAAAATTAACGCCACTCCAATTCAGTATGAAAGGAAACTTTCAAAGCAAAGATGCTACTAACAATTACAATTACGATAACAGTTTCATGCACGTGAGTGAGAAAACGTGTGTGAGTACGCGTGCACGAGTGTGATGGTGGGTGCCTCAACTGATACGGCAGCCGGAGCTCCGAATCGTTACACGCTTCCGCCAAACTCTCAC
Source organism: Elysia crispata (assembly GCA_033675545.1). NCBI lineage: Eukaryota > Metazoa > Mollusca > Gastropoda > Plakobranchidae > Elysia > Elysia crispata. The sequence continues at coordinate 5,302 of JAWDGP010000882.1, forward strand.
GGCGACACGGTTCCCGACAGACTCGCCCTTCACTGGCGCCTGCCGCGTGGAGCTCCCAAATGAGTCGAGGACATTACTTAACACACATCGCGCTCACTTTCCGAGAGTCTCGCATAATGAGGGACCGTATGGGTATATAGAGACGTTTAAAAGCCGCTCTGCGATGACAGATGAAGGGAGATATCAATCAGGCAACCCATTTGTCTAGTCCCTGGTTTCGATTCTCCGACGCAAAGCGGAAAATACCACAAATTTACTGAGACTATGGAAGGTAATTTTGATTTTCGTGCGTTCGCGCTTTGTGGTTCTGCTTCTTTGGAAATGGATCATTCCCATTTATTATGATTGTGTATAGTAATCAAGGTAAAAGACTTCCTATTTGAAAGGAGAAACTTTTTCTATCCGCTAGCCCATGGTTCAGTACCAGGTATACTCAAGACTCTCTCCGCCTATCACCGGTCAAATTTGTGAGGAACGAAAAAAAAAAAGCAGGTGGCCAATAGTCATGACATTGGGCAGGTCAAACATGCCCCCGTCAGATGGACTACCGCTTCGAAGTTGATGTTTCCTACTCACCCAAGAGCGACGACAATTTCGGCTGAATCAAGACTTTTAGTGTTTTGGTCTTAACAGATCTGTATCAGTTGAGTGTAGCGCTGAAAAGTGTTGACTGTTTTACTGAATTGATCTAACGACAGCCACTTGACCCAAGAAATGATGGTAGAGGAGAAACTGCTCGAGAGCTACAGATCTCCTCGGGTTATAGAGACGATATAAGGATTTAGGGAATGTCCCGATCTGTACGGTCAGTGCTAGCTTTAAGCTCGGCCCTTTACTCAGGAAATAAAAAAAAATATATATTGCTCTCAATTCTAACTCTCCTAGATCTAGACGATAGCGTGATAGATGAGTGCAACATTTGCAAATGTTTCTTTCATGTTTTGACTAGTGTGTGATAAGAAGACCGCCTCGCGCGGGCTGGATATATAAGATAGACAATGTCTATAATACAACCGTGGCGATGATGACAACATTTAGCAGAAGGGCAATGATGACGAAAATTGATGACGATTATCACCGCAATGATGACGAAAATTGATGACGATTCTCACCGCAATGATGACGAAAATTGATGACGATTATCATCGCAAAGATGACGAGGAACAATATTCCACAACTATATGTAAGAACGCCAGATAGGTCAGTAGAATGATGGAGCGTTAGACTGTCAATATGAAGGTTCTGGATTCGATCTCCCCCAGGACCATCAGCTCTTATGTTGGGTCCCACTTAACCAGCCCTAAACTTGACTTCACAGGAAGCTACCGTTTCTGCCATGGATTCTTCAAGAAATTTAGGAGACAAAAAGAAAAAGAAAAAGAAAAAAAAAAGGAAGACAAATCGGCGATACTTAGGTCACATTTGCTTCATAACTAATCGGAAATGTAGGTAATTAGATATATATCGCTACCTGAATTAAACCGGAAATCTAGACAATTAGGTCATATTTGCTTCATAACTGATCGGAAATCTAGACAATAAGATCACTTTCGCGGCTTGACTGATCTGAAATCTAGACAATAAGATCACTTTCGCGACTTGACTGATCTGAAATCTAGACAATAAGATCACTTTCGCGACTTGACTGATCTGAAATCTAGACAATAAGATCACTTTCGCGACTTGACTGATCTGAAATCTAGACAATAAGATCACTTTCGCGACTTGACTGATCTGAAATCTAGACAATAAGATCACTTTCGCGACTTGACTGATCTGAAATCTAGACAATAAGATCACTTTCGCGACTTGACTGATCTGAAATCTAGACAATAAGATCACTTTCGCGACTTGACTGATCTGAAATCTAGACAATAAGATCACTTTCGCGACTTGACTGATCTGAAATCTAGACGATAAGATCACTTTCGCGACTTGACTGATCTGAAATCTAGACAATAAGATCACTTTCGCGACTTGACTGATCGGAAATCTAGACAATAAGATCACTTTCGCGACTTGACTGATCTGAAATCTAGACAATAAGATCACTTTCGCGACTTGACTGATCGGAAATCTAGACAATAAGATCACTTTCGCAACTTGACTGATCGGAAATCTGGACAATAAGATCACTTTCGCAACTTGACTGATCTGAAATCTAGACAATAAGATCACTTTCGCGACTTGACTGATCGGAAATCTAAACAATAAGATCACTTTCGCAACTTGACTGATCGGAAATCTGGACAATTATGTCATATTTGAGACACAACTTGTCGGAAATCTAGACCACCAGTTCATCTTTGCTACATACCAGGTCTAAAGCCTATATTTTTAGATCTAGTTCACTCTTGCTACATAACAGGTCGAAAATCTTAAGCGCAGATGCTTATGAATTATCCCGAATCGAGAGGAAGAAGTAAAATCTAAACCCTCGTTTCACCAGAAATTCGATGTTGAAACTCTACCCACCCCCATCTCCCCCTCTCCAGGTCGTGTTCTGATGCTCTTGGTGACGGTACTGTTGGCCAGCACACTGCTCCCCGGCTCCCTCTCGGCGCCTCTGCCCAGCGTGGCTGATACTTTGTCTTCCTTCCAGAACTTCTACAGGAACGTGGCCAAGTACACTCTCGGAGAATTCTACGACTGGGACCGAAAGGAGTAGTGCGCATCTCCCCGGACAGATCGGACTATGCAGCGGGGGCAGGCGGTTACCGGTACCGCCTGGATTCGGTTCCGCGGTTACCGGTACCGCCGGGATTCGGTTCCGCTGTAGGAACCAAATAAAAGGCGAAACTTGGCTGTAAACAGCATCTATTTTTTCCTTCCTTTTATGTTCTATGTGTTTTTTGCTCGTGGGGTAAAATCCCACGGAAATTTCTTACACATGGAAAAGTTAAACAGACTTCTGTTAATTGCGCATGCATAAAAATAGATTCTATGATGTTTTTTTTTTTTTTTCTAGCCACTGTCATGATGATTGCTTAGCTTATTAAAGTTGCACTCAATAAATCCTCTTAGCCTTATGTCATGACACACCTGTATTCTGAGTCAGCATGATACAGCATGATACACATCTAAAGTCCTCTTAGCCTTATGTCATGACACACCTGTATTCTGAGTCAGCATGATACACATCTAAAGTCCTCTTAGCCTTATGTCATGACACACCTGTATTCTGAGTCAGCATGATACACATCTAAAGTCCTCTTAGCCTTATGTCATGACACACCTGTATTCTGAGTCAGCATGATACACATCTAAAGTCCTCTTAGCCTTATGTCATGACACGCCTGTATTCTGAGTCACCATGACTCACATCTTAAGTCCTCTTAGCCTTATGTCATGACACACCTGTATTCTGAGTCAGCATGATACACATCTAAAGTCCTCTTAGCCTTATGTCATGACACATCTGTGTTCTGAGTCCGCAACATATAAGTATGTAACACGCCTGTGTACGCATGCGCTGAAGCAAACACCCGAGAAGAGGAGCAACACGGATATGTGGTATCCAATAACCAATCAGCGCTAATTAAAGATCACTCTCCGTTTTCATCCTCCCCGTTACAAAACAGCATTTTAATTGACCTCAGAGCTGAGAGAGAGAGAAAGTGAGAGAGAGAGAGAGAGAGAGAGAGAGAGAGAGAGAGAGAGAGAGAAGAAGAAGAAGAAGAAGAAGAGGAAGATGCCAAAAAGGTGACTAACTCTTCGGTGCTTTAATTAGCTGGAAATTAAACATCATATTACGAGGACCAGCAACGTGACCGCAACACACACATACAGCTGGCTGACTCAGCATACCATTCTGCTGACGAGTAAAAAAAAAATTTAGTTTAAAACTAGACCTTTACACATCTCCAATATTATCAGCGAGTATTAACACCAAACTCCCTTAACTCAACTCAATACTCATTCGCGTGTATTTTCCACTCACAATGAACATTTCATTCGCGTACGTTTCAAACGTTCGAATCATGGTTTCCATAAATTTCACAATATCTTCTGGTTTATAGGCAATGGTGAGTTACGTAACCACATTGGCAGTATTTGATCTAACAGTCTTCATCAGACCTGTGTGTTCAGACTCTATCAGTGAGGCGTTGTTGTGGTTTCAGTGTCACCAGCGTGTCGCAAGGACGGTACGTACATGGATGTCAAGCCAGTATCCTAACAACCTGACCTTGAACTTTCGGAGCCTCCCATTTGTTGAAAGGGGGATTTTGGTTCTCTAAAGTACAAAACGATTTTTTTTCAGTCTAGGAATCCAAGTTTTTCCGAAAAAAAAAAAAAAACGGCTTCAGGTAATGTGATGAGAGATTCGTTTAATCGAAATAAAGGCTGAAGGCAAATTCCTGATGTAGGATGAGGAAAAAATGTAAACGGATATGACAGAAATCATGGAAATGGTTATGTGTTTGTTGTTGATGAGATGCGTATGATAATGTTGATGATGAAGATGATGATGATGATTATTATTTTGATGAGGATCATGATGATGATGATGATGATGATGATGCTGATGATGCTGGTGTTCACCATGATGATGATGATGATGATGATGATGATGATGATGGTGATGGTGATTATTTTGATAAGGATGATGATGATGATGATAATGCTGGTGTTCATGATGATGATGATGAAAAGGTTAATGTTTAAGTTTGATGTTGATGAAGACGGTTTACAAATGCTGTTTTCTATCCGATTATGATAATAATGATGTTGACGGAAAATACTGAAAGTGACGATAATGATAAAATGGTGGAGGTGATGATGATGATATGGTGTTGATATGTCGATGGTGAAGATAACAGTGGATGTGATGATGATATTCATAGTCATCTTACAAATAAGCTTGAGCAAACAAAGAGACAATGAGGGTTTTTTTTAAAGCTTGTACAGTCGCAGATATTGAGAATTAAGAATTGTCCAGTATTATGATTAGTCCACATGACTAAGTCGGTGGAGCGTTGGACAGACAGGAATGTGTCGCTTGTAAGATCACCTGTTCACTTTTTAGATGGAGATTAGAGGTGGTTCTAGAATTATTGAGATTATAGTACATATCGACTCATTGTAGATCTACATTAGAGGTGATTCTAGAACTATTAAGATTTTAGTTCATATCGACTTTTTGTCGAATAATTTTAGACGTGATTCTAAAATTATTGAGATTTGAGTTCATATCGACTTTTTGTAAGTCTAGATTTTAATTTAGAGGTGATACTAAAATTCTGGAGATCTTAGCTCATATCGACTTATTGCATTATCCTCTAGATTGCAGGTTGATAAGACCTGAAAATGTTGCCACACAGGACTTACCAATCCTCTAGATTGCAGGTTGATAAGACCTGAAAATGTTGCCACACAGGACTTACCAAAGCCATTCCCGCGGAGAGAAATGTGTGAATATCCCTAAAGTAATAAGCAAGAGGGAGAAAAAACAAAAATTTGCCTCAATCAATTGACAAACATCGTGTATGACTATCATTAAAAAAAATATAATTTCAGTTCGCGTACCAATATTCTGGGAATATTTTTTTTCGTCGGGTCCTCATGTACCAGAATAGTGTGAAATTAGTATGCCAACAGCTAAGACCAGAAAAATTTAGTGTTGAAAATGATGTCTGCTCGCCCATCGGTTAGAAACTGAAAAGTTAGTCTTTCAGAAAATAAATTGACTTAACCGCCTGCCACAAAGCTAATGCTCGATAGTCCTAGTACATAACTATGAGGAAAGCTCACTAGGACGGAATATATCCCGAGAAAAGATACTTCAGGTTTGCTACTTTATTATTCAAAGCCATTATTAAAAAAAAAGGGTGACTTGGAGGAAGTCTTAAGGCAGACGACGATTGCTCATATAAGTGTAAGACAAAATCTAGCCAACACGAGAGATAACTGTAGCATTTTCAGTTATGATAATGTCAATTTGCCTATTGTTATGGTCAATATAGTGTAACTTTAGGGGTGGAAGAGGCTTTGAAAAACGCAAAAAAGATGGCACTGGCAGTAAAATCAGGTGTAAAAACTGCAGCTCTTTCCTCGCATCCACACACGCACGAGCCTCGCGAGGTAACCGAGCTGCTTAGAGTATTACCCTTGAAAATTTGCAAGTCATTCAACCACTAACGGTGCTTTTGAAGACAATAGATAGTGAAAAAACAACAACAAAAGTACTAGTCAAACATAAAAGAAATATGTTGCAAAATATACCCCCCCCCCCTTTTTTTTTTTTCTCGGAAAAAAAATATTAGCCTCGCTAGAGCACATAGGCGGCAATCATTTATTTTTTATCTATTCGAACCCTACATAATTATTCCGTAAAAGATCTCTGAGTGGCCAACATTCTGATTGCTCTATCGAAGCGATCTATGGTTACCAGGCCCGGGGTAATCTGTTGCGGCGGTCTGCACATTCCAGTCTCTTGCTTTCTGATTACTTTTGGGCAATTCGTGGACATGGATAGGTTTGGTGTGGCTTTCTGTCACGTCATCGTGTTTCGGGATCGGTTCAGCTCAGCTATCAGATTGACGCGCTGTTGACGGATCTCTCACCGCGTTAGCTCTGTTTACATAGAGCCAGGTCCTTGATCTCGCAGAGCTGTTCCACTTTCACTTCTCCAAGTCACATGATACAAATAACATCCACTTGCCGCCTTATATTTTATATTATAAAACATAGGAAAAGGGATACTTTTCTAATTAAATTTAATGTCAAAGAGGTCACTAGAAGACCTCCCTGGAGATGAGGATTAATGTGTATTTTATGTTTACATACATGACATTAATCCTGAAAGTAAATGCGAGGTTATGTCATCAGCATCCATCAAAAACATGACTGCAGTGTTGGCGATAGCTGGAGACTATCTCCCGGCAGACGTGCCCCAGGTTGAAGATAATGAAGATGACTTCAACATTCATTTGCATTATCAGCAGATACATACACCATTTTGGTGGATTACATTTAATCCTAGCCTGATTTCAACCAGACACGGGCGTGAGTATAAATAATGAGACTCTGAGAGTAACACCAAAAATCTGTATCGCGCCACCATACATGAGAGAGCTGAACACTAAACAACAATGCTGAGTACTATGGAAGGTAAGAGCTCATTTTTTTCCCCTCAGCGTTAGATTAAGGCTTTCCGGAAGTTCAGTTATAGTTACCTCTAATATAGTTTTAAGGTGATACTGGTTAACTTCAAAACGCAGTTTTTATTGATAACATTAACAGTATTTATTTTCACTATTGGAAGAACCACTAGTGATAGCAGTGGCA
>JAWDGP010000883.1:0-12500 GCA_033675545.1 Elysia crispata
AAGATCTGGATACATGTTACAGATGTAGGGAGTTGGCTGTGTATTGAAGATCTGGATACATGTTACAGATGTAGGGAGCTGGCTGTGTATTGAAGATCTGGATACATGTTACAGATGTAGGAAGCTGGCTGTGTATTGAAGATCTGGATACATGTTACAGATGTAGGGAGCTGGCTGTGTATTGAAGATCTGGATACATGTTACAGATGTAGGGAGCTGGCTGTGTATTGAAGATCTGGATACATGTTACAGATGTAGGGAGCTGGCTGTGTATTGAAGATCTGGATACATGTTACAGATGTAGGGAGCTGGCTGTGTATTGAAGATCTGGATACATGTTACAGATGTAGGGAGCTGGCTGTGTATTGAAGATCTGGATACATGTTACAGATGTAGGGAGCTGGCTGTGTATTGAAGATCTGGATACATGTTACAGATGTAGGAAGCTGGCTGTGTATTGAAGATCTGGATACATGTTACAGATGTAGGAAGCTGGCTGTGTATTGAAGATCTGGATACATGTTACAGATGTAGGGAGCTGGCTGTGTATTGAAGATCTGGATACATGTTACAGATGTAGGGAGCTGGCTGTGTATTGAAGATCTGGATACATGTTACAGTAGTAGGGAGTTGGCTGTGTATTGAAGATCTAGTTACATGTAACAGTAGTAGGGAGCTGGCTGTGTATTGAAGATCTGGATACATGTTACAGTAGTAGGGAGTTGGCTGTGTATTGAAGATCTAGTTACATGTAACAGTAGTAGGGAGTTGGCTGTGTATTGAAGATCTAGTTACATGTTACAGTAGTAGGGAGTTGGCTGTGTATTGAAGATCTAGTTACATGTTACAGTAGTAGGGAGTTGGCTGTGTATTGAAGATCTGGATACATGTTACAGATGTAGGGAGCTGGCTGTGTATTGAAGATCTAGTTACATGTAATAGTAGTAGGGAGTTGGCTGTGTATTGAAGATCTAGTTACATGTAACAGTAGTAGGGAGTTGGCTGTGTATTGAAGATCTGGATACATGTTACAGATGTAGGGAGCTGGCTGTGTATTGAAGATCTAGTTACATGTAATAGTAGTAGGGAGTTGGCTGTGTATTGAAGATATGAATACATGTTACAGATATAGGGAGCTGGCTGTATATCGAAGATCTGGATACATGTCACAGTAGTAGGGAATTAACCGTATATTGAAGCTCTAGATACATGTTACGTAATATAGATCCTTTTCTACAGAGATAAAGTAATAGAGATGGAGAGAGAGAGAAGAGAAGACGGAAAGATAGAGATAGATAGATAGATAGATAGATAGATAGAGAGAGAGAGAGAGAGAGAGAGAGAGAGAGAGAGAGAGAGAGAGAGAGAGAGAGAGAGAGAGAGAGAGAGAGAGAGAGAGAGAGAAATGTGTTCCTCCAAAGTAGAATCTAGACCGAAAGAAGGAATGCCCAAATCGAGCCTATCCTTTGGCTCGCCCCACCAGATAAACTACAAAGCAGTCAAACGGTGATGCTAGAGTTCAGCTCTAACCTCTCCAACCTGCACCACAGGCGAGAGACAGTGAGACACCGACAGCTCGCGAAATGTCCAACACCTGCGACCGCATTAACGACCTACCCCCCCCCCCCCCCCACTGAAAAATCAGCCCTAAGATAATGTTTTCGTATTTCAAATGTACAAATAGATGGTCGAACAGGAAGCTCTTAACCCCCCCCCCCCCCCTTCTCTCTCTCTCTAACTCTCTCTCTCTGTTTCTCTTTCATCTCTCTGCTAAGCCTGACTTAATCAATGTTTCTCCCCCTTCCCCCCCAGCTCTGGGTAGCCGTGCTTACAGTGAGGGGCCGGGAGGAGAGGACGCGAGGACAAGCGCAGCCATGCATGTCGGGTGAGCAGACCAGACAAGCCGAGCCCGCTCCTCTGTGGGGTGTGTGTGTGTAGGGGGTGTGGGTGTGTGTGTGTGGGGGGGTGTGGGTTCAGGAAGACAAGAGCGAATGTTTTGTAACCGTCCATGACAAGGTCGCTCGTTCTCTCGGTCTTAACACTGAGATCGCCGTTTTTGGTAGGTTCTTCTGGTCAAAGCTACCAAATCAAAACAATTAACATTACACTTTTCTACTAACTCTCTTTCTCTCTCTCTCTCTCTCTCTCTCTCTCTCTCTCTCTCTCTCTCTCTCTCTCTCTCTCTCTCTCTCTCTCTCTCCCTCCATTATCGCCCTTCTTTAGGATTAAAAAAAATTAATAAATGCAATAACAAAAATTACTCGAGGCCTGTAATTGGTGTGAATATGTCACAACTGAGAGTAGGCCAGGCGGAGGGGTGGTCTCGCGAGACACACAGTGTAGCTTGGTGCAGCTTGGCGTAGCTTAATAACACCCACATCCATCCATCCATCTAGTTAGCTAGCAACAACAAGCACTGCTGCTACAACTCGCAGTACGACAGCAAGCACTGCTACTACCATTCGCAATACAACTTTCAATACTGCTAGTATTGTGGTCTTCTACTACGATATCAATATCTCTACTATCACTGCTACTACTACTACTACTACTACTACTACTACTACTACTACTACTACTACTACTACTACTACTACTACTACTACCACTACCACTACCACTACCACTACAACTACTACTACTACTACTACTACTACTACTACTACTACTACTACTACTACTACTACTACTACTACTACTACTACTACTACTACTACTACTACTACTACTACTACTACTACTACTACTACTTTTATTAGTCCCCGTTTTCCCCCCACAATGTTTGTCCACCATACATACAGACAAAAAGGCTGGCAGGCAGACACTCTACTGATATCAGTGACGCAGTTCTGTGCTGGCCATGAGTGTCACAGCTGGCCGGGCGTGTGTGTGTGCTGGTCGCCAGGGACAACAAGGCCTGACCACGTATACACAGCAGACAGAGGAGTGTGCAGCAGCAGCAGCAGCAGCCCACTGACCCAATTAGCGGTGTGGACGGTGGATGACAAGGTCAGGCGCGGCCAGTGACGGGTCCGAGCAGCAGTTCTAACCTGATCTCAAGCCGAGGCCTTCGTGCTGCACAATACTACAGTTCTCTTCAATATGTATGGGAGAGGAGGGAGACATACAGAGAGAGAGAGAGAGAGAGAGAGAGAGAGAGAGAAAGAGAGAGAGAGGCAAAGTGAGACAATTAGAGAGACAGGCTGAAGGACAGAGTGAGAGACAGGCAGTGGGAAAAAGTTAAAGATAGACAGAGACCGAGAGCCAGAAAAACGAGAAGGAAAAGGACAGATACAAATACTCTCTCTCTATATATATATATATAACCCGCAAAGCGATGCATGTTATGAAATGACTAAACAGCCTAAACTTAGGCCGAGTCGGTGACTAGGTGAACCAGTGACTGAGTCGTTGACTGGGTGAACCAGTGACTGAATAATGAGTCGTTGACTGGATAAACCAGTGGCTGACTGAGTCGTTGACTGGGTAAACTAGTGACTGTCTGAGTCGGTGACTGGGTAAACTAGTGACTGTCTGAGTCGGTGACTGGGTGAACCAGTGACTGAATGAATCGGTGACTGGGTGAACTAGTGACTGTCTGAGTCGTTGACTGGGTAAACTAGTGACTGTCTGAGTCGTTGACTGGGTAAACTAGTCACTGTCGAGTCTTTGACTGGATAAACCAGTGGCTGACTGAGTCGTTGACTGGGTAAACTAGTGACTGTCTGAGTCGGTGACTGGGTAAACTAGTGACTGTCTGAGTCGGTGACTGGGTGAACCAGTGACAGAAAGAGTAGTTGACTGGGTGAACTAATGACTGATTGAGTCGGTGACTGGGTGAACCAGTGACTGTCTGAGTCGTTGACTGGGTGAACTAATGACTGATTGAGTCGGTGACTGGGTGAACCAGTGACTGTCTGAGTCGTTGACTGGGTGAACTAATGACTGAATGAGTTGTTGATTGGAAGAACTAGTGACTGAATGAGTCGTTGATTGGGTGAATAGTGACTGACTGAGTCTGTGACTGGATGAACTAGTGAGTGGATGAACTAGTGACTGACTGAGTCGGTGACTGGGTGAACGATTGATTGGAATTACCTGATCAAGTCTGAGCTGCGACCTGGGATTTCTACATTGTTTAACATCTCATGCCGAGTCTTCTAGGAATTCATTTCAAATATTCTGTCATTCTGGCAGTCAATCAAAGATTCAATCAATCAATCCGTCATCAATCAATCGATAAATACATCAGTTTGTTTACTCACTCTTGCTGTTTCTATCTCCCCATAGAGTTAGAGCCACACTTGCAACAAAGAAAGGAAGAGATGGAAAGAGAGAAAGAGAGAGAGAGAGAGAGAGAGAGAGAGAGAGAGAGAGAGAGAGAGACAGACAGACAGACAGACAGACTTAAAATCTTTAAAGGTTAATATATTTAATGAAAATTATTCGCTCATATCTAAATGGAACCAAAAAGTTGATACTGAACATTCCCATGACAGTTGGATTGATTGACTGATTAACAGAAAGATTGATTAGTTGATATAGACCGTCCACAATGCCTAGCCTTCGTAAAACTTTTTAAAACACAGTTTCACAGATATTGAAAAAAAATATATAGAAAAACTCATAGGTTTGTGTCACGGTAGAGGGGAGGGGGGCGCTGTCCTAGATTTGAACTGTTGAGTCTGTGGAATGTGATCGAATCGTCGATCTTGTGTGAGCCTCTCAGATCAATAGGGGGCGCTGGCTGCTGGCGATCTGTGGCCACCCTAGCCCTGACGGTACACAGTCACACGGTGGACAGAGCAGGCAGAGGCGCAGGTGGGAGACACTTGCAGTAATTTACGGCTTTCCTCACGGGAGAGAGACGTGTGTGTGTGTGTGTGTGTGGGAGAGTTGAAATAAGAAGGTAGGGGAAGGAAGGGGCAGTTTAAAATAAATATAGGAGGCTTTAATTAGTTCCAGGATGAAAAAAGTGGGTTTTTTTTTGTAAATAAGGGATTGGTAAAGAAAGAGAAAAAAATCTAGCGGAGGGAGAAGAGATACAAATGAAACAAGAGAGGGACTGAAAGAGACGCAGTGATAGAAAGAACGAAAAGCAATGGGAAAAAATGTTTTTTTTTTTTGTTTTTTGTTGGGGTGTTTTAGTGAGGCGGAGGGAAGAGTGCGAGAGAGAGAGAGAGAGAGAGAGAGAGAGAGAGAGAGAGAGAGAGAGAGAGAGAGAGAGAGAGAGAGAGAGAGAGAGAGAAAGGAAAAAGACAAAGACTGAGAGAGGAAGAGGAGGAGGAGGAGGAGGAAAGAGAAACCTTTTAAGCCTGGCTGGCTGACCTAATCACTGGTCAACCAGACCATCTCGCCTTCCATCTATTGAGGTCACAGGTCGGAGCCTGGGGCTGACAGAGGCTCAGCTTGCTAGCACAACATTAACAAACACAACCAAAACACTTACAACAGCGGCGAGAGGCGGCGTGTGAAGCTCTACAGCTATAACCCTACACCGACTCTGTGTGTGTACGTGTGTGTGTGTGTGCGTGTCCAGGATTATTCGGTCAGCTCGGCCCGGTTTATCACTGTTCTGGCCGTGATAACTGCCTGACACGGACCCGACGTCTGGCGTGGACAAAGCGAGATTGGTGACCTAATGAAGCACAGGATGTGCCTCCACCACTCTCCACAAGAGAGGGGCACTAGCACAGTGGTAGAGCACTTGCTCAAATCTAGATTGAAGGAATTCAGACCTGCATCCCCTGCACGAACTCTGGAAAGGCCCACACAGAGGCGCGAAAGGTCGATGGAACGAAAGAGAGAAACAAAGAAAAGAATGAATCATGGTGATATAGATAGAAAGAATCAGAAAAAGTAAGAAAGGACACAAGATATATATATATATATATATATATATATATATATATATATATATATATATATATATCCCTTTCTCCCTGGTTTTTCCCCCCTGTTTTACCGTTACCTCTCCATATTTTTCTCACGCTTGACTTTCTCAGTTCAAGTATTTCTGTCTGTCTGTCTGTCTGTCTGTCTGTTTGCTCTCTAAGGCTCCCCTATAACCAATCAAGTCCTGTCCCGAATTCCATGCAAGTGGAAGATGGCCTCTCATCTAACCAGCCCTATCCTGCTTATCTCTGTGACGGGCGAGTGGATCAGGAGAGAGAGAGAGAGAGAGAGAGAGAGAGAGAGAGAGAGAGAGAGAGAGAGAGAGAGAGAGAGAGAGAGAGAGAGTGAGAAACAGCCGGATTAATAATACATGGACGGGTGAGCTATTTTTGAAACACACACTCTCTCTCTCTCTCTCTCTCTCTCTCTCTCTCTCTCTCTCTCTCTCTCTCTCTCTCTCCCCCTGATCCACTCGCCCGTCACAGAAATAAGCAGGATAGGGCTGGTTAGATGAGAAGGTGATAGAAAAAGAGAGAAAGAGAGGGAGAAGGACAACGATAGATGAGAGCGTCAAAGAGGGGGGGGGAGTTACGAGACGAATGACAGAAAGAGGGAAAAGGAGAGATAGATGAGAATGAAAGAGAGATGAAAAGATGGGGAAATATGAGATAGACAGGAAAAGGAAAAGAGAGTTGAGAGTGCGGGAGAGATGAAAGGCTGGACAGACACAAAGAGGCGAAGAGAGCAATGGGACAGAGAGAACATCTATCACTACTGTTGGTCAGTGTAGCGAGCACAGCTTGTGATTTCCCTTGGGTCAGCTTTGCACCGAGTGGTCATTGTCTGCTCATCTCACTCCTGATCTCTGACTGACACTCTAGATATCTTTCACTATTCTGATCTCTGACAGACTCTCTGAATATCTCTCACTTTTGATCTCTGACTGACACTCTAGATATCTTTCACTATTCTGATCTCTGACAGACTCTCTGAATATCTCTCACTTTTGATCTCTGACTGACACTCTAGATATCTTTCACTATTCTGATCTCTCACTTTTGATCTCTGACTGACTCTAGATATCTTTCACTATTCTGATCTCTGACTGACTCTCTGAATATCTCTCACTTTTGATCTATGACTGACACTCTAAACATCTTTCACTATTATGATCTCTGACTGACTCTCTGAATATCTCTCACTTTTGATCTCTGACTGACACTCTAGATATCTTTCACTATTCTGATCTCTGACTGACTCTCTGAATATCTCTCACTTTTGATCTATGACTGACACTCTAAACATCTTTCACTATTCTGATCTCTGACTGACTCTCTGAATATCTCTCACTTCTAACCTCTAACTGACCCTCTGGACATCTCCCACTTCTGATCTCTGACTGACTCTATTGAAATCTCTCACTTCTAACCTCTAACTGACCCTCTGGACATCTCTCACTTCTGATCTCTGACTGACTCTATTGAAATCTCTCACTTCTTACCTCTAACTGACCCTCTGGACATCTCTCACTTCTGATCTCTGACTGACTCTATTGAAATCTCTCACTTCTTACCTCTAACTGACCCTCTGGACATCTCTCACTTCTGATCTCTGACTGACTCTATTGAAATCTCTCACTTCTAACCTCTAACTGACCCTCTGGACATCTCTCACTTCTGATCTCTGACTGACCCTCTGGACATCTCTCACTTCTGATCTCTGACTGACTCTATTGGCATCTCTCACTTCTAACCTCTAACTGACCCCCTGGACATCTCTCACTTCTGATCTCTGACTGACTCTATTGGCATCTCTCACTTCTAACCTCTAACTGACCCTCTGGACATCTCTCACTTCTGATCTCTGACTGACTCTATTGACATCTCTCACTTCTGATCTCTGACTGACTCTATTGACATCTCTCACTTCTGATCTCTGACTGACTCTATTGGCATCTCTCACTTCTGATCTCTGACTGACTCTATTGGCATCTCTCACTTCTGATCTCTGACTGACTCTATTGGCATCTCTCACTTCTGATCTCTGACTGACTCTATTGGCATCTCTCACTTCTGATCTCTGACTGACTCTATTGGCATCTCTCACTTCTGATCTCTGACTGACTCTATTGGCATCTCTCACTTCTGATCTCTGACTGACTCTATTGGCATCTCTCACTTCTGATCTCTGACTGACTCTATTGGCATCTCTCACTTCTGATCTCTGACTGACTCTATTGACATCTCTCACTTCTGATCTCTGACTGACTCTATTGACATCTCTCACTTCTGATCTCTGACTGACTCTATTGGCATCTCTCACTTCTAACCTCTGACTGACCCCCTGGACATCTCTCACTTCTGATCTCTGACTGACCCTCTGGACATCTCTCACTTCTGATCTCTGACTGACTCTATTGGAATCTCTCACTTCTAACCTCTAACTGACCCTCTGGACATCTCTCACTTCTGATACCTGACTGACTCTATTGACATCTCTCACTTCTGATACCTGACTGACCCTCTGGACATCTCTCACTTCTGATACCTGACTGACTCTATTGACATCTCTCACTTCTGATCTCTGACTGACTCTATTGACATCTCTCACTTCTGATCTCTGACTGACTCTATTGACATCTCTCACTTCTGATACCTGACGGACCCTCTGGACATCTCTCACTTCTGATCTCTGACTGACTCTATTGACATCTCTCACTTCTGATCTCTGACTGACCCTATTGACATCTCTCACTTCTGATCTCTGACTGACTCTATTGACATCTCTCACTTCTGATCTCTGACTGACTCTATTGACATCTCTCACTTCTGATACCTGACTGACTCTATTGACATCTCTCACTTCTGATCTCTGACTGACTCTATTGACATCTCTCACTTCTGATACCTGACGGACCCTATTGACATCTCTCACTTCTGATCTCTGACTGACTCTATTGACATCTCTCACTTCTGATACCTGACTGACTCTATTGACATCTCTCACTTCTGACACCTGACTGACTCTATTGACATCTCTCACTTCTGATCTCTGACTGACCCTATTGAAATCTCTCACTTCTGATACCTGACGGACCCTCTGGACATCTCTCACTTCTGATCTCTGACTGACTCTATTGACATCTCTCACTTCTAACCTCTAACTGACCCTCTGGACATCTCTCACTTCTGATCTCTGACTGACTCTATTGACATCTCTCACTTCTAACCTCTAACTGACCCTCTGAACATCTCTCACTTCTGATATCTGACTGAATCAACTGTCTCTTCTGCCATTAACTCAGCTTTTTTGTCTTTGCCTCTAATCCTTCTTTCACACTTTTTCAGTTGAAACATGTTTTTAATTTCCTCTCTCACTCTCTCAGCTTCTTCACTCCTCTTCCTCTAAAGCTCTCCAAACATTGCTATATCTCTTATCTGTATTTTTTCCTCTCTTTCATTCTATGTGTTTGTGTCTCTCTGTCTTTACAAACCTATCTAATTTACCGATCCAATAATGAGAGACAAATTGAAGTGAGCGCGGCGTGTCCCCGGAGACCCCACACTGTCCCCGATAGAATAAACAGTTGTCCTGCACTGATGGCCGCCCGAGCTGCCTCATGCTGGACAAACACGACATGGCGATTAATTTGTCCGCACTAGATGGAAAACCAATTAGCAAAAGAGAGAGAGAGTGAGAGAGAGAGTGAGAGAGAGAGAGAGATAGAGAGAGAGATAGAGATAGAGAGAGATAGAGAGAGAGATAGAGAGAGAGTGAGAGAGATAGAGAGAGAGAGATAGAGAGAGAAATAGAGAGAGAGAGAGAGAGAGAGAGAGAGAGAGAGAGAGAGAGAGAGAGAGAGAGAGAGACCGACACACACACAGAGTTTCCTGACACAGTGCGACACATTCGGAAACAAGAAGTAGCCTGCTAGTACCAGTGGACAGTACAGTGAAAGAGACATCTAGATCTATATATCAGGCTATAAACCTACCTATCTCTCAAGCAGTCCTTGCGTCCCGCTCTCTCGAATTGGAAGTTTCCATCTGTCTGCTCGCTTCATCTTTTCTCTCTCTCTCTCCCCCTCTTTCCCTCTCTATTTATTTACAATCACTTCTTCCTCCTTCTCTACTCCACGTATCCTTCTCTCTATTTTCATTTCTTGCTGGTTGTCAATCTCCCCGTTCCTAACTCTTCCCTCCGTCTCAACCCGTGAATGTGAGTGCGTGTGCGTGTGTGTGTGTATGTGTGAAGTGGGAGCAGAACTCAAAGAATTGGTACATTTGAACAGGTAAAAAAGTTGCCTCAGACCTCAAGACTCAAGATTGTTCCAGGTTCGTATACTTGGCCTTATTTCCATCGTGTATGGTTCAGACTTGAGCTCAACTTGATCTGTAAGCTGTTTTTTCTCCTCCTCCTCCTCTCTCTCTCTCTCTCTCTCTCTCTCTCTCTCTCTCTCTCTCTCTCTTCTCTTCTCTTTCTCATAATATCTCTCTTCTCTCTCTATCTCAGAATCTCTCTCTCTCCCCTCTCTCTCAATCTCTCTCTTCCTCACAGTTTCTCTCTAGCTATCCCCTTATATCTATTTCGCCTCCTCTCTCTATATTTTCCTTTCTTTCTATCTCTCAAATGGAATATAATGACCCCTCTAGTAAAACCTTAACTTTCTAATACACAAAGAGATATCTCGTGCAACAACTGCCACCCTCGGGCCTGCAGTAGGTTTCAATATCTACACACTACAGACCGCTATGTGTGTGTGTATTGTGCCGCTGACCTACCTTTCGTGAAAACACCATGATCAACATAAGGTCAGGTGAGGTAACGAGTGGGGAAACTGGGGCACTGGGCATTGAGACCAGACCAGACCAGAGTTCAGACACGCCGAACGGACGGTTAGCTGAGGCTCGCCAACTCTGGCTCCTCTGACAGGGGCAAGGGCACAAGGTGGGCTCGATTGACTAACCCATCTACTGTAGCCGCTAGCCTGGCTATCAATCTACCCATGGTAGCCCTAGCCTGGCTTTCAACATACTCATGGTAGCCTCAAGCCTGGCTATCAATTTACACATGGTAGCCTCAAGCCTGGCTATCAATCTACCCACTATAGCCTCTAGCCTCGCTGTAAATCTAACCACCCTGGTAGCCTCTAGCCTGGCTATCAATCTACCCATGGTAGCCCCTAGCCTGGCTTTCAACCTACTCATGGTAGCCTCAAGCCTGGCTATCAATCTACACATGGTAGTCTCAAGCCTGACTATCAATCTACACACTATAACCTCTTGCCTCGCTGTAAATCTAACCACTCTGGTAGCCTCTAGCCTGGCTATTAATCTACCCATGGTAGCCCCTAGCCTGGCTTTCAACCTACTCATGGTAGCCTCAAGCCTGGCTATCAATCTACACGTGATAGCCTCTAGCCTCGCTGTAAATCTAACCCTGGTAGCCTCTAGCCTGGCTAGCAATCTACCCATGGTAGCCCCTAGCCTGGCTTTCAATCTGCTCATGGTAGCCTCAAGCCTGGCTATCAATCTACACATGGTAGCCTCAAGCCTGGCTATCAATCTACACATGGTAGCCTCTAGCATGACTATCAATCTACCAACTGAAGCTGCTACCCTGGCTATCAGTCCAACTGCTATAGACGGTAAAATGGCTATCAATCCATCCATTTTAGGCGTAAGCCTGTATCAATCTACCCACTATAGAAGTTAAAATGGTTATCAATACACCCACTATAGCCTCTAGCCTGGCTATCAATCCACCTACAGGAAGGAGGGAGAGCAAGAGAGGAACCCATGAAAGAGAAGTTGTGATTGAGAATGAGAGAATGCGAGAAAGAAAGAGAGAAATAGGAAGGACGGATGATCCACTTGCATACACATACAGATAGACTCGTTTTTCTGCCGAAGTGGGGAGTGCTAGTAGCCTATTGCCTTATGATCTGCGCAAAGCATGTTGTCAAGAAATTAATGACATTAAAACACAGTACGGGAAAAAAATTAAAATAAAAACCAACTGAGGGGACCCGTTGCTTTCTCCCCCTCTTAAGCGGTGTTCTTCCTGTTTCGGCCTCCCCCCCCCCAGTTCCTGTGGTTTTGGTCTTTTGTCGCTGCCCGGGCACACACTGGCACAGTGGCAATACCAGGCGTTGCGGCGTCAGGAGGCGTCAGGGGGTGTCAGGAGGCGTCAGTTTACCTCAGCACGAGTCACCAGTCCGATCAGATCTCTAGGTAGATTTTCCAACTGCCTGAATGCCTAGCGTGTCGAGGATGTTCTGTCTTGTTGCTTGGGACGGGTTGTTCCAACCACTGATCAGATCTCTAGGTAGATTTTCCAACTGCCTGAATGCTTAGCGTGTCGAGGATGTTGCTTGGGACGGGTTGTTCCAACCACTGATCAGATCTCTAGGTAGATTTTCCACTTGCCTGAATGCTTAGCGTGTCGAGGATGTTGCTTGGGACGGGTTGTTCCAACCACTGATCAGATCTCTAGGTAGATTTTCCAACTGCCTGAATGCTTAGCGTGTCGAGGATGTTGCTTGGGACGGGTTGTTCCAACCACTGATCAGATCTCTAGGTAGATTTTCCAACTGCCTGAATGCT
>JAWDGP010000883.1:17500-32500 GCA_033675545.1 Elysia crispata
TGATCCTCCCCCCCCCCCCTCTTTTCCCAAAGAATAACACATCACTTGAGATAAATAAGAATGGAATGATATCACTTACCAGCATCAAGAGGTTATAAAAATCATCATCGCTTTGACTTGCGACTATCCCAAAGAATACTTCTCTTACTGCATAGATTACTGACTGTATGCTATCACAAAGTATACTTTTCTCACCGCACTACTGTCTTGATACCATCACAAAGTATACTTCTCTTACTGCATAGGCTACTGACTTGATACCATCACAAAGTATATTTCTCTTACTGCATACAGTACTGGCTTGATACCATCACAAAATTTATTTCTCTTACTACATACAGTACTAACTTGATACCATCACAAAGTATACTTCTCTCACTGCAGAACTGACTTGATACCATCACAAAGTATACTTCTCTCACCGCACTAATGACAGAATACAATCACAAAGTATACTTCTCTCACTGCAGTACTGACTTGATACAATTACAAAGTATACTTCTCTCACTGCAGTACTGACTTGATACAATCACAAAGTATACTTCTCTCACTGCAGTACTGACTTGATACAATCACAAAGTATACTTCTCTCACTGCAGTACTGACTTGATACAATTACAAAGTATACTTCTCTCACTGCAGTACTGACTTGATACAATCGCAAAGTATACTTCTCTCACTGCAGTACTGACTTGATACAATCACAAAGTATACTTCTCTCACTGCAGTACTGACTTGATACAATCACAAAGTATACTTCTCTCACTGCAGTACTGACTTGATACAATCACAAAGCATAGTTCTCTCACTGCAGCTCAGTTTAACTCTATCAACTCAGGAATCAATGTGAAAGGCCATTTCTCTAATCTTACAGCTATATGGCCGCCACCTTTGTCAGTGTGTGAAGATTATATCAACACGGAAGCCGTAGTTGAACATTTTTCACTGAGAGTACTACTTGTTAAGATTACTAATTTAAAAAAAATCTAGGGAAGAGAAAGGAAAGGGGGGGGGGGGGAAGAATGAAGAGAGAAGGAGGGAGGAAAAGAGCTTGTTGTGCGGTAATATGTTTACCCTTGCTTTTTTTTTTCAAGCGATGTATGGGGTGGGCGATCGGTGGCACACACAAAGAAAGAAAGTTAGATAAAAAAAACAAGTAGGGATAGAGAAAGAGAGAGAAGAGAGGGGAGCGGGCAAGTGAAGCGTTGGTCACCACATAACGAGAGAGCGCGTGTTTTACCATAACAATTGTGGACACTATTGGCGCTATGGAGATCGGGAAACACATGTCAATTCAACGCAACCTTCTCTCTCTCTCTCTCTCTCTCTCTCTCTCTCTCTCTCTCTCTCTCTCTCTCTCTCTCTCTCTCTCTCTCTCTCTCTCTCTCCCTCCCTCCCTCTCCCTCTCTCTCTCTCTCTCCCTCCCTCCCTCTCCCTCTCTCTCTCTCTTTCTCTCTCTCTCTCTCTCTTTCTTTCTCTCTCTCTTATCTTTTCTTTTCTTCTATTCTCTCCTTTCCTCTCTATCTCTCTCTTTCTATTCCCCCTCTCTCTCCCAATCTCTATCCATCTATCAGTATCTCTATCTCTCTCTCCCTCTCTATCTATGTTTCTCTATCTCTCTCCCCCCCCCCCTCTCTCTCTCTCTCTCTCTCTCTCTGAAAGATTAATTCTTGTGTAAAAGCTTTTCTGAAGCCCACAGCTTACCGATCCCCTCCCCCCCCCCTTTCCCTTCCCTCACAACTAACCAACCCTCTTAACTGACGACCAATTTAGCTCTTGAAGCTGTAATTGACACCCTTGCCGCGTCCAGCCGGCCCCCTAGACAGCAGAACACGGGTTCATCTGAAGTGACCACTGCCCACTAAAATGTGGTTAGGAAGGGTAATATGGTCCTTCAAAATGGCAGGATGAAGGGAGAGGGAGAGGTTGGGAGGTCAGAAAGGGAGGCCAAGATGAGGAACCAATTTGTTTTCCTTGAACAAAGCGCTATGGGTATTGATGATCCCACTTGGACAAGTACATGGAGAACACAGGGACACCGGTTCGCTCACAGAATGTGAGGCAGAGCGAGAGTACAGTAAACACCATGGAGTTCTCTTAGCTAGAGTCAATCTCGACACAGCGCTCTATCCCACTCAGCGGGTCGTGGCCGAGTGGACCACAATGAAATGTCTTCGAACCGCAGCCTCTCTCACTGGTGGAACCGTAGCGTGGAGAGATCCGGTTCGGTACGATAAACAATTCTGAGTTGTTTTTCGTACAGTCAGGAAACAGAGACAGAAAATTCAACTTCTGTGAGAAACATCTACTGACGGGGCGAAGCAAGAAGAATTTAAAAAAATATAAATAAATAAAACTGTCGGACGTGTATGTGTACTCTGTGTGTGTGTGTGTGTGTGTGTGAGAGAGAGAGAGAGAGAGAGAGAGAGAGAGAAAGAAGTAAAACCAACTCCTTGATGCGCTGCTGACCACTGAAAGCTTCTCGCTGTGGGCCAGTCCTTGGCCACTCAGGAGGAAAAGAAAAAAAGGTTTGATCGGGTTGAACGGTGAGAAAGAAGAAACCAACCGCCATAAAGAGGCTTGAAGTAGAAAAAAGGAAAGTCAGCGGGAGAGAATTCTAGCTGTCCGGATGATTGATGGCCAGTTCCGGTACTGGACACGAGATAATGGCCGGCCTTGGACATGCATCCCTTGACCTGGACAACCCGCTACAGCTCGCAATGAGAACCCCGTGTGGCTTGTGTGGCTTATCTTTCAGTGTATTTCAAGTCTGCTAAAGTTGGTGCTTGTCCATCTAGCATTCTTCATTTACTTCAGGCCAAGCAACTGACAATTCTCATTTCTCATCTCTCTCTATCTCAATCCCTCTTGCTCTCTCTATCTCTATGTCCCCTCTCTCAGCTCTCTCTATCTCTATCTCTCTCTCCCCTCTCTAGCAGCCATGTAAGGTCCAGGCAGTTTGGCGCCATCTCTAAAGTCCATTTACCGGGTGGTATGCATTGCTGGCCGAATTTACCAGCAGCATTAGGAGCTCCACTTAGTTGGCATCCTGGTAAAGGCAATTATCTCTGATGCCCAGATTAAACCGGCGTTTGGATAATCTCAACAGGAGATATTAGCTGCACCTGCTACGGAAACAAAACTAGCTTTACTTGGATGGCTTTAATGTCATTGTACAGAGCATCAGCTGACCATAAACCTGGCCCCACTGACCAACAAGAGCTAAACAATGGCCATGTTATCTCACGATCTGTTGAGACATTGCCTCTATATTTCTCTCTTCATTTCTTCCTCTCCATCTCATTTTCTATCCATTCCCCCGGCCCACGCTATCTTTATCCAGTCTCTATCTGTCTTTATTGCTGACTATCTTCCTTTATCACTTTACTTTCCCCTGGCGACCTTGCTTCGGTCGTGTCCTCACGTGACCCTCCCAGTGACCTTGAGAGCATGTTCCCACCAGAGGCTGACCCCTGTACTCAGCGACTAGCTGGCCGCTGGGAGAATGTGTTAATTGACATACCACGCTGCTGTCCGGTCGGTCAGGCTGCTATCTGGCCAGCCTCTCTAAAGTGACCATCACGCGTAACGGGCAGCGCCAGGAGTTGTAGGCTATTATGGTTGTATCTACCTGCCGGCCCGAGCCTTGCCGATAAACTCCAGGCCTGGCCTGGGAGCCGGAGCTAACTGGGAGACGCCTTGAGGAGCCACTCCATCCCCATACATATACAGGTACATACGAGGTTTGAGAACCTACACACCAGTTCTGCTGGACAATTCGTTGTGTGTGTGTGTGTGTGTTCGACAATCTTACTGAGGGATAAAAAAAAAAAAACATCCCCTCTGGTCCCCTGCTAGCGGTATAGGACATAGTTTTAAATCTTTAATCGTCGCCTAAGCTTAGGGTGGAAGCGCCGAGTTGCCGGGCAAAGGGCAGCGTGTACAAACAACAGGTTACGGTCAGTGATGATAGATGGATTCTCTAGCCTGGCGTGACGGACACAGCGAGCTGAGGTACTTCTCTCTCTCTCTCTCTCTCTCTCTCTCTCTCTCTCTCTCTCTCTCTCTCTCTCTCTCTCTCTCTCTCTCTCTTTCTAATTCTCTCTCTCTCTTACCCCCCTCTCTAACGCTCACTCTCTCTCTCTCAGAGGGGCCAGAGAGACGTCCATTGAAGGAGGGCACGAACTGGAAAGTATAGAGAGAGAGGTGGTGGGAGGTCAATGCTCTTCCTGACACTCCTCCTACATGCAGAATTATTCCTATCTTCCGTTATCTTCCATTATTTGACATTATGTTTTGTTTCTCGCCCGCCACTTTTCATAGAGAGATATTCTACTGAAACCCAGAGGCATCGCACGAGCTCTTGGCGCTCCTAGCCGCTAGATGGCGCTATCCAAAATACCCAGTCGTGTATTATACCACCGACACCTGTGTATTGTCCACCCGTCGAGCTGATGCTAGCTTTATAACACAGAAATATAAACAGGCCGAATGTCACAGATTCCCGGATGTGGGAATCACCCAGGGCTTGGCATCATGACATCGACCTATCGTGAGGGGAGCATCCAGCCCGAGCTGACACCAACACTGCCCACAGTAACCTGTAAATGGACCGGGCAGTTTAGCTCAACACTGGACTCATAGACAGACAGAAGAGGCGTTATGAGGAAGTGGAGGAGGAGGACGCAGAGGTCAGAGCGAATAGTGGGAACATTACTGTTGAATCAGCCCGTGATTCTTTAGTTACGACTATACTCGAACAGTGTAACCACCTTTACAAGCGGATCCGAACTTGAAATCCAATGTGTGTACATGAATTAAGAAGAAAACCATTCAATTCAGGGAAATGTCTAACGCCAAACTGAAACCAAATGGAGTCCATAAGGTAAAACAAGTACCATTGACTATAGAATGATATTAATTAAATTTATACAGTCGCCAGGAGGAGGCGATCTCTCAAAAAAAAAGGTTTGGTACATTCATTTTCAAAAGGAAAAAAAGAATCTAAACAAAGAACGAGTCAATGTGATGACCACAGCACAAGTTTCGTGCTCATCCTCATAAATAATCCACACAATGACGGGCACACAGTGTCCAGGGCGGGGTCCAGTGGGTGTCCATTCAAACCCAGCTAACTGATTAAAGCCGTTACAAAAAACAAAAGTTGTGGGAGCGGGCAAGGCGAAAAGTCAGAAGGAAGGGGGGGGGGGGGGGCGCAGACTGTCGCAGCAGCCTTTGTCTCTCCTAGAGCCTGGGCTCCCTATGAAAAATGGATGAATGTCCATCTTCTATCTAGTTGCTAATGTGGCATGGTGTGGCTGTCGCTGTGTGACTATATGTGTGGGTGCGTGGATGTGTTGTGCGGCGCAGGAGGTAGCCTACACTCGGCCTGCGTGCCAGATCGATGCGTCCAACATTGTGTATAATTACGACCACTCATTATCTCCAGTGGCCGGCGGGGGTCACTTATAACGATGACCCTTCTCGGCTTCCACAGATCTCAATCCTGTTAACGTTCTAGTGTCCATTGCTGGTTCGGCCAGCCGTTGGGTCCCCCGGGGAGGGTCCAGCCAGGGCTAACAGGCGACTGGTTTCCGTTCTCCTCTATGTCTACACGTCATGTTTTGTGCCTGTCTTTTTCCTTCCCTGATCTTTCCTCATCTGACTCCCTCCTTCGGTCTTTCTCTCTACCAATCTCTCCATCTGTCCCTCTTTCTATAGGTCTCCTCAATGCTTGCACTGATTATTTTTCTATCATCTCTATACATGTGCTATTTCTTTTCTCTCCCAACACACACTTTCTATAATCTTTCTATCCTCTCTATACATGTGCTATTTCTGTTCTCTCCCAACACACACTTTCTATAATCTTACGCTGAATATGCCGCTGGTTAGCTTCCAATTCAAAATCAATGACACCAGATATTCATAATAGTTTTTAGTAAAATTAAATATTGTGGCCGGAGAGACAGAGAGAGAAAGAGAGAGAGAGTGTGACAGAGAGTAAGAGAGAGACATACAAACACAAAGAGGGAGATAGTTGAACGTCAAATTAGCTATCGGCAGATTGAAAAACACGCAAGCAGACAGACGACATATCTCCAGCACTAACAGAGAAAAATCAAACAAGTTCGAACCGTAGAGAGAGAAAGAGCAGCAGCCATGATGGAGATCTGCTTACCCTCTCGGTGCACCGCTCCAGGCGCTATCTCCTCGACCACCAATCAGATTACAAGCCCCAGGCTGGCTATATACTAAGAGTGCCTTGATGTCTGTGGCGGCCACTCAAAACCCTGCTTGTATCTCTGTCGCAAAAAGCTGAATCGGGTAAAAATAAAATCAACTACGAACCTTACAACAAGGCATTTGATGAGATCCTTCCAGTGGTAATACACAGAGATGTGAAGTGGGGTAAAGAGAAGTATGGGCCGACATTGTGCTTCCGAAAACAACTTTCTCTGCTGATTTCTTGAGTCATTGAGCTTGTCTGTCTATCCGTCTCTCTCATTGTCTGTTTTTCTCTGTCTGTCTGTTTAACTCTCTCTCTCTCTCTCTCTCTCTCTCTCTCTCTCTCTCTCTCTCTCTCTCTCTCTCTCTCTCCCTGCCCCCACTTGGACTCTAATGAGGTGTCTGAGATTTGTCATCCCCCCAGGACCAGAGAAGACGGATAGGTCACTGTCCAGGAACGCAATCTGACCATCAGGAAACAGATGATGGAGCGCCATCTGACCGCCCGTTACACAGCCAGATGACCGATGACCGAGCTTTAGTCAACACCTCGTGATTTACGGCTGGACATACATACACACTGATAAACACAACATCAGGAGATGAGCTAGAGCTGGAAACCAGTGTCTGGCGCAGCTCATAGGATCATTGGTCCTAGTTCCCGTATGTGTGTGTGTCTGTGTTTGTTGAGGACTTTTGTGGTAAATCGCTTTCTTTAATGGAAGGGTTGGGTCTCTGTAAACAGAACTGAGTTAGCAGGTTACAAATATCTTTGTTGATCCATGTGAGAAGGAGAGGAGGGCCAGGCCTGGACCTAGTGGACACCAAGAGAAACAATGTGTCGTGACAAAGACCAACATCCATCAGGGTCAGGCCTAGACCTGGTGGACACTAAGAGAAACACTGTGTCATGACAAAGACAACATCAGTCAGGGTCAGGCCTAGACCTGGTGGACACCAAGAGAAACACTGTGTCATGACAAAGACAACATCAGTCAGGGTCAGGCCTGGACCTGGTGGACACCAAGAGAAACACTGTGTCATGACAAAGACAACAGCAGTCAGGGTCAGGCCTGGACCTGGTGGACACCAAGAGAAACACTGTGTCATGACAAAGACAACATCAGTCAGGGTCAGGCCTGGACCTGGTGGACACCAAGAGAAACACTGTGTCATGACAAAGACAACATCAGTCAGGGTCAGGCCTAGACCTGGTGGACACCAAGAGAAACACTGTGTCATGACAAAGACAACATCAGTCAGGGTCAGGCCTAGACCTGGTGGACACCAAGAGAAACACTGTGTCATGACAAAGACAACATCAGTCAGGGTCAGGCCTAGACCTGGTGGACACCAAGAGAAACACTGTGTCATGACAAAGACAACATCAGTCAGGGTCAGGCCTAGACCTGGTGGACACCAAGAGAAACACTGTGTCATGACAAAGACAACATCAGTCAGGGTCAGGCCTGGACCTGGTGGACACCAAGAGAAACACTGTGTCATGACAAAGACAACATCAGTCAGGGTCAGGCCTAGACCTGGTGGACACCAAGAGAAACACTGTGTCATGACAAAGACAACATCAGTCAGGGTCAGGCCTGGACCTGGTGGACACCAAGAGAAACACTGTGTCATGACAAAGACAACATCAGTCAGGGTCAGGCCTGGACCTGGTGGACACCAAGAGAAACACTGTGTCATGACAAAGACAACATCAGTCAGGGTCAGGCCTAGACCTGGTGGACACCAAGAGAAACACTGTGTCATGACAAAGACAACATCAGTCAGGGTCAGGCCTGGACCTGGTGGACACCAAGAGAAACACTGTGTCATGACAAAGACAACAGCAGTCAGGGTCAGGCCTAGACCTGGTGGACACCAAGAGAAACACTGTGTCATGACAAAGACAACATCAGTCAGGGTCAGGCCTAGACCTGGTGGACACCAAGAGAAACACTGTGTCATGACAAAGACAACATCAGTCAGGGTCAGGCCTAGACCTGGTGGACACCAAGAGAAACACTGTGTCATGACAAAGACAACATCAGTCAGGGTCAGGCCTAGACCTGGTGGACACCAAGAGAAACACTGTGTCATGACAAAGACAACATCAGTCAGGGTCAGGCCTAGACCTGGTGGACACCAAGAGAAACACTGTGTCATGACAAAGACAACATCAGTCAGGGTCAGGCCTAGACCTGGTGGACACCAAGAGAAACACTGTGTCATGACAAAGACAACAGCAGTCAGGGTCAGGCCTAGACCTGGTGGACACCAAGAGAAACACTGTGTCATGACAAAGACAACATCAGTCAGGGTCAGGCCTAGACCTGGTGGACACCAAGAGAAACACTGTGTCGTGACACAGACCAACATCAGTTAGGGTCAGGCCTAGACCTGGTGGACACCAAGAGAAACACTGTGTCGTGACACTGACCAGTGGTCAGGCAGCAAACCCGATTTGTTTCACAGAAGGTTTTACAACTGTTTACATAGAAAGCGAGACAGTTTGAAAAGGAGAGCGGGAGGAAGGATGAGAGTTGGAAAGAAAAAAGAACGAGAGAAGATTTGAGCAAAACTGACCTGAACTGAGCAAAACTGACCCAAGCTGAGCAAAACTGACCTAAACTGAGCAAAAGTGAGCAAAGCTGACCCAAACTGAGCAAAAATGATCTAAACTTACCTCAACTGAGCAAAACTGATCTTAAATGAGCAAAACTGACCTAAACTGAGCAAAACTGAGTTAAACTAACCATAACAGACCTAAACTGACCTTAAATGGCATACAGTGCAAAGCTAAGCTAAACTAACCTTAATTGAACAAAACTAAGCTACTGAACTTGAGCAGTCCTTCGCCTCATCAGTAACGTTCGCTTCGGAATGAGAAAAGAGCAGCTAAACCAAGCCAAGCCAACCTAAGTGAGCTCAAGCCAAGCCAAGGCAACCCAAGTGAGTTCAAGCCAAGCCAAGACAACCCAAGTGTTCCCAAACCAAGCCAAGCCAATCCAAGTGAGCTCAAACTAAGCCAAGCCAAACAAGTGAGCCCAAACCAAGTCAAGCCAACCCAAGTGAGCTCAAGCAAAGCCAACCCCAGTGAGCCCAACCCAAGACAACTTAAGTGAGCTCAAGCCAAGACAACCCAAGTGAGCTCAAGCCAAGGCAACCCAAGTGAGCCCAAACAAAGCCAACCCAAGTGAGCCCAAGCCAAGGAAGCCAACCCAAGAGAGCCCAAGCCAAGCCAAACGGACCAAGTGAGCTCAAGCCAAGCCAACCCAAGTGAGCTCAAGCCAAATCAAGCCAAGTCAAGCTGTGATGCGAGCCCAGGGTATAACCAGCTACTAGCTCTCCGTCGCATACATCTCAGCCAAGTGAAGCTGTGATGCGAGCCCAGGGTAGAACCAGCTACTAGCTCTCCGTCGCATACATCTCAGGCACAGGGATGAGACAAGGGAAGGCAGCAACTACATCAGGTTGTGCAGGATAAACTGTTTGAAAATATAACAGAAAGGAGAGAGAGAAAGAGAGAGAGAGAGAGAGAGAGAGAGAGAGAGAGAGAGAGAGAGAGAGAGAGAGAGAGAGAGAGAGAAGAGTAACAAAGTTAAGGAGATTTAGAGAAAGAGATAGACAGATATATAGATAGATATAGACCGATCGATAGATTGATAGATAGATAGATAGATAGATAGATAGATAGATTGATAGATAGATAGATAGACAGATCGATAGATTGATAGATAGATAGATAGACAGATAGATAGATAGATAGATAGATAGATAGATAGATAGATAGATAGATAGATAGATAGATAGATAGATAGATAGATAGATAGATAGATAAATCGACAAAGAAAGTGAGAGTGTGTGAGTGTTCACTACTTGTAATCTATTCAAAGACAAGTAATTGCAGGTCATCAGTGATCCGCGTCGGTCAGCCTGTAAACTGTGATACAACAGCTGATCTACACATCCCAATACACTCACACATATACACACACACACACATACTGACAGATCCAAACGTCTCGACACACTGATGGATCAACACAACACCTAAATCACGATCAAAATCTTCGGTCTCACTTGTTTGATTGATAAGAAACTTGGACATCACTTCACCTATTAATTTCCATCTAACTATCTATCTGTCTGTCAATCTTTCTGTCTGTATTTATCTCAATCGTTCCTAAATTTTCTAAAACTTCCTTTTCAGTTCACCTTGGTCTTCTCAAGAATCTCATTCTATCCAACTCTTTATACATTCTATGTATGTCTGTCTGTCTGTCTGTCTGTCTCTCTCTCTCTCTCTCTCTCTCTCTCTCTCTCTCTCTCTCTCTCTCTATCTATCTATCTATCTATCTCTCCCTCTCTCTGTCCCTCTGTCTTTCAAGGCACTAATTAACTCAATCTAGAGTAATGTGTCCCCCAAATCGCCCGACACATTCCACAAGTGGGAGACTAGCCGCGGCCCGACGCTCTATTCTAGCGGACGATGGCTAGTCACTCTATCATAGTCCAAGCGAGCGGCGTTGAGAGTAGCCACAGGTAGCTGGCGTGTCCTTGGCTGACCTCTGTCGGCTGAATGACCGCAGGCTTTGCCCCCTGTCAGAGCCTCAAGTGGGCTGACCCGTGTCCTCAGATGACCGCTGGTGTCCAGGGAAGGGCGGAGATCCGCAAGATGGGCAGCGGCCACTCCACAGCTTGGAGCAACCGTCCCCGCCGAACTGCGCATGCTCCGTGAGGCTGTACCAGGTCGGAGGGGGGAGGGGGAGCATAATGTGTGCCCTGTCAGGTCAGCAGCCAACTAGAGCTACCGGTCAGTGAGGAGAGAGAGAGAGAGA
Source organism: Elysia crispata (assembly GCA_033675545.1). Taxonomy (NCBI): domain Eukaryota; kingdom Metazoa; phylum Mollusca; class Gastropoda; family Plakobranchidae; genus Elysia; species Elysia crispata. The sequence continues at coordinate 28,570 of JAWDGP010000883.1, forward strand.
GAGAGGAGGGGTGTTGCCCGCCAGTGACTAATGTCGACTGGTCAGAGAGAGAGAGAGAGAGAGAGAGAGAGAGAGAGAGAGAGAGAGAGCCGCTGCCTACTAGTGACCAATGCACTGGCCATGAAAAACGTATCAAACAGAGGAGGGAGGGGAGGGAGAGAGAAAAGTAACAAATGCACTGCTGTGCAGAGCGATGAGGCGCCCATAGAAACTTGACCAATGAGTGACCAACGGCTTCCTAGGGCAGGGCCAGTTCAGCGGTGTCTGTCAAGTAGTCATTGACCAGTAAGTGTACTGATCAAGCGAAGTTGGCTTGGATTGGTGGTTCCAGTGATACAAGAGAGATTTCTCTCCTGGAAGATCTTGTGATGTTTGGAGCAGAACCGTACACCACAGCGCTCCCGGCGGGGAATCCATTTGGAAGTAGCCAGGCTACCTAAAAAATTCTACGTATTCTCGCGACAACTGACACCCCTCTAGCTGGCCATCGAGGTAGTCGTGCCTGTAGTAAGCAGACATCTTGTTTTGTTTGAAGCCCCGAGTGAAATGTTCTCGATAGCCCCGAGGAGAACAAACTAATACACACAAATGTGTAGTTAAATGTTCTCGATAGCTCCGAGGAGAACAAACTAATACACACAAATGTGTAGTTAAATGTTCTCGATAGCCCCGAGGAGAACAAACTAATACACACAAATGTGTAGTTAAATGTTTCTCGATAGCCCCGAGGAGAACAAACTAATACACACAAATGTGTAGTTAAATGTTTCTCGATAGCCCCGAGGAGAACAAACTAATACACACAAATGTGTAGTTAAATGTTTCTCGATAGCCCCGAGGAGAACAAACTAATACACACAAATGTGTAGTTAAATGTTTCTCGATAGCCCCGAGGAGAACAAACTAATACACACAAATGTGTAGTTAAATGTTTCTCGATAGCCCCGAGGAGAACAAACTAATACACACAAATGTGTAGTTAAATGTTTCTCGATAGCCCCGAGGAGAACAAACTAATACACACAAATGTGTAGAGAGACAAGAATCAGAGATGAAGCAGCTCTGAGAGAACAGAGAGTGAAATACAAAAATACAAAGAAATAAAGACAAGAAATATCGGACGCCAATCGAGTGTCTTGGCTTGAGGCTAGTTTTGTTAATAACTTTTTACGCTTTTCCCATCATCATTATTCTATGAGTTAAAGGATAGCGGTAATTTTAAATTTCATCTTTCCTGGGATGGCTTTAGGCACACACACACACACACACACACATATATATGATAATAATTATTATTATGAAGTGAGAATCATCTTCTTGCAGCGGATTATTTGTTGACGACCACAGATGGGTCGAGATAAAACACTAATTCCACACATCCATAATTCCTAAACGCCATCCCCTTCCTTTTTTTAAACTTTATTTCTCTTTCTATCCCTTCATTCTCTATCTCCCTGTCTTTGTGCGTCCTTACCTTAAATTCAATTATGAGTATATTTCCATCTCTCTCTCTCTCTCTCTCTCTCTCTCTCTCTCTCTCTCTCTCTCTCTCTCTCTCTCTCTCTCTCTCTCTCTCTCTCTCTCTCTCCCTCCTCTATCTCCCTTTGTGTGTCCCTATTTTGAATTCACTTCTGTGTATGTATTTCCATCTCTCTCTTTTTCTCACACACACTCGCTCTCTAACTCTCTTTGCGCGAGCGCGCGTGTGTGAGCATCTCTCTCTCTCTCTCTCTCTCTCTCTCTCTCTCTCTCTCTCTCTCTCTCTCTCTCTCTCTCTCTTTCTATCTATCTCTCTCTCTCTCAAATACTCACAACCATGTCGTAAATGCTCCAAACAATTTATGTTTGAAGAGAAATAGAGACTGATAGAACAAAGATGAGTGGAATGGAGCGATCGAGCTTAAGAGAGAGAGAGAGAGAGAGAGAGAGAGAGAGAGAGAGAGAGAGAGAGAGAGAAAGAGAGAAAAAGGGGGGGGGGAATCTTATAAAAACTCTGATCCACCCACAGGCTATGTTTCAACTTTTAATGTATCCAATATTTTTTTTTATTGATCCCCCCCACCCCCACCCCTCGCCTCTTTCCTATGTCCACACGCTCCATACGCTCCACCTGATATTTGTGTGATCAGTGTAATATTCCCCGCGGCCCCCCTCCATCTGGTGATCATTGGGATCCGGTCGCCCTCCCCACCCCCTCCCTATTGTCCAGCAATAGAGAAGACAGCGCACTGGTCGACCTCTAGCGGTCACTCTCGGTCAGTCCCGGCCACCACTGTCCCCCCAGGGAACCCAGAGTCCCAGGCCAGCTAAAAAGCCTCTCCACACGCACATGTGTTTTCTCCATAACATTACCGGCGCGGCGCATTGTCCGGGCGGGTGAGTCGATAGCCGGCCCGATAATTGGATAGTCCCTCGGTTAATTAAAGCTCAATTCTCGCCTGATACTCCAAAATGGTAGGCTCAGTGCGCCAGACTTTTGACTCGCGTCTGCTTTGGTAAACAGAGCTGGCCGCCTCGGACAGTGCTCACCCCATACATACATGCAAACACACATACCACATCCAGGATGTCTAGCATTATTTCTCTCTCTCTCTCTCTCTCTCTCTCTCTCTCTCTCTCTCTCTCTCTCTCTCTCTCTCTCTCTCTAATTGATCGTTTAATACTTTCCATCGCCAATTTCATCGAGTGTTTCTTTTTCTAAATCCAGTATATCCCTCTTGCGTGTAAATAATGAGAAGATAAAAATAAGTTGTAGAGATGAAGGGGAAGAGAGAGAGAGAGAGAGAGAGAGAGAGAGAGAGAGAGAGAGAGAGAGAGAGAGAGAGAGAGAGACTGACACCAGACACGCGTTAGAAGTGGAGATCTCTCATGTGAACTTCTGAATATCCCTCTCCCTACCACTTTTTAAACTCAGAGTAGTCCCTTGCAATGAACCCCCCCCCCTCCCCCCCACACCCCTTTTTTTATTTCTTTTTCTTTTCACCTAGTGCTCGAGTCTGTTGAGCGCACATACCGCACGTGTCCACACTGGGATGCGAAGTCAAGGACTCCCCCCCTCCTCCACATACCTACCCGCCTGGCATGGGATGGTAGGAATGAAGTGGTTAGGACATAATGCTGTAGACCCTGGATTAGAGACGTTAAGGGGTGTGTGTGTGGGAGGGGGGAGGGGGGGAGAGGCAGAGGTGCGACATGGGCCCTGTCCGTCAGCACCTAGGAAATCCTCTTGTCTTGTGGCTGTGTGTGTGTGTGTGTGGGGAGGAGGAATCCTCTTGTCTTGTGGCTGTGTGCGTGTGTGTGTGTGGGGGGGGGGTGTATCTCTATCTCTGTCTCTCTCGGGTCACGCAATCAACAAACTAGTGACAGGACGGGCACGCCCGATGCACCTCTCACCTTACGGGCCGTTAAGATCAAGGGAGGAGGTGTAGGGCCACGTGATCGGAGAGGGCAATATCTATGATGTCATACTAACAGGACACAGGAGATAGCTGAGCGGCAGGGAATGGACTTTTATCATATTTAACTAATACATTAAGGGATAGAGAGAAGGGGAGAGAGAGAGAGATATGGAAAGAGAGAAAGCTGGTGGGAGGTGATAGCTAGAGACAATCGCAATAGAGTGAGCGGATTAAAATCGCGCCTTTGACGTGTGACGTCTGCCGGTTTGTTCCGTGCCCGGAGTGCCTGGCTTGCGGCTCACGACATCCCGCCCGACTGACAGGTCAGACCACTGGAACCCTGCAGTCTGCTCCTCTCCCGGGACACAGGGGAGACTACCTCGGCCTACTGTCAGGACAGCTGACAGCCTCACACACAATCAGACATGTAAACAGGGAGAGAGAGAGAGAGGGAGAGAGAGAGAGAGAGAGAGAGAGAGAGAGAGAGAGAGAGAGAGAGAGAGAGAGAGAAAGCAGGAATCGACATATTCCCC
>JAWDGP010000883.1:35000-52500 GCA_033675545.1 Elysia crispata
GTGTGTATGGAGCTGGAGCGCGTGAGAGGAGAAGAGCAGGCCAGAGATAACCTCACGTAATGGACAAAGCCGGCGGGTCATTTTTTAACGCTAAGCCTGGGCTGTCAAGGTCATGACCACGGGCACTTCCGGTCCTCGGTCTTCCTCAGGCACGGAGAGGATGGAGAGGGGAGGGGGGGAGGAAGGAGAGATCTAATACACTTGGACAACGAGGGAACTGAGAGGATAAATGCGGGGGGGCTGGTGGGGTTAAATCGCTTAGCTCTAAAAATTAAAAAAAAATAAATAAATAAATAAAAAAGAGCTTTCCTGCTGCACTAAAAGCTTTCTCTCACTTAAATGTTTGAACTTAGCTCTTGGGACGAGTCTACAAATGATCGACGCTACACTTAAACAAAGGATAATATTTCAAGGAGTTGATCATAGTGATGGTGATTATCATCGTGCTGGTGGTGGTGAAGGTGATAGTGATGGTGATCATCATCGTGCTGGTGGTGCTGATGGTGGTGGTGAAGGTGATAGTGATGGTGATCATCATCGTGCTGGTGGTGCTGATGGTGGTGATGAAGGTGATAGTGATGGTGATCATCATGGTGCTGGTGGTGCTGATGTTGGTGGTGATGGTGATAGTAATGGTGATCATCATCGTGCTGATGGTGATAGTGATGGTGATCATCATCGTGCTGGTGGTGCTGATGTTGGTGGTGATGGTGATAGTGATGGTGATCATCATGGTGCTGGTGGTGCTGACGGTGGTGGTGATGGTGATAGTGATGGTGATCATCATCGTGCTGGTGGTGCTAATGGTGTTCAATGGTGATGGCGGTGGTGGTGGTGGTGATGGTGATAGTGATGGTGGTAGTGATGATGATCATCATCGTGCTGGTGGTGCTGATGGTGCTCAATGGTGATGGTGGTGGTGGTGGTGATGGTGATGCCAAATTTTAGGTCAGTGTTAATAAAAATTTACAGTGCCATCGATGCTAAAAAGAAAACAAAAAAACAAACAAACAAACTATACAGCCTCTGAAGATGGTCTAAACTCTGAATGCTGGAGACTGAAAAAACAACAAAAGGCTCCAAGACCGTCGGTTCACCGATTCCATCGCGTTACAAGGAGCAAATCATAACAAATTAGTTCATTGAACTAAACAGGTTTAAAACTACATGAATGCTCCTGCTCAAATTTTGAAATTTTGAATTTGTATTCAAGTTAGTCATTTTCACATTCTAACAGGGATGAGAGAGAGAGAGAGAGAGAGAGAGAGAGAGAGAGAGAGAGAGAGAGAAAACAGAACAGAACCTTCTCAGATTTCCTTGGCTGTACTGACTTGATACCAAAGGAGGGATGGGATGCACAATTAAGAGATAATGTGGAGTTTATTTTGTTAATTAAGCATAATGCTCTTTACACAGCTCCACTAGACACTGTTCAGATGAAAGCTGCAGGTTATTCCTCCCTTAGTAGACTAACCTTGTCTTCTGCTTCCCCTTTCATTATCCATTTCTATCCTTGATGGTACTTTATAGTTACAGTAACGTTATTCTCTCACTGATTGGCCGCAAGCTTTGAGAATTAAGCCACGGCTTTGGTTTGAAATATTGTAATTGTATGAGAGGATTCCGAGATTTTTGTAATCGTGTATCAAAGGATTGTTGCAAGATTGTTGTAACTGTGTATGAGAGGATTCCGAGATTGTTGTAATCGTGTATCAAAGGATTGTTGCAAGATTGTTGTAACTGTGTATGAGAGGATTCCGAGATTGTTGTAATCGTGTATCAAAGGATTGTTGCAAGATTGTTGTAACTGTGCAAATATGACTACTCCAGTAACGAGTAACAAGCAATGTGAAGCTTCGGCTTGGAGTAGCGGGTACACAGAGGTGACCTCTGAACCACGTCCACCCACTGGGTACACACCAGTCAGTACGGAGGGAATGAGTGGCGGCCGACGGTAACAATTTGCTCTCCCGCATCCTCTAGGCATGACTTTTGCGAGATAATAAACTGAGCTAAGGGGAAAAAAAGACATCTGACCCTTTTATTTTCCAGCTGTAATAAATAAAAGGCATGAAATTGATAGCAACTCCCCCCCCCCCCCCCCCCATCCCCACCAGGACCACAGAAAGTCAGGGAAACACTAAGATGGTCTAGCGGATGCTCCTGATCCCTTGAGCCGTTGAGCCTGCTACAGGCCCTCGTCTGGCGAGATTGACCAGCGGATCCACTGGACTCAGCTTCCTGCCTCGCCGCCTATTTTATGACAACAAGAAGCCATTCATCGTATGACTCGCTCCTCTCCCGGACCCACCACGTGATATGTAAGATGGGCGGAAAAAAAACACAAGGCTCACACTATAGTTTTGTACGGCTGCATAGGCGAGTAATGCGGGGCTGAACAAATCTAACAGAATGATCTGCTCTAGAAAGAATAGGTCACGTGACGTGACATATCGGACCTGGAAGACACTCTGATGTGAACCATGACTTCATTGTAACTTCAGGCCTCTCACCAAAAATGTACTCGTATAGGCATATACGGCTCAGAGGGTGAGCCCCAAACTCTCATGTACTCCCAGTGAGTTAAATCATTCACTACAAGTGATCTATGGCGCTCTGAGAGTGAGCGCTTCAGTCCAAGCCACCGGAGACAGGTCGAGTGAGTGAGGGGTCTCACTAAACTCGCCGTGCAGGACCTATGGCGCTCTGAGAGTGAGCGCTTCAGTCTCAGTCACCGGGGACAGGTTGAGTGAGTGAGGGGTCTCACTAAATTCGCCGTGCAGGACCTATGGCGCTCTGAAGGTGAGCGCTTCAGTCTCAGTCACCGGAGACAGGTCGAGAGAGTGAGGGGTCTCACTAAATTCGCCGTGCAGGACCTATGGTGCTCTGAGGGTGAGCGCTTCAGTCTCAGTCACCGGGGACAGGTCGAGAGAGTGAGGGGTCTCACTAAACTCGCCGTGCAGGACCTATGGTGCTATGAGAGTGAGCGCTTCAGTCTCAGTCACCGGTGAAGGTTGAGTGAGTGCGGGGTCTCACTAAACTTGCCGTGCAGGACCTATGGTGCTATGAGAGTGAGCGCTTCAGTCTCAGTCACCGGTGAAGGTTGAGTGAGTGAGGGGTCTCACTAAACTCGCCGTGCAGGACCTATAGTGCTCTGAGGGTGAGCGCTTCAGTCTCAGTCACCGGGGACAGGTTGAGTGAGTGAGGGGTCTCACTAAACTCGCCGTGCAGGACCAATGGTGCTCTGAGGGTGAGCGCTTCAGTCCAAGCCACCGGGGACAGGTTGAGTGAGTGAGGGGTCTCACTAAATCTTAACAGGGCGGAAGTGATGTGACGGAACATCCTCCTTAACCAGCAGTCACGGCCAACACGAATAATAAAGCTGGAACACACAACATACACACTATCAAGGGTAACACTTTCTGGATTCACCAGAAGAATGAGATTTACGTTTGTGTTAAAAAATATAATTTCTTACCCAAAACCGTCGATTTCAAAGAGAGTTGTGCCACTTTGCCGAAGTCATGAGTTCTGTTCAACAATCAAAAGCATTCCGAAGATCTAAGCCGTACTTGATAATTTTGTTGAAATGTTTTCTAATATGCACATTTTAATTTTACCTTTTTTTTACTTCTAATTTCAAACCAATGTACATTCTTGCAAACACTATCGCTTGATACGCTAACAACAACTTAAGTAGTGCTCATGACTTCCAACTAGGTAGTATAAATTGTATGAAATCTCATTCCCTATGACATAATCGAAATTGGTGAATCTTTGAAAAGGTCGGAAGACTTTAGTTCTGGATGAATTTCCACGACATTAGGACTGAAAATCTATTTCGGTGAGGAGGGCTGTCTCTTGACATCAAAAATGCCCACATTGATCCAATAAGAAATTCAGTTTCAAATCCTAGGACTCAGTCCCTTTCTCAGCCTTTTTAGTTTTTTGATCTACTAATCTACACGTTGAGCGATTCCTCCATTCAAACAACACAATCTTCTGGCCGAGGAATCTCCATATCTAGGTTGTTGGTTTGTTATTGTTTTTTAGTGATAGAGACTCATAAATCTATCGGTACGCGGTGCTCCTACGTCCAGCAAATGTATATCAGATGCAAGAATTGAAAAGCTAGAACTAGATACCTAGACAGAAACAAGCCATTAGTCCACCGTTCTAAAATTAGATTGCCACCCCACTACACTTAGAACTATATATATATAGGGTGAAGAGTCTAAAAAAATTAATTTCAAAAAGAAAAAAGAAAAAAAAACTTTTTGTGTTATTTGGTCCTCCTTTCTAGAGCTAGATTAGATGCAGGGCCCACTTTAGTATATAAACACACACACACACACATAATTATGAAGATTTGCAGGGAGTTTCACCATCTTTCCCAATTTTATTTTCCACAGATTTCATGCGCATTACACTCCTCTACATAATTTTATTTACGGCAGATTTGGTGCGCATTTTATTTACGGCAGATTTGGTGCGCATTACACTCCTCTACATAATTTTATTTACGGCAGATTTGGTGTGCATTACACTCCTCTACATAATTTTATTTACGGCAGATTTGGTGCGCATTTTACTCTCTTCCCCAATTTTATTTACCAAAGATATGGTCGCATTTCACTCTAATGTATAATTTTATTTACGGCAGATTTGGTGTCAATTTCACCCCCTTGCATAATTTTATTTACGATAGATTTGCAGCGAATTTTACTCTGATGCCCATTTTTATTTACAGTAGATTTGATGCGAATGGCTGATGGATTTTATTTCTTTTTTCTTTGAACTGCATAACTCTGTCGACTGTAACACAGGCAAGAGCAAAGGAGACGTCAGGCGAAGCCTCGTAGAATAACCATTATTTGACTCAATCTGGTGGGTGATAATAAATCATTGATAATGGTAGTGGTGATGATGATAATGAAAATGGTGATGTTGTTTTTCATGATGGTATTGGTAGTGATGGTTATAATATAAGATTTACTTTAAAGTGTTGATAGTGATAGTGCTGGCGGTGTTTCATAGAGGTCGATGGTGATAGCTGTGATAGTCATAACAATGATAGTGATGATGTTAATAATGGTGGTGGCAACTTTACCGAGATAATACATTACAAGAGAAACGAAAGAAAAGTGAACATGAAGTGCAGATCAAAAGTATACTGTTTTTCAAACTGTCTCTTGGCGTTAGTGGCCCTCCCCAGAGCTCACCCAAGCTCAGCCGGAGTGCACCGTGACGCCACAGTCTGCTAACCGTGAAGGCCAGAACCGCTCAACCTAAAGTGAGCGATGAATTTTTGGTTTCGTTTTTACTTCTGTTTTATGACTTTTTTGAACCGGTACCATATCTAACCGCTGCTCACATATACTCACACACACACACACGGGACCAGCTCGACCCCCCCCACACACACACACACAAGAGCACCGCACCTTATGATTCTACTTTAGTTCAGCATCCATTTTACCTACTTCGCCCCTTCCATAAAGATAAAAACTACAGGCCAGCAGGCATCTTGGCTTCTGTCCCAGTCGGGATGCCTGGAAATTCTTCATCACATACACACACCTTCTCTCACGCGCCTTCCCCATCCCTGGTACAAGACAAGCTGTATGCGTGTGTAGGTGAGCGGCCTGGAGTGTAGCCCACTAGCCTACTGGCTTACTGGCACAAACACGGCACGAGTAGAGCCACCTCGAGCTCGCTAGACCACGGGGCGAGATTTGTTCACACTCGCTGCCACAGAGAGCGTCCAGCTAGCTCGGATACCTCAGCTCACTTTCCCCTGTCCTCAGCTGGCTCCAATCACCCGAAACCAGCAAAAGCATCTCATTCAATGTCAACATTTATCAGTGTTTACAGCGGGGGGAAAAAAAAGAGAAAAAAAAACACAAAGCAAAACCGCACAACAACAGATGTATCATTGACTAAAAACGGCTGTAGTGTATCCACACACTATAGTAACTTGTTCGGTGAGAACAGGTCTTCACAGTACTTGAAAAATCCCTTAACTGAGTTTATCACGTAACCCGATTGTTTGTGATCGGACTGGTTTTGTTTTTGTTTTCAGGTTTATCATAACAGATGCAAAAGAAAAATAAATGCATCCCAATAACAACAGCAGCAGCAATAACAACAACAACAACAACAACAACAACAACAACAATAATAATAATAATAATAATAATAATAATAATAATAATAATAATAATAATAATAATATTCGGAAGAAGAAGAAGAAGAAGAAGAAGAAGAAGAAGAAGAAGAAGAAGAAGAAGAAGAAGAAGAAGAAGAAGAAGAAGAAGAAGAAGAAGAAGAAGAAGAAGAAGAAGAAGAAGAAGAAGAAGAAGAAGAAGAAGAAGAAGAAGAAGAGCAGCAACAATAACAGCAGCAATTCAAAGTTGAAAATTAGTCTATTTATAGTTAAACGTTTTGCAATATTTTCAGACAGAAAAAAAAATGAAAAAAGGAGTGGGGCGGAAAGAATTATCAGTTATGAAAGAGGAGGCGCAGAGTAGGCTACATGAGGTGTGGGCCAAACGGTTTGTAAAAATGCGGCCCTCTTTAGAAGACCGACAACTTTCATGTGTCTCCAGCACAGCGAAGTGACACTTGGCTAAATTCTAGTCTAATCTGGCCTCTAGATCTAGATTAGATTATGTCAAGAGACTTCTCATTAGTTCAAGCTTTACAGTCTAAATCTGCTCCGCCGCAGCAAAGAGGCGCTAGATTCTTATGTCTAATTTGACTTCTGGATCTTATCTAGATTTAGTCTCTTAGGTTTCAATTATATCTGCAGTTCAAAGCAGCAAGTGAAAAATCTTTCGATGTCATGCAATCTAGACATCCTTGCCAGTATTTTAGTTGAGGTGTATAAAAAAGATTTAAGTTTCATGGAGATAGTTTTCTTTAAAAATAAAAATAAAAGGCATGTGAGTTCTCTCATTATTTAAATAAAAAAATGAAGGAAAAAAAACCTTCCGGTGAGGACCTAATCAGCGTTAAAAACATTTCAATTATGATACCTTACTTGCGTCTTTTCAGCTAACAAATTAGATTTAGCAGATCCAAATTCTACACACCCAAAGCACATTCTTGACTTAATTAGCTTTCAATCAAAATTTTTTCCGAAGAAAAAAAATTGAAGTACTTTTAGGACTTATTCTAGATCTAGATCTATGTTAGATCAAGATGAAAACCATTGTAGAAGTCATTCATTTCACTGCAAGTGTTTGAAGATATAAATAGAGTTGTAGATCTTAATATTACCCTGACACTCTATGTAAATCTAAAGATATAGATAGTGCTGTAGATATCAATATTACCCTGACACTCTATGTAATCTAAAGATATAAAGAGTTGTAGATCTTAATATTACCCTGACACTCTATGTAATCTAAAGATATAAAGAGTTGTAGATCTTAATATTACCCTGACACTCTATGTAATCTAAAGCCCAGACCAAACCGTAGATTTGCGCGTGAGTAAACATGGTTGCGACATGACTGAAATGCAAATCTAGATTTCACACTGAAGTCTAGTTTATTTATTGAAGAAAACTTTAACCATTCATGAAAACAACCAGTCTATATCCCAAATCAAGATCTAGATGCAGATCTTTTATATGAGCTTAGACGAAAGACAATTTAATTTATGGACAACTTGTTCAAGAGGATAGATCGAGTTTTAGTCGTGGTAGTAGTAGTAGTAGTAGTAGTAGTAGTAGTAGTAGTAGTAGTAGTAGTAGTAGTAGTAGTAGTAGTAGTAGTAGTAGTAGTAGTAGTAGTAGTAGTAGTAGTAGTAGTAGTAGTAGTAGTAGTAGTAGTAGTAGTAGTAGTAGTAGACTAATTATCAAATTTAGATCTATAGAAGGCAGACGACTGGGGTTAATTATAAGAGCTAGAATTTTACGAACTAATAAGATCTAAACTAAATCCATGCAAAAGTTGTAAGTCTAGAATTCCAAATCGATGTCTTTTAGAGAATAAAATTCTTCTTTCTCCGAACGTTTTGTATCTTATTAAAGATTCTAAATAAAACTGAAATAAATATGTAGACATAGTCTCAAGATCGAAAGTCATCAAAATTAGGTAACGTTCAGTGAGAGAGAGAGAGAGAGAGAGAGAGAGAGAGAGAGAGAGAGAGAGAGAGAGAGAGAGAGAGAGAGAGAGAGATGCTCGCAAGCAGACACACTGACTGACAAAAAAAGTAAGATGTGGAGAGAGAAAAATTGAAGTTATAAAAAGTCCATTTCAGTTGCTCATGTGATAACTAGTTAAAGGCATACATCTAGATAAGATCAAACTAGAAGGATAAATAAAGATAACTCACGCGAATCCAGCGCTTTCCTCTGCTGGGGCCTTCCTTGCTTCCTCCGTGACATTTCTCAAAGATATTCATTAAAACACTGGTCACCCCTTGTCCTCATGAAGACAAAGAATTAATAAACAACAAAGATGGCGATGGTCCGGTCGGTAGTCCACTCTAAACACAAATCGCCATGTTGTAAGTTATTAAACACGCAAGGAACAGTTAAATTTAGAATCTTGTTATAGATCTAAGTGAAGAATCAAAATGTTTCTAGATCTAAGCCTAATCCAATATGCTATCAAGGTAATTATAGTCTAGATCTAGATTAGATTAGTCTGAATCTGAGTCCATTTCGAATTTTAAGATTTCACAGCCTTGTCAAAATAGGATTCTAGATTCTTGCCTAGTATTATTTCACAGATGATCTAGAATCTATAAATAAATAACTTCGTCCTCCACTGTTACATATTTTTGTCGATGGTATCGGGTCATTTTAGGTCAGCAAGACTAACATGATAGCGGCAAGGAATGACCAATGGTCATGAGAGATCTGGTGATCGTGAAAAATAAAAATGCCGAAGAACAATTTTGATTGGCCTAGATTTAGATCTAGTTGGTTGGATCAAAAATAAGGGGTGTAAGATTAACTGACCTCTTTAGCTTTGCGACAAAAACAGCGCGTTTGCTTAGCCAGTTAGCCTAGCTTACGAGCACAAACATAACACGCCTGCAATAATACTTCTACACTGTCGCGTAGATCCTCTTCTTCGCGGTTCCTTTTCGACCACTGGTAGCGTGCGGCCTGTGTACATCGCTCAGTCCGATCCGGGGTCGGGGGGGAGCGCTGGGCCCTGCGTGGCCGGCGCCTTGCCAAGCGTGGCTAAGCAGCCTCACACAGATCAGGTGTTTTTTCAAGTTACGCGAAAACTTTTTTTTCGCAGTTGTAAATTAAGTTTTCACGTGGGCTGACCTAATGTGTAGATCTACTATCATCTGTGTAGTCAAGTGGCCACGCCTCTCCGCCGGGATGGCGGTCAATCAAGCTGTGACCTAAACCCATAAAATTATTAGAGATGTACTTCTTTGTAATGCATTTATTAATGACCTCTTCGGTTGGTTGGAAGAATCTACTTTTGAAGAGGGGTGGTGGGACAAGCTCGCCAACAATAGTTCATAGAAATAAATATTCAAACTTATCAAATTATCTTTAACTTATCTCTAAAATTAATATGATTGTTGTGTGAAGAAAATAACAATTGATAGAGAAAACCTGTTGAGACAATATGAAAAGATGGCTTTGTTATTTTGTTCCGGTTGGTTGCACAGTTCCGCAGTTTTTAAACTCATTTTACAAATGTTATCGATTCATTTCCAAAGCATTTCATTTGGTCTAAAGCGGAAGTCATGGATGGCGCTTGGCCGCGTTTCTCTTGCTATGTTCTTTTTTTTTTTATCTTTATAATAGGGTCACAAATAATTTTGTTCAATCTTATCATTTTTTTGTTTGTTTTTGTTATTTGATTCTCCTCTTATTTTTGTAATACCCTCAAATGATTTGTTTTTCCTGAAACTTAGAAGTTAACTTTTAAGAAACAAAACACGAACACAAAGCCCAAACCATCGAATGTAATAGAATCTAGAGCAGCACCGTCCACACCAAAGAGCACCGTCACATAGGTATGCGGCTAGCTGCTCTTCACCCTGGCTCCCCAACCAACCCCTTCTCTTTCACACTTCCCTGTTTCTTACTTCAGGCCCTGTAAGGCCGACATCTAGTTTTCTCGCTGCTCCATTGCCCTTAGTTCTTTGAGTCGACGGACCATTGACCTGAAGAGGGGGGTGAACTTGCCTTTCAATCAATGGAGCGCGTAAAGTAGGGCAGTAGTACCGGGTCAGCGCGGGGGGAAGCAACGCGGCCTGCGACTGGCTGACGCGGCCAGCAGGGGTGGAGCCCACGCAAGCCCAGCAGTGGCCAGCTTTGCTTGTTGTCGAGTCCATTCGGGGCCCAGTCGGGGATACAGAGAGAAAGAGAGAGAGAGAGAGAGAGAGAGAGAGAGAGAGAGAGAGAGAGAGAGAGAGAGAGAGAGAGAGAGAGAGAGAGAGAGAGTCTTTGAACTAGATCTAGGGTTTTGACTGTGGTTACGTATCCTTGGATGGCCTGTTGGAACAAAGGCAGCCGAGAGAGAGAGAGAGAGAGAGAGAGGAGGGGGGGGGAGGAGGGGGGGGGGGGGGGATGAGAAACGGAGACATGGGAGGAAAAAGCAAAGATTACTTACAAAAGCAAAATAATTAATAAAGATCGAAATGTAGATGGTTGGAGGGGCCACAGATCTTGCTCTGTTACAGTGTATTTAGATCTAAAATTAGGCGTAAGCCATTGCGAAGAACGGAAGGTTAACACGTCGATCGTCAAAGTTAAGTATAATATACTAAAGCTGACCCGTCTCTTGGGAGAAAGTGGTGCTCGGTCTGTAACAGACCAGAGTGATGTAACAAAAATTTGTTCTTTCCACCTTGCCTATCTAGTTTTACATGTTAAAGCTTTCGTTGAAAAATTCAAACAAAAATACACTGAGATTCAAAATGGTCTATTGTTTATCGAGTTTAACGGCGGAATTGAAAACACTAGAAGCTTCACAAGTCGAGTCCTGACTGTAGCCTTGCTCACGTCCCACCTTTAGATCTATTAGGATTGGAGTGCAATTATAGCCCCTGCCCCCCCCCCCCCCCCTCTCTCTCTCTCTCTCTCTCTCTCTCTCTCTCTCTCTCTCTCTCTCTCTCTTTCTCTCTCTCACTCTCTGGTTGAATAGCGAGCCAGGGAGATAGAATCTTCGACCGCGGACCCGGTACCCCGCTAGAGCAACTTGATCATGACAATGATGTTAAAGTTAAGCCTGGAATCCCGCGACCATAGCGAGGGCTGGGGTGGGGCTCGGGGCTCGGGCTCGGGCTCGGGCTGGCTAGGAAGAGCTGGAGCGGAACCGAGCGTGAGGATTGATTTCCAGGAAGATTGGCTCTGTCCTCCTGCGCACTGCTGCGCAATTTTAGTGGCGAGCGAAATGTCACCGCCATTGTTAGCTGTAATTATAGCTGTTTCCCCTCAACACCCATTCTCTCTCTCTCTCTCTCTCTCTCTCTCTCTCTCTCTCTCTCTCTCTCTCTCTCTCTCTCTCTCTCTCTCTCTCTCTCTCTCTCTCTCTCTCTCTCTCACCAGTCTCTAACCCCCCCTCCCCCGCCCACATTTACCTCTCCTCTAGCCAGTATCGGTATAACAACACCCCCCCCCCCTCTTTCCGCACCCCTCTCTCCCTCCTGTGCCCCAATCCTATTAGTTTCTCTCTCTCCTCAAACCTCCGACCGTCTTCCATGTAAACATTCCGCCTTTCTGTCTTTGTTCAATTCTTCATCTGACTTTAGCTTATCCACCTGCGTCTCTCTCTCTCTCTCTCTCTCTCTCTCTCTCTCTCTCTCTCTCTCTCTCTCTCTCTCTTTCTCTTTCACTTTCTCTCTCTGTCTCTCTGACTCGTCTCTCTTTCTCTTTCTATCCCTCTCTCTTTCTGTCTCTGTCACTCTTTTTCTCTTTCTCTTGCTCTTTTAATCCTTCAATATAGGTACCTTTTTGTTTGCTTATTGATTTCTTGGTCTGAAATTAACTTTTGAAGTATTTAATCTTTAGGAATTGATCAAACTATCCTCCACCACTCACTACTGATCCTCCTTACAAACCAGTCTTTCTATCTGTCCTATCATAAATCACACACACACACACACACACATATATATATATATATATACACATACTACATGTATATCCCTACATCTCTGTCTTTATGTTTAGATATCTTTCTATTCATATCACCCCTCCTCCATTTCTATTTTTTTGCTTATGTCTGATTACGTTATTAATATTTCTCTCTCTCTCTCTCTCTCTCTCTCTCTCTCTCTCTCTCTCTCTCTCTCTCTCTCTTTCTTTATTTCTTTCTTAAGCATTCCGTTGCCTACCCCCTCGCCTATCTATTTCTGTCTTTTTGCCTTCCATCTATCAGTCTTTCTCTATGTCTGTCTGTATAGCTATTTCTTGTTTATCTGTTTCTTCTTTTATCTCTTTTTTTCTCCTTAACTCTGCCTCTCTCACACAACCTGACTCTAGCAATCTATTTCTCTCCCTCCCCCCCCCTCTCTCTCTCTCTCTCTCTCTCTCTCTCTCTCTCTCTCTCTCATATTTCTCACTCTCTGTTACCCTCTGTTACATAAAAAACCCATGCAGAAAAGCTCGTGCTCTGGGCCATGGGAGGTGATTGACTGACATCCTTAGTCGAGCCATTTTGATCTGATCATAGCACTGGATCCTCACCGCGCTCGACCAGCATCTCTTTCAAATAACAGACAACAGACAACAGACAACAGACAACAGACAACAGACAACAACCGCTGCACGCAAGGCTCTAGCTCTGAACCGCACTGGAGTCCAGGACTACTAGGTAGAAGTCCCATCCTGCTATATGCTAGAGTGAGCTGGTAGCCAAGGTCGGCCTGTGTACAGGAGAGACAGACAAGGGGCAGCAGTTGCAGCAGCTCCCCTGAAGACCACAGTTCTCGAGTGCCGCGTCCTCAGCATGTCCCGCGAGGCTAGCGTGACGGCCCGGTAGACGGTCGTGCCGTGCCAGTAAGAAGACTAAACCCATGGGGTGACGGAGACACTAAGAGGCTCGACTCTTCCCTCCGACCTGCTGTCCCAGCGGTGCCTTAAAGCCGATCAGGACACCAGTAAGTCAAGCGGCCTGTCGGGATACCTGCAGCGGTCACGTGTCATGGAGGAGAGCGTTATGTCATACTCTCCCCCCAACCCAACCACGACCTCACTGCTCAAACTATCCCCCCCCCCCTTCCCTAAGTCCCAGCATTCTCTAGTAGAAACATGCATGCTGCACACATCTGTTATTCATCTTCCTAGAAATTAAAAAAAAAAAAAAAGAATGATCTCTTTGTAACCTCTAATAGATGTGAGACTAGAGTTGTGGATTGCTGATCTGTCCATTTCCATTTCCTTCATGCTGTATGATTATGTCTTCATCTCACACCATCCCAGTGTGTTGGTCCACATCACCGCAAGCAGTTCCAGTAGCAGGCACTGTTACTGTCACCTTGCCCCGGACCTCGTCAAGCTTCCATAGCCTCCACCCATCCAGCTAACTTCAGCGTCATTTCTCCTAGGATTTTTGTTTAGTTTCTCTTGTTTGGCCCAAAACCAATAGCAAACCTGAGACAAGAGATGAAAAAAGGTATTTCAGTTGACGTGAGAAACAAAAGGAAAAACGTGAATATTGAGTTTGACACACAAGGTCAAACGTACAACGTATTTTTGCGAATTATTGGGGCCGTGGGATGGTGACCCTTACTTTTCATTTCCAAACTCTTTTTTTTAACATAATGCTACTGCCATTATGATGATGATAATGTTTAGACCAATATTTCATTGTATTTTGTTTGTTTGGTTGTTGTTGTTTTTTGTTTTCTTTTTCATTAAAACAGAATCCAAACACGAAGCATAGTTTTGCTGCTCACAAAGGTGGATTCAGGTATGTAGCAGGGGAGGGCGCCAGAGGTCGGATCTACAGTGTATGTCAGGTGTGTAGATGTCAGGCTCCTTCTGCAGCCCGCAGGGGAGAGAAGTAGGAAAAGAATAACAACTTCTTTTTATACCAGAAGTGAAGCGGAATTTGGGTCAGCCGGGTAGTAGAGGGCGATTGACCCACTGAGGGGTTTGGTTGGTCGACCTGGTATAACCAGCGGCTGGCGTGCGCAGCCAGGAGATCGGTACATGGATAGGTGTGGCAGACTGGGAGTACAAGTTAAGGACAGAAGGGGAAATACAGTGATAAAGAAAAGGAAAAATTTGGAGAATGAAACTCGGGAAAAAAGGGGGGGGGGGGAAGAGAGAGAGAGAGAGAGAGAGAGAGAGAGAGAGAGAGAGAGAGAGAGAGAGAGAGAGAGAGAAGAGACTGACATCGACAGATAGATGAATAGTTAAGCGGTTAACAGCTAGGTTAGGCAGAGAGCACACAAAAAGAGTGAGGGATCCAAAGCGGAAAGACAAACAGGCAGGCAAACAAACATAACAGATTCTGTGAAGGATGTATCGATGATAGATTTCTACAGTTTTGAGACATCTGAAGGAAAAAAAAAAACAAAAATAAAAACACACAAAAATAAATCGGGTGTCCCTTGAAGGCTAATTGGAATCTGCTTTGAGTGATTAACGAAAAGAACATACAGTGGAGGTGTCATTGATAGTGTGTAAAAATACCTTAGAAAGACAGAAGAGAGAGAGAGAGAGAGAGAGAGAGAGAGAGAGAGAGACACACACACACACACACAGACAGACAGACAGACAGAAACAGAGAGACAGTCAGAGAGAGAGAGTGGGGGAGGGGGGTTAGTTTTAAAGAAGGCAACCTTTCCTGTAAAGAGCGATAAAGGAAATCATGATTTAATGAATTCAAATCATACACTTCAAAATCTTCTTATTCCTCTTTAGCCTATCAACCTTGCCTCCGTCAGGCCCCATATCTGCTGTGATTAAGTTGTGTACACACGCTAGCCTTTTTTCTGGACATTCCTTGTAATATGAATCTCAAAAATGAAAGCACATCCCACGATTCCACATGACCCCTGAAAATGGGAACCACTGTCTTATTTTTTTCTATCATGTATGTTTTCGAATCATATTATTCAGATGGTCCTGCATTATCTTCAGATAATGACTTCAAATAATCTTCTCAGAAGATGGTCCTACATAAAAGATCCCTAGAGGAGAACTTCACTAAATGATCTAAAAGGATGGTCCTCCATTACCATCAGAAGAGAATTTCACCTAATTATCTCAGAAGATACTCCTCTATTACCATCAGAAAAGGATTTCATCTAATGATCTCCGAAGATAATCTTCCATTACCATCAGAAGAGGACTTCACTTAACGATCTAAAAAGATAGTCCACCATTACCATCAAAAGAGAACTTCGTCGAATGAGATCCTTTATTAGTGTCATAAGAGGACTTCACCTAGTGATCTCAAAAGATAGTCCTATATTACCATTAGAAGAGGACTTCTCCTAATGATCTCATAAGAGAGTCATCCATTACAATCAGAAGATGACTTCACCTAATGATCTAAGAAGGTAGTTTTTCATTACAGTCAGAAGAGGATTTCTCATAATATAGTCCTCCATTACAGTCAGAAGATGGCTTTACCTAATAATCTCAAAAGATAATCCTAGATCCTACATTACTATAAAAAGAGGACTTCATCTAAAGATCTCAGAAGAAAGTCTTAGATCCTCCATTACCATAAGAAAAGGCCTTCTCCTAACGATCTGAGAAGATAGTCCTAGACCCTACATTACCATCAGAAGAGGACTTCACCTAACGATCTCAGAAGATATTCCTCTATTACAACCAGAAGAGAACTTCATCTAAAGATCTAAGAAGATAGTCCTATTGTACCATCAGGAGGAGACTTCATCTAATGATCTCAGAAGATAGTCATCTATTACAGTCAGAAGATGACTTCACCTAATGATCTTGATATTTGCTTGATTGTGACCAGCCTTGCATGTAGATAATTAACATCTAAACGTGAGTTGAGTCCAAATAATTCGACTCCGGATGTTCGAATTCTTGGATATTTCGAAGTCGTTTAATTTTACCGAATATTTCTCTATTTGAGCTTTATTAGAAAATATCGGTTAGTTCGAATTTTGAAATAAGGATCTGGTTAATTCGAAGCGATTTTGGCGTGATTTTTTTTATTCTGTCACAGTGAAAGTACTTTTCCAGGCTTTTTAAAGTACATGTAGTGCTATGCTCCGCGCGGCAAGTGATTCTGGTGTGTGTGTGTGTGTGTGTGTGCCCACCAACGTTACAGGTGAGAGTCTGCAATAAAGCTACAAGAGAGAAAGGGGTTAGGCCCACTCCCACCTCCCTGCACACTTGTACGACATTCCTGATCTGTCATCCACATTTTTTTTAACTCTCTTTCTCTTTGTATTCTGGTAATTCGAATTTCGTATAATTCGAATTCCTTTTTCTATCCGAATGAATTCGAAATAAGCGGACTCGACTGCAGCCTTGCATGTAGATAATTAACATCTAAACGTGTCTTGATAATAGTTTGATTGTGACCAGCCTTGCATGTAGATAATTAACATCTAAACGTTTCTTGATATTAGTTTGATTGTGACCAGCCTTGCATGTAGATAATTAACATCTAAACGTTTCTTGATATTAGTTTGATTGTGACCAGCCTTGCATGTAGATAATTAACATCTAAGCGTGTCTTGATATTTGCTTGATAGTGACCAGCCTTGCATGAAGATAATTAACATCTAAACGCGTCTTGATATTTGCTTGATAGTGATCAGCCTTGCATGAAGATAACTAACATCTAAACGTTTCTTGATATTAATTTGTTTGTGACCAGCCTTGCATGTAGATAATTAACATCAAAACGTTTCTTGATATTTGCTTGATAGTGACCAGCCTTGCATGTAGATAATTAACATCTAAACGTGTCTTGATATTTGTTTGATTGTGAATAGCCATGTATAGAGATAATTAACACCAACGTGTGTCTTAATATTTGTTTGATTGATTCTAGCCCCATGGTGGACAATAATTTACATCAACATGTGTCTTGATATTAGGTATATTGTGACAAGCCCTGTATGGAGATAGTTTACATCAAAACGTGCCTTGATAATTGTTTGATTGACGCTAGGCCTAATGTAGACAATAATTCCCATCAAAACGTCTCTTCATCATGCTTCTAATACTATATAGAGATAACTTACATCAAAGTGTGGCTTGATATTTGCTTGATTGTGTCTAGCCATTAATTTTGTGGAGATACAAGTAATTTACATCAAAATGTGTCTTGTATGGAGATAGTTTACATCAAAACGTGTCTTGATAATTGTTTGATTGACGCTAGGCCTATGGTAGACAATAATTCCCATCAAAACGTCTCTTCATCATGCTTCTAGTACTATATATAGATAACTTACATCAAAGTGTGGCTTGATATTTGCTTGATTGTGACTAGCCATTAAATTTGTGGAGATACAAGTAATTTACATCAAAATGTGTCTTGGTATTTGGTAGACAATTTACATAAAAGCG
>JAWDGP010000883.1:57500-82500 GCA_033675545.1 Elysia crispata
GCAAGATAAATTGTGATTGCGAGAAAGTGTAGAGAAATGATGAGAGTAAGAAAGCAAGGGAAATAAAGCAGCTAAATGAAGCATATCAGACACAAGCCAAGTGTGGGGTTCCAACCCAGCCGTTGTAGCAGACGTCAAGACTTACTGGGGCTGACCTACTGACCTATTTAGGTAACCAGGTGGGTGCACAAGCAACCATAGTCACGTCTGCTGCACCTGTGGTCGCGCTCTCAACAACAACAACAACAACAGCAGCAGCAGCGGTAACTGACGGGGTCAGACAGCCAATGAGTCTGTCTCACTGTCTGTGTGTCTATGTCTGTGTATGTGTGTGAAGAAAATACTTTGGTCATACCCAGTGCCGGAGCGCGGGGCGGGTCATGTGACGCTGGTAAGATTGTAACGGCCAAACTTAAATACATCTGATGGGCCATACCCGCCGCGTTTGTTAGAAAACTAGACAAAGGCCTACAGTAGGGAAATATTAGAAGGGGATATATAGACAAAAGGAAAGAAAGACAGGAATGGTAAGATGGGTAGATAGATGAGGAGATTTGTAGACACATAGATAGCAAGATAAGATTTAAAAAAAAAAAAAAAGAAAGAAGATAGATGTCTACAAAGATTAACTATTATGTGATTATAAAAAAATTACGTATAAAGTTGAAAAGGTATAAAAAATAATGAATAGTGAAATAAACAAATTAGAAAGAGAGACACGCAGAGAGAGAGAGAGAGAGAGAGAGAGAGAGAGAGAGAGAGAGAGAGAGACAGAGACAGAGACACAGACACAGACAGAGAGACACAGAGAGAGAGAGAGAGAGAGAGAGAGAGAGAGAGGCTTGCCTAAAATAAAGAACATGCATGCAAAATCAAGTAACAAATTGAAAAAAGTGAATAGTCAGACAACACGATATAAGACACGCGGCGACGCGGAACGGTGAGACAACGGGAGACAGGGTAAGACATGGTGAGACAACGGGAGACAGGGTAAGACATGGTGAGACAACGGGAGACAGGGTAAGACATGGTGAGACAACGGGAGACAGGGTAAGACATGTTGAGACAACGGGAGACAGGGTAAGACATGGTGACACAACGGGAGACAGGGTAAGACATGGTGACACAACGGGAGACAGGGTAAGACATGGTGAGACAACGGGAGACAGGGTAAGACATGGTGACACAACGGGAGACAGGGTAAGACATGGTGAGACAACGGGAGACAGGGTAAGACATGGTGAGACAACGGGAGACAGGGTAAGACATGGTGAGACAACGGGAGACAGGGTAAGACATGGTGACACAACGGGAGACAGGGTAAGACATGGTGAGACAACGGGAGACAGGGTAAGACATGGTGACACAACGGAAGATAGGGTAAGACATGGTGAGACAACGGGAGACAGGGTAAGACATGGTGACACAACGGAAGATAGGGTAAGACATGGTGAGACAACGGGAGACAGGGTAAGACATGGTGAGACAACGGGAGACAGGGTAAGACATGGTGACACAACGGAAGATAGGGTAAGACATGGTGACACAACGGGAGACAGGGTGAGATAACGGGAGACAATTTGAGACACGTTGAGTCAGTGGGAGACATGGTAAAAGGACAAGAAAAAAGATGAGACAAGGGAAGATAAAGTGAGATAAGGCGAAAGGAGAAAAAAAAAACCAGATAAATAGATAGTTGAAAGGACAAACAGGTTGAGAAAATTAAAATCAGGAATGATCGGCCGGTCGATGTGGTCCAATGAACTAAACGGGCCCCCGTCGGGTAAGAATGGAGCGGAGCCAGACTCTAAACCTTACAGCATCATGTAGAGACGTTGAGATGTAACCACAAGACGTGAGGACAAGAGTCTTAGGCCCCCGTCAGGCGAGAATGGAGCGGAGCCAGACTCTAAACCTTACAGCATCATGTAGAGACGTTGAGATGTAACCACAAGACGTGAGGACAAGAGTCTCAGGCCACCGTCAGGCGAGAATGGAGCGGAGCCAGCAAGGACTCTAAACCTTACAGCATCATGTAGAGACGTTGAGATGTAACCACAAGACGTGAGGACAAGAGTCTCAGGCCACCGTCAGGCGAGAATGGAGTGGAGCCAGCAAGGACTCTAAACCTTACAGACGGTGAGATGTGACTCCGCGACGTGAGAACAAGAGTCCCAGTGCTCTGCCCTCATAGGTCATTGACTTTACCAATCAGATGACCTTAGGTGACATTCAAACGATGTAAAAACGTTAACTCCGATCAAAGTCCTAGAGCGTGTTGTGAAGTTTGTAACACGGTCCTAATCTGAGTGTGGCGCGGGATATCAGCAGCGTCCTTCACAGCCGCGTCGGCTCGTCATTTGTTGACCTTCGACCACCGTGAGAGCGTCCGTGTTAGAGGCGACTGTTACCTTCACACAGCTACACCAGTCATGTCAGTGTCATTAGAGAGAGAAAGAGAAAGAGAGAGAGAGAGAGAGAGAGAGAGAGAGAGAGAGAGACAGACAGAGAGAGAGAGACAGAGACAGAGACAGAGAGAAAGAGGAGAGAGAAAGAGAGAGAGAGAGAGAGGGACAGAGAGAGAGAGAGAGAGACAGGCAGAGACGGAGAGAGAGAGAGAGAGAGACAGAGACAGAGACAGAGACAGAGACAAAGAGAGAGACAGGCAGAGTCAGAGAGAGAGAGGAGAGAGAAAGAGAGAGAGAGAGACAGAGAGAGGGACAGAGACAGAGAGAGAGAGACAGGCAGAAACGGAGAGAGAGAGAGAGAGAGAGAGAGAGAGAGAGAGAGAGAGAGAGAGAGAGAGAGAGAGAGAGAGAGAGAGAGAGAGAGAGAGAGAGAGAGAGAGAGAGAGAGAACACCTAGGTCAAGGTCTTCCGCTCGAAAGCAAAACGAGAAAATCAAAGTCGGGTCGGAAGCGAATGTTCCAGATTGGGGATAGGCGAGTCGTGCCGCTGCTGAGCTGAGAGTCATCGGTGTGAGACCTGTTAGACCAGGTTAGACATAGGCGAGTCGTGTAGCTGCTGAGCTGAGAGTCATCAGTGTGAGACCGGTTAGACCAGGTTAGACATAGGCGAGTCGTGTAGCTGCTGAGCTGAGAGTCATCAGTGTGAGACCTGTTAGACCAGGTTAGACATAGGCGAGTCGTGTAGCTGCTGAGCCGAGAGTCATCTGTGTGAGACCCGTTAGACCAGGTTGGGGATAGGCGAGTCGTCATGCTGCTGAGCTGAGTGTCATCGGTGTGAGACCGGTTAGACCAGGTAAGAGATAGGCGAGTCGTGATGCTGCTGAGCTGAGTGTCATCGGTGTGAGACCGGTTAGACCAGGTTGGGGATAGGCGAGTCGTGATGCTGCTGAGCTGAGTGTCATCGGTGTGAGACCGGTTAGACCAGGTTAGAGATAGGCGAGTCGTGCCGCTGCTGAGCTGAGTGTCATCGGTGTGAGGCCTGTTAGACCAGGTTAGAGATAGTCGAGTCGTGATGCTGCTGAGCTGAGTGTCATCGGTGTGAGACCGGTTAGACCAGGTTGGAGATAGTCGAGTCGTGATGCCGCTGAGCTGAGTGTCATCGGTGTGAGACCGGTTAGACCAGGTTAGAGATAGGCGAGGTGCCGCTGCTGAGCTGAGAGTCATCGGTGTGAGACCTGTTAGACCAGGTTAGAGATAGGCGAGTCGTGATGCTGCTGAGCTGAGTGTCATCGGTGTGAGACCGGTTAGACCAGGTTAGAGATAGTCGAGTCGTGATGCTGCTGAGCTGAGTGTCATCGGTGTGAGACCGGTTAGACCAGGTTAGAGATAGGCGAGTCCTGATGCTGCTGAGCTGAGAGTCATCGGTATGAGACCTGTTAGACCAGGTTAGAGATAGGCGAGTCGTGATGCTGCTGAGCTGAGTGTCATCGGTGTGAGACCGGTTAGACCAGGTTAGAGATAGGCGAGTCCTGATGCTGCTGAGCTGAGTGTCATCGGTGTGAGACCGGTTAGACCAGGTTAGAGATAGGCGAGTCGTGATGCTGCTGAGCTGAGTGTCATCGGTGTGAGACCGGTTAGACCAGGTTAGAGATAGGCGAGTCGTGATGCTGCTGAGCTGAGTGTCATCGGTGTGAGACCTGTTAGACCAGGTTAGAGATAGGCGAGTCGTGATGCTGCTGAGCTGAGTGTCATCGGTGTGAGACCTGTTAGACCAGGTTAGAGATAGGCGAGTCGTGCCGCTGCTGAGCTGAGTGTCATGGGTGTGAGACCTGTTAGACCAGGTTAGAGATAGGCGAGTCGTGCCGCTGCTGAGCTGAGTGTCATCGGTGTGAGACCGGTTAGACCAGGTTAGAGATAGGCGAGTCGTGCCGCTGCTGAGCTGAGAGTCATCGGTGTGAGACCTGTTAGACCAGGTTAGAGATAGGCGAGTCGTGCCGCTGCTGAGCTGAGAGTCATCGGTGTGAGACCTGTTAGACCAGGTTAGAGATAGGCGAGTCGAGATGCTGCTGAGCTGAGTGTCATCAGTGTGAGACCGGTTAGACCAGGTTGGAGATAGGCGAGTCGTGATGCTGCTCAGCTGAGTGTCATCGGTTGAGACCGGTTAGACCAGGTTTGAGATAGGCCAGTCGTGATGCTGCTGAGCTGAGTGTCATCGGTGTGAGACCGGTTAGACCAGGTTGGAGATAGGCGAGTCGTGATGCTGCTGAGCTGAGTGTCATCGGTGTGAGACCGGTTAGACCAGGTTAGAGATAGGCGAGATGCCGCTGCTGAGCTGAGTGTCATGGGTGTGAGACCTGTTAGACCAGGTTAGAGATAGGCGAGTCGTGCCGCTGCAGAGCTGAGAGTCATCGGTGTGAGACCGGTTAGACCAGGTTAGACATAGGCGAGTCGTGTAGCTGCTGAGCTGAGAGTCATCAGTGTGAGACCGGTTAGACCAGGTTAGAGATAGGCGAGGTGCCGCTGCTGAGCTAAGAGTCATCGGTGTGAGACCTGTTAGACCAGGTTGGAGATAGTCGAGTCGTAATGCTGCTGAGTTGAGTGTCATCGGTGTGAGACCGGTTAGACCAGGTTGGAGATAGTCGAGTCGTGATGCTGCTGAGCTGAGTGTCATCGGTGTGAGACCGGTTAGACCAGGTTGGAGATAGTCGAGTCGTGATGCTGCTGAGCTGAGTGTCATCGGTTTGAGACCGGTTAGACCAGGTTAGAGATAGGCGAGTCCTGATGCTGTTGAGCTGAAAGTCATCAGTGTGAGACCGGTTAGACCAGGTTGGAGATAGTCGAGTCGTGATGCTTCTGAGCTGAGTGTCATCGGTGTGAGACCGGTTAGACCAGGTTGGAGATAGGCGAGTCGTGCCGCTGCTGAGCTGAGTGTCATCGGTGTGAGACCGGTTAGACCAGGTTGGAGATAGTCGAGTCGTGATGCTGCTGAGCTGAGTGTCATCGGTGTGAGACCGGTTAGACCAGGTTGGAGATAGTCGAGTCGTGATGCTGCTGAGCTGAGTGTCATCGGTGTGAGACCGGTTAGACCAGGTTGGAGATAGTCGAGTCGTGATGCTGCTGAGCTGAGTGTCATCGGTTTGAGACCGGTTAGACCAGGTTAGAGATAGGCGAGTCCTGATGCTGTTGAGCTGAAAGTCATCAGTGTGAGACCGGTTAGACCAGGTTGGAGATAGTCGAGTCGTGATGCTGCTGAGCTGAGTGTCATCGGTGTGAGACCGGTTAGACCAGGTTGGAGATAGGCGAGTCGTGATGCTGCTGAGCTGAGTGTCATCGGTGTGAGACCGGTTAGACCAGGTTGGAGATAGGCGAGTCGTGATGCTGCTGAGCTGAGTGTCATCGGTTTGAGACCGGTTAGACCAGGTTAGAGATAGGCGAGTCCTGATGCTGTTGAGCTGAAAGTCATCAGTGTGAGACCGGTTAGACCAGGTTGGAGATAGTCGAGTCGTGATGCTGGTGAGCTGAGTGTTGTCTGTATGAGACCGGCTAGATAACTACCACTCGCCACGTGATTTGACAAGGTCAAGGCATAGTCGGCAACTTAATAAAGGAAAGAAGTGTTTAAGTCATAGAAGGGTAAGCATTCCAGGTAGGCAGCTTGGTAGGTAGATAGCAAGGTAGAATGTATAGTTACATTTAGATGGGTTAGTGTGTAGATTGCTAGGTTATCAGTAGATAGTAAGGTAGAATGTGGAGCTACATTTGGATGGGTTAGTGTGTAGATTGCTAGGTTAGAAGTAGATAGTAAGGTATAGTGTATAGTTATATTTAGATGGGTTAGTGTGTAGATTGTTAGGTTATCAGTAGATAGTAAGGTAGAATGTGTAGTTACATTTAAATGGGTTAGTGTGTCGATTACTAGGTTATCAGTAGATAGTAAGGTAGAATGTGTAGTTATATTTAGATGGGTTAGTGTGTAGATTGCTAGGTTATCAGTAGATAGCAAGGTAGAATGTGTAGTTGTATTTAGATGGGTTAGTGTGTAGATTGCTAGGTTAGAAGTAGATAGTAAGGTAGAATGTGTAGTTACATTTGGATGGGTTAGTGTGTAGATTGCTAGGTTAGAAGTAGATAGTAAGGTAGAATGTATAGTTACATTTGGATGGGTTCCTGTGTAGATTGCTAGGTTAGAAGTAGATAGTAAGGTAGAATGTGTAGTTACATTTGGATGGGTTAGTGCATAGATTGCTAGGTTAGAAGTAGATAGTAAGGTAGAATATGTAGTTACATTTGGATGGGTTAGTGTGTAGATTGCTAGGTTAGAAGTAGATAGTAAGGTAGAATGTGTAGTTATATTTAGATTGGTTAGTGTGTAGATTGCTAGGTTAGAAGTAGATAGTAAGGCGGAATATGTCCAATCTGTTGATAGATCAGGGCAGATCTATAACACTTCTGGTCCATGTAACGAGAGAAATGGACACACGCCGACCTATAAAACGGAGTGTTTGAGGTGGTGGATAAACGAATAGTTGAAGAGCAAATATATTTAAAAATAGATGAAGGATAAGACAAGCAGGAAGAAAGTAAAAGATAGCTATATAGCTATTTGTGTAGAATAGATCCAGATACATATACATAGAAACATATTATAGAGAGATGGAAATACAAATTGTCAAAAAGATAGAGAGAAACAAAGGCAGAATGATGCAGGAATAAAAAAAATAATAGATATAATGATAAATGGATAGATAGATAGATAGATAGATAGATAGATAGATAGATAGATAGATAGATAGGTAGGTAGGTAGGTAGATAGATAGGTAGGTAAATAGATAGATAGATAGGTAGGTAGATAGATATTTAGATCAAAAGAAAGCATATGTATATATATATATATATATATATATATATATATATATATAAAAGGACCAGTAGATTGACTGATGGGTTGACAGATTGATTGATAGATAGAAAGACAGATGGATGGATAGAAAATAAGACAGAGAAAAAGATAAATAGAGAAAAAAAAAACCGATAGATGTTACAGACATATATCTATTTTTTAATGAATATTATTATATATAGGTATATTTACAAATAATATTTTTTTTTTAGATAATTGGATCAGAAAAAAGGTGCAGGGGTGGTCAGATTGGGAGCTTCACAGAAAGACGCATAGTAAAGACGGCAGCAAAAACACGAACACACTGTATCAGGAAAGGGAAAAATTAAACAAAAAAGAAAAAGAAAAAAATCAATACACGGCAACAAAAGTAGAAATGACGCATCTGCTAACTCAACACTCCAGATAGAGTATCATCAACACAAGGACAATAACAATAATGACTACTGCAAAAATAACCAAAAACAACAAAAGCAAAATCATCATGTCGGAAAAAGTTAAAAGAAAATAAACCAGCAAAAACGACAATAGCAACACGATAGGTAGTTACAACAGACAGAGGAAAAATAGCACTACCTCTACAACTCTCTTTCCCTATGTCCTTTCTCTCTCTCTCACTCTCTCTCTCTCTCTCTCTCTCTCTCTCTCTCTCTCTCTCTCTCTCTCTCTCTCTCTTTCTCTCTCTCGCTCTTTATATCTCGCGCTCTCTCTCTCTCTCTAGCTGTCTCACGCTCTCTCTCTCTCTCTCTCGCTCTCTTTCTATCTCTCACTCTCTCTCGCTCTCTCTTTCTCTCTCTCGCTCTCTCTTTCTCTCTCTCGCTCTCTCTCTCGCCCTCTCGCTCTCGCTCTTTCTCTCACTTTCACTTTCTCTCTCGCTCTCTCTCTCTCTTTCTCTCTCACTCTCTCTCTATCTCTTTCTCTCTCCCTCTCGCTCTCTCTCTCTCTCTCTCTCTCTCTCTCTCTCTCTCTCTTTCTTCAAACACCCTTACTCTCCTAGTATTGATGAAAACACGCTCCAGTGAACTTCTCAAAAAACACAACCATCCAACCATCATAACACCGAACCATGTAGCTATACAACAACCTAACCACCAAACCATAAAGCCAACCAATCCATCAAACCATCTACGCATCATTTCCACCAGTCGCACAGTTATCCAACCAACCAGCCGTTCAGCCTCTAATCAAGCAACTTCCAACTACCCAGCGATTCAACCAACAAATCATGTAGTCACCAAACTATCTAACCCCTCAACAACCAAGTCTTCAACCATTCAACCAGACAACCACATAATCGTTCAGCCTCAAATCATGCATCCATCCAATTATTCAACTACCCAGCGATTCAACCAACAAATCATCTAGCCAACTATCCCGCCAAACAAACCAACCAGCCTTCAATCTATCCAGCTATCCAGCCAACAAATCATCTAGCCATCCAACTATCCAGCCAAACAAATCAACCAGCCTTCAATCTATCCAGCGATTCAACCAACAAATCATCTAGCCATCCAACTAACTAGCCAAACAAACCAACCAGCTTTCAATCTATCCAGCGATTCAACCAACAAATCATCTAGCCATCCAACTAACCAGCCAAACAAACCAACCAGCCTTCAATCTATCCAGCTATCCAACCAACAAATCATCTAGCCATCCAACTAACCAGCCAAACAAACCAACCAGCCTTCAATCTATCCAGCTATCCAACCAACAAATCATCTAGCCACCCAACTATCCAGCCAAACAAACCAACCAGCCTTCAATCTATCTAGCTATCCAACCAACAAATCATCTAGCCACCCAAATATCCAGCCAAACAAACCAACCAGCCTTCAATCTATCTAGCTATCCAACCAACAAATCATTTAGCCATCCAACTAACCAGCCAAAAAAACCAACCAGCCTTCAATCTATCCAGCTATCCAGCCAACAAATCATCTAGCCATCCAACTAAACAGCCTTCAATCTATCCAGCGATTCAACCAACAAATCATCTAGCTACCCAACTATCAAGCCAAACAAACCAACCAGACTTCAATCTATCCAGCTATCCAACCAACAAATCATCTAGCCATCAAACTAACCAGCCAAACAAACCAACCAGCCTTCAATCTATCCAGCTATCCAGCCAACAAATCATCT
This sequence comes from Elysia crispata, assembly GCA_033675545.1. Taxonomy (NCBI): domain Eukaryota; kingdom Metazoa; phylum Mollusca; class Gastropoda; family Plakobranchidae; genus Elysia; species Elysia crispata. Next base: position 66,953 of record JAWDGP010000883.1, read on the forward strand.
AGCAATCCAACTATCCAGCCAAACAAACCAACCAGCCTTCAATCTATCCAGCTATCCAGCCAACAAATCATCTAGCCACCCAACTATCCAGCCAAACCAACCAACCAGCCTTCAATCTATCCAGCTATCCAGCCAACAAATCATCTAGCCACCCAACTATCCAGCCAAACAAACCAACCAGCCTTCAATCTATCCAGCTATCCGACTTACAAATCATCTAGCCATCCAACTAAGCAGCCAAACAAACCAACCAGCCTTCAATCTATCCAGCGATTCAACCAACAAATCAACTAGCCACCCAACTAACCAGCCAAACAAACCAACCAGCCTTCAATCTATCCAGCTATCCAACCAACAAATCATCTAGCCATCCAACTAACCAGCCAAACAAACCAACCAGCCTTCAATCTATCCAGGTATCCAACCAACAAAACATCTAGCCATCCAACTAACCAGCCAAACAAACCAACCAGCCTTCAATCTATCCAGCTATCCAACCAACAAATCATCTAGCCATCCAACTAACCAGCCAAACAAACCAACCAGCCTTCAATCTATCCAGCTATCCAGCCAACAAATCATCTAGCCATCCAACTAACCAGCCAAAAAAACCAACCAGCCTTCAATCTATCCAGCGATTCAACCAACAAATCATCTAGCCACCCAACTATCCAGCCAAACAAACCAACCAGCCTTCAATCTATCCAGCTATCCGACCAACAAATCATCTAGCCATCCAACTAACCAGCCAAACAAACCAACCAGCCTTCAATCTATCCAGCTATCCAACCAACAAATCATCTAGCCACCCAACTATCCAGCCAAACAAACCAACCAGCCTTCAATCTACCCAGCTATCCAAGCAACAAATCATCTAGCCATCCAACTAAGCAGCCTTCAATCTATCCAGCTATCCAAGCAACAAATCATCTAGCCATCCAACTAAGCAGCCAAACAAACCAACCAGCCTTCAATCTATCCAGCTATCCAACCAACAAATCATCTACCCATCCAACTAACCAGCCAAACAAACCAACCAGCCCTCAATCTACCCAGCTATCCGACCAACAAATCATCTAGCCATCCAACTAACCAGCCAAACAAACCAACCAGCCTTCAATCTATCCAGCTATCCAACCAACAAATCATCTAGCCATCCAACTATCCAGGGAAACAAACCAACCAGCCTTCAATCTACCCAGCTATGCAAGCAACAAATCATCTAGCCATCCAACTAACCAGCCAAACAAACCAACCAGCCTTCAATCTATCCAGCGATTCAACTAACAAATCATCTAGCCACCCAACTATCCAGCCAAACAAACCAACCAGCCTTCAATCTATCCAGCTATCCGACCAACAAATCATCTAGCCATCCAACTAACCAGCCAAACAAACCAACCAGCCTTCAATCTATCCAGCTATCCAACCAACAAATCATCTAGCCACCCAACTATCCAGCCAAACAAACCAACCATCCTTCAATCTATCCAGCTATCCGACCAACAAATCATCTAGCCATCCAACTAAGCAGCCAAACAAACCAACCAGCCTTCAATCTATCCAGCTATCCAACCAACAAATAATCTAGCCACCCAACTATCCAGGCAAACAAACCAACCAGCCTTCAATCTACCCAGCTATCCAAGCAACAAATCATCTAGCCATCCAACTAAGCAGCCAAACAATTCAACCAGCCTTCAATCTATCCAGCGATTCAACCAACAAATCATCTAGCCACCCAACTATCCAGCCAAACAAACCAACCAGCCTTCAATCTATCCAGCTATCCGACTTACAAATCAACTAGCCACCCAACTAACCAGCCAAACAAACCAACCAGCCTTCAATCTATCCAGCTATCCAATCAACAAATCATCTAGCCATCCAACTAACCAGCAAAACAAACCAACCAGCCTTCAATTCTATCCAGCTATCCAACCAACAAATCATCTAGCCACCCAACTATCCAGTCAAACAAACCAACCAGCCTTCAATCTATCCAGCTATCCAACCAACAAATCATCTACCCATCCAACTAACCCGCCAAACAAACCAACCAACCTTCAATCTATCCAGCTATCCAACCAACAAATCATCTAGCCATCCAACTAAGCAGCCAAACAAACCAACCAGCCTTCAATCTACCCAGCTATGCAAGCAACAAATCATCTAGCCATCCAACTAACCAGCCAAACAAACCAACCAGCCTTCAATCTATCCAGCGATTCAACTAACAAATCATCTAGCCACCCAACTAACCAGCCAAACAAACCAACCAGCCTTCAATCTATCCAGCTATGCAAGCAACAAATCATCTAGCCATCCAACTAACCAGCCAAACAAACCAAGCAGCCTTCAATCTATCCAGCGATTCAACTAACAAATCATCTAGCCACCCAACTAACCAGCCAAACAAACCAACCAGCCTTCAATCTATCCAGCTATCCGACCAACAAATCATCTAGCCATCCAACTAACCAGCCAAACAAACCAACCAGCCTTCAATCTATCCAGCTATCCAACCAACAAATCATCTAGCCATCCAACTAACCAGCCAAACAAACCAACCAGCCTTCAATCTATCCAGCTATCCAACCAACAAATCATCTAGCCACCCAACTATCCAGCCAAACAAACCAACCAGCCTTCAATCTATCCAGCTATCCGACCAACAAATCATCTAGCCATCCAACTAAGCAGCCAAACAAACCAACCAGCCTTCAATCTATGCAGCTATCCAACCAACAAATCATCTAGCCACCCAACTATCCAGGCAAACAAACCAACCAGCCTTCAATCTACCCAGCTATCCAAGCAACAAATCATCTAGCCATCCAACTAAGCAGCCAAACAAACCAACCAGCCTTCAATCTATCCAGCTATCCAACCAACAAATCATCTAGCCATCCAACTAACCAGCCAAACAAACCAACCAGCCTTCAATCTACCCAGCTATGCAAGCAACAAATCATCTAGCCATCCAACTAACCAGCCAAACAAACCAACCAGCCTTCAATCTATCCAGCGATTCAACTAACAAATCATCTAGCCACCCAACTATCCAGCCAAACAAACCAACCAGCCTTCAATCTATCCAGCTATCCGACCAACAAATCATCTAGCCATCCAACTAACCAGCCAAACAAACCAACCAGCCTTCAATCTATCCAGCTATCCAACCAACAAATCATCTAGCCATCCAACTAAGCAGCCAAACAAACCAACCAGCCTTCAATCTACCCAGCTATGCAAGCAACAAATCATCTAGCCATCCAACTAACCAGCCAAACAAACCAACCAGCCTTCAATCTATCCAGCGATTCAACTAACAAATCATCTAGCCACCCAACTAACCAGCCAAACAAACCAACCAGCCTTCAATCTATCCAGCTATGCAAGCAACAAATCATCTAGCCATCCAACTAACCAGCCAAACAAACCAAGCAGCCTTCAATCTATCCAGCGATTCAACTAACAAATCATCTAGCCACCCAACTAACCAGCCAAACAAACCAACCAGCCTTCAATCTATCCAGCTATCCGACCAACAAATCATCTAGCCATCCAACTAACCAGCCAAACAAACCAACCAGCCTTCAATCTATCCAGCTATCCAACCAACAAATCATCTAGCCATCCAACTAACCAGCCAAACAAACCAACCAGCCTTCAATCTATCCAGCTATCCAACCAACAAATCATCTAGCCACCCAACTATCCAGCCAAACAAACCAACCAGCCTTCAATCTATCCAGCTATCCGACCAACAAATCATCTAGCCATCCAACTAAGCAGCCAAACAAACCAACCAGCCTTCAATCTATGCAGCTATCCAACCAACAAAATCATCTAGCCACCCAACTATCCAGGCAAACAAACCAACCAGCCTTCAATCTACCCAGCTATCCAAGCAACAAATCATCTAGCCACCCAACTATCCAGCCAAACAAACCAACCAGCCTTCAATCTATCCAGCTATCCGACCAACAAATCATCTAGCCATCCAACTAACCAGCCAAACAAACCAACCAGCCTTCAATCTATCCAGCTATCCAACCAACAAATCATCTAGCCATCCAACTAAGCAGCCAAACAAACCAACCAGCCTTCAATCTACCCAGCTATGCAAGCAACAAATCATCTAGCCATCCAACTAACCAGCCAAACAAACCAACCAGCCTTCAATCTATCCAGCGATTCAACTAACAAATCATCTAGCCACCCAACTAACCAGCCAAACAAACCAACCAGCCTTCAATCTATCCAGCTATGCAAGCAACAAATCATCTAGCCATCCAACTAACCAGCCAAACAAACCAAGCAGCCTTCAATCTATCCAGCGATTCAACTAACAAATCATCTAGCCACCCAACTAACCAGCCAAACAAACCAACCAGCCTTCAATCTATCCAGCTATCCGACCAACAAATCATCTAGCCATCCAACTAACCAGCCAAACAAACCAACCAGCCTTCAATCTATCCAGCTATCCAACCAACAAATCATCTAGCCATCCAACTAACCAGCCAAACAAACCAACCAGCCTTCAATCTATCCAGCTATCCAACCAACAAATCATCTAGCCACCCAACTATCCAGCCAAACAAACCAACCAGCCTTCAATCTATCCAGCTATCCGACCAACAAATCATCTAGCCATCCAACTAAGCAGCCAAACAAGCCAACCAGCCTTCAATCTATGCAGCTATCCAACCAACAAATCATCTAGCCACCCAACTATCCAGGCAAACAAACCAACCAGCCTTAAATCTACCCATCTATCCAAGCAACAAATCATCTAGCCATCCAACTAAGCAGCCAAACAAACCAACCAGCCTTCAATCTATCCAGCTATCCAACCAACAAATCATCTACCCATCCAACTAACCAGCCAAACAAACCAACCAGCCTTCAATCTACCCAGCTATGCAAGCAACAAATCATCTAGCCATCCAACTAACCAGCCAAACAAACCAACCAGCCTTCAATCTATCCAGCGATTCAACTAACAAATCATCTAGCCACCCAACTATCCAGCCAAACAAACCAACCAGCCTTCAATCTATCCAGCTATCCGACCAACAAATCATCTAGCCATCCAACTAACCAGCCAAACAAACCAACCAGCCTTCAATCTATCCAGCTATCCAACCAACAAATCATCTAGCCATCCAACTATCCAGGGAAACAAACCAACCAGCCTTCAATCTACCCAGCTATGCAAGCAACAAATCATCTAGCCATCCAACTAACCAGCCAAACAAACCAACCAGCCTTCAATCTATCCAGCGATTCAACTAACAAATCATCTAGCCACCCAACTATCCAGCCAAACAAACCAACCAGCCTTCAATCTATCCAGCTATCCGACCAACAAATCATCTAGCCATCCAATTAACCAGCCAAACAAACCAACCAGCCTTTAATCTATCCAGCTATCCAGCCAACAAATCATCTAGCCATCCAACTAACCAGCCAAACAAACCAACCAGCCTTCAATCTATCCAGCTATTCAACCAATAAATCATCTAGCCACCCAACTATCCAGCCAAACAAACCAACCAGCCTTCAATCTATCCAGCTAACCGACCTACAAATCATCTAGCCACCCAACTATCCAGCCAAACAAACCAACCAGCCTTCAATCTATCCAGCTATCCAACCAACAAATCATCTAGCCATCCAACTAACCAGCCAAACAAACCAACCAGCCTTCAATCTATCCAGCTATCCAACCAACAAATCATCTAGCCATCCAACTAACCAGCCAAACAAACCATCTACCAATCCAGCGGCAAAACCAATCTTTCATGCCAAAGCCCAGCAGCCCGTCCTTCAACCCATTTACCCCCTCCCCCCTCTCACCCTATTCTCGCAACATTAAGCAGAATAATACGTTAAAACCTATTAACCGCTTTGTCAAATCAGCTAGACCCAAGAAAAGAACCATCGCCCGTATCTTGCAGGCACCCACTCAGCCCATGTGAGGACCAGCTGGGGAGAACGCCCAAGCGTCCAGTCAATTTACTGCCTCCCTTCCCCCCCTCCCCCCAATTCCCCCCCAAAAAAATCTGTGAAAACATACACCCAGCCCGACTGTCCACTCTAACCACGACCTAGAATTCCAATCTCCCTCTTTGCTCCGACGATCCAGTTGTAAACCTAATGGGTCCCCGGCCAGTCTTCAACCCTTTCAAAAGTTAAGCTGAGAGGACAATGCTCACGCTGGATAGGAGCCTTCCAGCTTTTTCATTTTTTTTTAAAGAGAAGTGACCAAAAGCTTTATGCAGTGTCTGCCTGCTCTCTCAGAGGAGCGGAAATGGAATTGAAATTTTAAAAAAAGCATTGTGATTCAGAATGATTGTGAGTCAAGGAAAGCTTGAAAAGAAATGGATTTGGGGAGAGAGAGAGAGAGAGAGAGAGAGAGAGAGAGAGAGAGAGAGAGAGAGAGAGATCACGGGGTGACTAATGTATTCCCCTAATTGTTAGAAAAGATTTAAGATTTTCATAAACTCCATCCGCCCCTTTCAGGGCTGGATTTGCTGGGTTTCAAGGCTGACCGGGAGCGAGTGCGGAGATCATCAGGGCCGGGCCGGTGATACTCCAGCTTCCCGACCTGGGACAGTGGGGGGCGTGGTCACAACATATTGGAACATTTGCTGGACAATAGCCACAGGTCATCGGAGAAGGCCATATGCCGACCAGGCCGGGTGATATAAGGTCACGTGGTACCGTAGAGCTGGACTGAACCTGTTTGTTAGTTCAGGGTATTATCGGAGGGTGAGGTTGGTGCCAGGTCAAGGGTGTGACGGCGGCTCTCATTAGGCAGCCACCCTCGTCAAACCCGGGTGGAGAGAGATTCTCATCAGCACCTGCTGGCTGAGCGGAGACAGCAGCTTCAGTTGGTTCTCCTCTCATTTGTTCATTGCCTGATATAGCCCGTCTGAAATAAGACCATCTTAAACTTGATGACGGCGAGGCAGAAATGACAAGATATGGTTCTAAAATCGATGTTCTGGGACTTGAACGCGCCAAAAAGTCTCTGTGTATATCAGGGTGAACGCTCAAACACCTCAGCCACCGGTGCTCCCTCCCATCATCTAAACATACGAAGGTTTTTGTCTACGCCGAGCGTATACTGTTCTTCTATTACATGTTGGTTTTTGTTACTCTAACGCAGTAGGTGACAAAACTGGCAGTCACTTTATATAAGATTATGTCACGTTCACATCTAACAACCTGCACAATGTAATTGATCTACTATAACATTTTGTTCACCAGTCGCAGGGGAAAGATTAAAAAAAAAAAGCTTTCCAACTGAGCTGCATTACTTAGATAGTTATGTACTAAATGTAGTCTTTAATATAAGAGTTTTGGCGTTTATCATAGCCCAGTAGAGAAGACACTTGGCGTTCCTCATAACACGGTATAGATGAAGCTTGGTATTCCTCATAACACGGTTTAAATGAAAGTTGTTATTCCTTATAGCACGGTATAGATGAAGCTTGGTATTCCTCATAATACGGAATAGATGAAAATTGGTATTCCTTATAACACGGTATAGATGTGACTTGGTATTCCTCATAACACGGTATAGATGAGACTTGGTATTCCTCAAAACACGGTATAGATGTGACTTGGTATTCCTCATAACACGGTATAGATGAGACTTGGTATTCCTCATAACACGGTATAGATGTGACTTGGTATTCCTCATAACACGGTATAGATGTGACTTGGTATTCCTCATAACACGGTATAGATGAGACTTGGTATTCCTCAAAACACGGTATAGATGAGACTTGGCATTCCTTATAGCACAGTATAGTCGAGACGTGGCTTCCGTCATAACACAGTATACATGAGACTAGCGTTCGTCATAACACACTACAAATGAGACTTGGCGTTAGCAGAATATGTTTAATTTTCGAGTTTTTTAGTGAGTCTAGAGACTTGGGGTCACGAGTTTGAATCTCGACCGAGGTAGTGAGTCTAGAGACTTGGGGTCGCGAGTTTAAATCTCGACCGAGGTAGTGAGTCTAGAGACTTGGGGTCGCGAGTTTAAATCTCGACCGAGGTAGTGAGTCTAGAGACTTGGCGTCGCGAGTTTAAATCTCGGCCGAGGTAGTGAGTCTAGAGACTTGGGGTCGCGAGTTTAAATATCGACCGAGGTAGTGAGTCTAGAGACTTGGCGTCGCGAGTTTAAATATCGACCGAGGAAGTGAGTCTAGAGACTTGGGGTCGCTAGTTTAAACCTCGACCGAGGTAGTGAATCTAGAGACTTGGGGTCGCGAGTTTAAATCTCGACCGAGGTTGTGAGTCTAGAGACTTGGGGTCGCGAGTTTAAATCTCGACCGAGGTAGTGAGTCTAGAGACTTGGGGTCGAGTGTTTGAATCTCAGTCAACTGAGGCTAGTTCGCTATTTTGAACGGATTTGTATGAAGATTGTCGAGTGTGTAAAATTATCGTCGTAACTTAAAGATACTTTCAGGTAACAGATAACTCTGTTACAAGAATTTGCGTCGCGACAAGAAACTTTTGAAAACGTTTATATTTTTACACAGTTTGCTTGATATGCCCAAAGGCATCTCTTCACACACACACACACAAATATATATATATATATATATATATACACACACACATACATACATACATACATATAAACAGAGATGACTGAAAGGGATGTAGATATAGATGAAGATTGAAGAGCAAATCAATCAATCCAATGCCTTTTTCCTGAGCGTGAGCGATCATGACCTTCCATGCATCTCTATCTCTCGACGCTTTCAGTGATTATGTCATTCTTCCTATATTTATTTGGCCTTTTTTTTTGGTCCATCCAACATCTTTTCTCTCTGTTTTCCCTGCTGCATTTTCTTTGGATCATTGCAGTAGCCATTCCAGTGAGAGAGAGAGAGAGAGAGAGAGAGAGAGAGAGAGAGAGAGAGAGAGAGATAAACAAAGAGCTAATAGTATAACGAAATGGTGTAGGTTGCAGCATAAGCTAAACTAGCTGCGACAAACAGACCAGCAGAAAGAAACGAGAAGTTAATATCGCTCAATGTCACACAGAACACGTTAAACTTTTTGTAGAAATCTAGCTTTTTCCTTCCCCCCCGCCCCATCCCTTACACAAAACAAATGACCCTACTTCGTCACCATTCTTAACTCCAACATGCTGTCTCAGCTTCTTCAAACACACACACATACACAATCATATACTCTATATCGACCCTCTCCCCCCCCCCCCCTCCCCTCAGCCGAACCAAATCTGCCCACCGTGACCTATTACAATATAACGACCTACACGGTTTTCCCCCCTTTTTCTCACACGCCGGTAATTTTGCTCCTATTATCTCTCTCTTCACTGGTGGACAGAATAATTTGGGGGGCTGCATCCGTCACGGAGACACGATGAGAAAGTTAGGAGTTCTGGAACAATCGACACGCCTCGTGCTGGGAGCGACTCACACTTGTCAAAGATGGTCGCTCTCTCTCTCTCTCCCTCCCAACCCCACCTCTTTCGCAAACGCTCGCCGCACCGTGTGCTCACGGCAACAGGCCCGCGCTGTCTCCGTACTAGACTCTAGCTTCTTCCCATCTCCCAATCACTTAAAACCAGTCAACCAGAGCTTGGGATAGGGTGTCTGTGTGCAAGGGATGTTGGGGGGGAGGGGGGGGGAGGGGGGGAGTGGGGTGGGCACGCAATCTACATCAACATGCGCCCATTTAGATCACTGTTTTGTCTTACTCTCTATACAAGGCCTTTCTCATCTTCCTATCACTTAGAACCAGTCAGCTGAGGCTTGGAATAGGGTAAAAACAGGTGTGTATGTGTGGGTGGGGGTGTGTGTAAGCGGCGTGACGCAGACTACATCAAGATGAAATCATTCCGAGCCCCCGTCTCTCGCTGTCTCCATACAAGTCTCTTGTCATCTCCCTAATAAAAACTCTCTTACTTAGAGTCAGCCAGCTGAGCTTTGAAAGGGATGGGGAGAAAAAGTCTAACATAACATGCACTCATTTAGCCACACTCTGCTCCCTGTCTCTTTTTCTTATACTCTAAACCTTTTCATCACCCCTCCCTCTGTATCTCTTTCTGTCACTCTGCCTCTCTCTGTCACTCTCTCTTTCTCCGTCTGTCTGTCTGTCTGTCTATCTGTCTCTCTCTATATATGTAAATATATATATATATATATATATATATATATATATATATATATATATATATATAACATGTATATATATATTTCTCTCATATATTTGTCCTGCATATCAGACAGATTGAGTAGTGTTTGAAACCAAGACAATAGCATTGGAAGTAGACTGTAACAGCCTAAAATCCTCTTGTGAACTCTGAGTACACTCCATGACGTGGAAACATAAGACATTATTACAGTCGAGACGCGTCAGGGACTGTATAGATAACACGGCGCTTAAGAGATTATGTAAGTCAGTATCACTGGTGAGATGCGTCAGGGCTGTACAGGTAACACGGCGCTTAAGAGATTATGTAAGTCATTATCACTGGTGAGATGCGTCAGGGACTGTATAGGTAACACGGCGCTTAAGAGATTATGTAAGTCAGTATCACTGGTGAGATGCGTCAGGGCTGTACAGGTAACACGGCGCTTAAGAGATTATGTAAGTCAGTATCACTGGTGAGATGCGTCAGGGACTGTATAGGTAACACGGCGCTTAAGAGATTATGTAAGTCAGTATCACTGGTGAGATGCGTCAGGGCTGTACAGGTAACACGGCGCTTAAGAGATTATGTAAGTCAGTATCACTGGTGAGATGCGTCAGGGCTGTACAGGTAACACGGCGCTTAAGAGATTATGTAAGTCAGTATCACTGGTGAGATGCGTCAGGGCTGTACAGGTAACACGGCGCTTAAGAGATTATGTAAGTCAGTATCACTGGTGAGATGCGTCAGGGCTGTACAGGTAACACGGCGCTTAAGAGATTATGTAAGTCAGTATCACTGGTGAGATGCGTCAGGGCTGTACAGGTAACACGGCGCTTAAGAGATTATGTAAGTCAGTATCACTGGTGAGATGCGTCAGGGACTGTATAGGTAACACGGCGCTTAAGAGATTATGTAAGTCAGTATCACTGGTGAGATGCGTCAGGGCTGTACAGGTAACACGGCGCTTAAGAGATTATGTAAGTCAGTATCACTGGTGAGATGCGTCAGGGCTGTACAGGTAACACGGCGCTTAAGAGATTATGTAAGTCAGTATCACTGGTGAGATGCGTCAGGGCTGTACAGGTAACACGGCGCTTAAGAGATTATATAAGTCATTATTGCAGGGAGCTGCAGAGGTAATTATGGGATATCAAGGTTTGGTAGCTATAGATTTCATAGGTCTTTATCGAAGAGTGAGCATAACAGGATAGCATGAGGTAACAAGGCGCATTAGCTAGAGACCATTCGCAGATCTCTATGAAAGAATGAGACGTGCCAGAGGCTGTCCAGGTTGTGTGATATAACAAAGCTGGGAGCAGTTGAAGGTCATCTGAGTTTAAGGGCTGGAATTGGGTGTTTGAAGGTCATCTTGGTGTATGGACTTGTATTGAGTCCAGTTGAAGATCATCTGGATGTATGGATTGATATAGGGACGGTTGAAGGTCATCTTGGTATATGGATTGAAATAGGGGTGGTTGAAGATCATCTTAATCTATGGACTGGTGTTGGGTCCAGTTGAAGGTCATATGATCTATGGTTTGATATAGGGGCACTTGAAGGTCATCTGGATGTATTGTTTGATATAGAGGCAGTTGAAGGTCATCTGGATGTATGGATTGATACAGCGGTACTTGAAGGTCATCTGGATGTATGGATTGATATAGGGGCACTTGAAGGTCATCTGAATGTATGGATTGATACAGCGGCACTTGAAGGTCATCTGAATGTATGGATTGATATAGGGGCAGTTGAAGGTCATCTGGATGTATGGTTTGATATAGGGGCAGTTGACGGTCATCTGAATGTATGGACTGTTATTGTGTCCAGTTGATGGTTATTAAGGTCTATTGACTGGTATTAGAGGCAGGTAAAGGAAAAGAGCAGGAGCCAACAAGTAGCCAGGAGATATCTATGAATCACGTGCTTTGAAAACTTAAACACCATTGGTTTCTGGGACCTTTTCGATAGTATCCAGTCCTTCTCTGAACATAAATAGTTTCTGAAATGTTACGCAAAAAAATAATTTCTGTATCCATCTGCACAGTATCCATCCTTTCTCAGGACACTTTTTATTTTCTGGATGCGAATTATCTCAGATTCCAGTGTAGCTCTTGAAACCCTTGATATCAGTGTCCAATATTTCTCTGGGCCATTGAATCAGTATCCACGATTTCTCTGGACATCATTGGTTTCAGTATCCAATATTTCTCTGGCAACATTGATTTCATTATCCACCATTTCTCTGGACACCATTGATTACAGTATCCACTATTTCTCTGGACACCATTGATTACAGTATCTACCATTTCTCTGGCACCATTGATTACAGTATCCACTATTTCTCTGGACACAATTGATTACAGTATCCACGATTTCTCTGGACATCATTGGTTTCAGTATCCAATATTTCTCTGGACACCATTGATTACAGTATCCACTATTTCTCTGGCACCATTGATTACAGTATCCACTATTTCTCTGGACACCATTGATTACAGTATCCACTATTTCTCTGGACACCATTGATTACAGTATCCACTATTTCTCTGGGCACCATTGATTACAGTATCCACGATTTCTCTGGACACCATTGATTACAGTATCCACCATATCTCTAGACAACCTTGTTTTCAGTATCCGATACCTCTCTGAGGACCATTGATATCTGTATCTAGGTAGACACTGTCCACTCTTCCGGTCATCAGTTTTTTACCATCATGGCCTACGTCGAATCTTTCTTTGGACAGTGCTGATTTCTATGTCCTTTTGGACAGTTTTCAGTTTTTAACTGGTTCCCATTTTCTTTATCATTCTGGGCTGTGTTCAGTCTTTCTTTGGACAGCATTGCTTTCTGTATCTTTGTGGACTATATCTAGACGTCCTCAGCCTGCAGTGATACAAATTAAATCAGGTTGTGGAAAATGAGGGCGATTCAATTGCTTTAGAAGATAGGTGATAAACGTTGGATGTCAGAGATTTTCAATAAACTGGCACGCCTTATAATACTTAATAGTCAATTTTAAATGAAACTGATTTTTTTCAACCAGTCTAGGAAGTAAGAAGTATACCATAGGAATTTATTTCAATTTAACGCTTGAGAGAGTTATGTGGTAGCTGTGTTTTATAATTATTTCGAGAAAAACATTTGCTGAAATATACACGAGCCAACAGTAGACGTGGGCTAAGCTAAACCAGGAGAGAAAAATGAAAGTGAGAAGTTTCTAGAAGTTGAGTGAAAATGTCAAGTGTGGCCAGGATTCTAATAGTCGGTTCGTGTAGCGCGACCCTGGGATGTGACGATCGTTACCTGCAGGGCCAGGGAGCTAGAGCGAGTGGATGCATCCTAGTCCACACTGGAGGTCACGTGACAGGACAGCGCTCGCTCCCTCTCTTGCTCTCTCTCTCTCTCTCTCTCTCTCTCTCTCTCTCTTTCTCTCTCTCTCTCTCTCTCTGTTTCTCGATTAACTCATACAATGATTTGATCTATCTTTCTATCGAATCGATAAAACTAACACACATTACCTTCCACACGGCATTTTTTATCTGTTCATAGAATGATCTACAAGTCTGCATGTCTGACTATCTGCATATCAATCTGAGGATTTTTTTCCTTCATAGTTGACTATTTGTCTATTTAATCACCTCATTATTCAGCCAAACTATCATTCTTTTCCTTTACCATCTGCAATTTCTCCGTGACGGTTCCCTTCTTTCTTGATTAATCTGCATTTTTTTCTGTTATGTTTGTCTCATATTCAGTTTTTTTGTCTCTAGCTGTCTTTCGTTCGCCCACCTTCTGGCCCCATTATTTTTTTACTGTTAATCATTAATTTTACTCTATCTTCATTTCCCCCTTCCCTCTCCCTCCCTCTCCCTTTCTCCCTCTCCCCCTCTCCATCAATTACTCCCCCTTCCTCTCTCTTCCTCCCTCTTTCTCCCCATCTTTTTTTCCATTGATTGAAGCACAGACACGTCCCACTGACTAATAATGGTGAAGACACCTGGACTAAATCAGTGTGTAGTAGATCAACTCTATCCACCAACTCTATCCACAGTCACACTGACAGGTAATGGTGTAAACGTCTAGACTAAATCAGTGTGTAGTAGATCAACTCTATCCACCAACTCTATCCACAGTCACACTGATTGGTAATGGTGTAAACGTCTAGACTAAATCAGTGTGTAGTAGATCAAATCAGTGTGTAGTAGATCAACTCTATCCACCGTCACACTGACAGGTAATGGTGTAAACGTCTAGACTAAATCAGTGTGTAGTAGATCAACTCTATCCACCGTCACACTGATTGGTAATGGTGTAAACGTCTAGACTAAATCAGTGTGTAGTAGATCAAATCAGTGTGCAGTAGATCAAATCAGTGTGTAGTAGATCAAATCAGTGTGTAGTAGATCAACTCTATCCACAGTCACACTGATTGGTAATGGTGTAAACGTCTAGACTAAATCAGTGTGTAGTAGATCAAATCAGTGTGTAGTAGATCAAATCAGTGTGTAGTAGATCAAATCAGTGTGTAGTAGATCAACTCTATCCACAGTCACACTGATTGGTAATGGTGTAAACGTCTAGACTAAATCAGTGTGTAGTAGATCAAATCAGTGTGCAGTAGATCAACTCTATCCACCAACTCAATCCACAGTCACACTGACTGGTAATGGTGTAAACGCCTAGACTAAATCAGTGTGTAGTAGATCAACTGTATCCGCCTATCCTGAAGAAGATAAGTTGTGAGTCACATGTAGCTGCTGCAACACCATGTTAGCCTCACATGACAGACAGACCCCGTCAAGCAAGTATACTGAAAGAAGCTTCTATTAAGCAATGCATAAAAAACAGGAAGCTGCGATCACGTTATTGGAAGAAATGGCTTGATGCTTTAAATAAAGGTGTGGGGGGAGGTGGGGTGATAAATGGCCTAAGCTTCTGTGAAACAGATGCCCCCACACACACACACATCCAGACCCATCAACACCTTGATTAAATCTTTAACTAAGCCGGTAGGTGGGGCGTTCGCTCTACCTTATTGCCACCTGTGATTGACATACCGGGCTGAATACTGGATACCAGAGAGCGGCCGAGATTGCTTCATCTGATTTTTCCTGCTTGCTCTGAGTCAAAGAACTTTCTGGGGGGGGGGGGGTTGTTTATTTTTTTTTTGCAATAAATGGTGATTGTATCTTTGTCAGTCAGCGATAAACTGAAACCAGAGAAGGGAGTCCCGGTGGCCAGTTTTGTCAGCGGTTCTCAACTAGAACATCATGATAGCGAGGCTGTGTCCTTCGCTGGCTGCCCGAGAACCGCTTCACCTGGGCCGCCATTGTGGAAGGTTCTGCTGCA
>JAWDGP010000883.1:90000-150000 GCA_033675545.1 Elysia crispata
GCATCTCGTGCTAAACTTTAAGATGGTCTCAAATAGCAAACCACGTCTCTGTGATCGCATCTCGTGCTAAACTTTAAGATGGTCTCAAATAGCAAACCACGTCTCTGTGATCGCATCTCGTGCTAAACTTTAAGATTGTCTTAAATAGCAAACCACGTCTCTGTGATCGCATCTCGTGCTAAACTTTAAGATTGTCTTAAATAGCAAACCACGTCTCTGTGATCGCATCTCGTGCTAAACTTTAAGATGGTCTCAAATAGCAAACCACGTCTCTGTGATCGCATCTCGTGCTAAACTTTAAGATGGTCCCAAATAGCAAACCACGTCTCTGTGATCGCATCTCGTGCTAAACTTTGAGATGGTCTCAAATAGCAAACCACGTCTCTGTGATCGCATCTCGTGCTAAACTTTCAGATGGTCTCAAATAGCGAACCACGTCTCTGTGATCGCATCTCCGTGGCCAAACATTGTGTCTACCGTGGCCAAACATTGTGTCTATACCTCTAGAGAGTCACAGGTAGAAAATCACATCTCTATGTCCGCATCCCGCTATCTACAGGACGTTTGAATGTTGTCAGACTTATCGAAACGTATCAGATCGCCTCTTTTCTTTCCTTATTTCTTTTTATTTCCCTCTTTTTTTTTTGCTTCCTCAAACCTTCTTCATAGTTTCAAAAACTATTTTACTATGAAAGCCGCAGCCACCTAGTTACTGTGTCAAGCATCTATCCTCATGTAGCCAGGACAGTTTAATTACTAACCCACCCATCATTAATCTAAGTAGAGCTGCTGCTGCTAGATGTAACAGTGTCAGTTATTGTTTGGTCACGCCTCAGATCACATGACGTGGCTGGCCTGGGTTATCATATTTATCATGCCAAGTCCACCAAGAGCCAAAATAGCCTCCTCCGCCTTTTCCCTGTCAATCTCTCTCTCTTTCTCGTCCTCCTCTAGTCTTCTCCGTTTCACAATTCCTACCCTTTTTTATGTCTCTAGCATTCTCTCTCTCTCTCTCTCTCTCTCTCTCTCTCTCTCTCTCTCTCTCTCTCTCTCTCTCTCTCTCTCTCTCTCTCTCTCTCTCTCTCTCTCTCTCTCTCTCTCTCTCTCACCCTCTCTCACCACGAACCATATCGTGCTTATTTTGAAATTTTAGGAGACAATGTAGCCATCTTGACATTATAGTATTCAGCATGTGTAATATGGTCCCAGTATTGATGATGTAGTGTTCAGTATGTGTAATATGGTCCCAGTATTGATGATACGGTGTTCAGTATGTGTAATATGGTCCCAGTATTGATGATACGGTGTTCAGTATGTGTAATATGGTCCCAGTATTGATGATGTAGTGTTCAGTATGTGTAATATGGTCCCAGTATTGATGATACGGTGTTCAGTATGTGTAATATGGTCCCAGTATTGATGATACGGTGTTCAGTATGTGTAATATGGTCCCAGCATTGATGATGTAGTGTTCAGTATGTGTAATATGGTCCCAGCATTGATGATGCAGTGTTCAGTATGTGTAATATGGTCCCAGTATTGATGATACAGTGTTCAGTATGTGTAATATGGTCCCAGTATTGATGATGTAGTGTTCAGTATGTTTAATATGGTCCCAGTATTGATGATACGGTGTTCAGTATGTGTAATATGGTCCCACTATTGATGATACGGTGTTCAGTATGTGTAATATGGTCCCAGTATTGATGATACGGTGTTCAGTATGTGTAATATGGTCCCAGTATTGATGATGCAGTATTCAGTATGTGTAATATGGTCCCAGTATTGATGAAGATTGTGTACAGTATGTGTAATATGGTCCCAGTATTGATGATACGGTGTTCAGTATGTGTAATATGGTCCCAGTATTGATGATGCAGGGTTCAGTATGTGTAATGTGGTCCTAATCTTGATGATACAGTGTTCAGTATATGTTACGTTACAAGGTTTTTGGGGTTTTTTTATTTGCGAGATTTGATAGATGGAAGATTTGGTATTATACATGATAGGGATAAATGCGACAGCATGGATGCCTTAGAAATCTATGCTATCAAACTTTGAAAGTCTAATTCTTATAGAAAAAAAAAGAAAGTTCGAAGCAAAGTGAAGTTTACCCTAAATTCACCATCTTTCGTATTCAATTACAAAATTGGGCTTTTCTTCTTGAGGACGTGACCCAGATACATTGAATTGTATTTCAACTTGAACGCTGAAAATTAGGGATGTATTTCATTGGCAAATAGAGTGAGGCAATATTGGACTCGCTTTCTCCTCTGCCTTGCCGCAAGACATGGCCGTTAGCTCATTCTTCGGCTTGAGAAAAGACACGGCGGTAGGAGCCAGGAGAGAAAGGGGCCCTCACGACGACGAGGGGGTGCGAGAAATGCTGACTATTCAAGCTCTAGTGAGAAGCCTTGTCCTATTCAGGTGCTACTATAGGGTTAAACCGATCTATACAACTCGCCACAACCCTGGCCACGGCCCGAGATCTTGATAAAATGAAAATCATAGAAGATTCTTCCTTTGAAAGAAATTTGAATGGAAGAGAAAGAAACCGGTAATCTTGTGCTTGTGTTACGTATTATTGTTTGGTTATGTGGGTCACATCGGTTGTCTCTGGCGTGCAGCGCGACTAGCGAGACAGTCTGTGAGTCTGTAAGTGAGTGTGAGTGTGAGTGTGTGTGTGTGTGTGAGTGGCTTGCTGCACTCACCACCCGGTGACAACACTAATCATTAGGACAATTATTTACCAACCCCCATCACCCACCCCCACCTATCCTCCACCTCCCGGTTCTTTCAAAGAATGCGGAGCTGGAGGGAGGGGGTTGTTGAGGAAGAGGGGAAAGGGGGGTGGCGTATTCCCCTAAATAGCTTGGCTAACCCCTCCGCCTTCTTCCCCCTCCTCCGACATAAGCCATAACCCCAATCAGTTCTCTAAAGCTTAGTGGTGTACCAGATCTTCACGTCATCTTAGAAACTTTCTCTCCTCGGGCTCGCTCCTTACCGCTCTTATCTGCCTGGGAGATTTTCCCTGCTGGTTACCGTCAGTTCCTCACCCTCTGGGTGTCCGGGTTGAAGCCCGGGGAGGTAGACAGGACCGCGAGATTCCTTCACTGGGTCACCAGCCCGGGAGATGCTTCGGTGGGCGTTCTCAGAAAGAGAGAGAGAGAGAGAGAGAGAGAGAGAGAGAGAGAGAGAGAGAGAGACAGAGACAGAGACAGAGACAGAGACAGAGACAGAGACACAGAGACACAGAGAGAGACACAGAGAGAGAGAGACAGAGACAGACAGAGACAGACAGACAGACAGAGGAAGTGGGAGAGAAACATAGAGGGAAGGAAGGACACAGAGAGAGGGATAGAGGGAAAGAGAGAGGCAGAGCAAATCATAGGTACTAGGTAAGTGTTGGAAAAAGAAAGAGAAAAAGACAGAGAGGCAAAAAAATCTACAGATGGATAAAACAAAAACAAATAGAGAGAAGTAAAGAAAGCGAGATGTGGGTAGATAGATAATAGAAGTAGGAGAGGGTGAGAGGGAAAGGGAAATAACCTAAGGCTGAAAGAGAAAAAAATATTCAAAAAGACAGTGAGATAGAAGAAGAGGTAACAAGAGGCATGCAAAGAAGAAAAAGAGTAGCAAAAGGTCGAGAATATATACATAGGCAGAACGAAAAAAGAAAGAGATAGATGTGTGTGAGAGAGAGAGAGAGAGAGAGAGAGAGAGAGAGAGAAAGAGAGAGAATGAATATGTGTGTGTGTGGGGGGGGGGGGGGGGGCGCCCCCCCCCCCATAGAGAAAGAAAGATGTGATGTGAATTTTTAAAGGAGATGATGAAAAAAGGACAAAAAAGTAAGAGAGACTAAAGTGAGAAAGATTCAACGAGATATCAAAATAGAAACAAGAGTGGAAAGATACGAAAAAGAGAGAGGGGGGGGGAGGGAGAGAGAGAGAGAGAGAGAGAGAGAGAGAGAGAGAGAGAGAGAGAGAAACAGATAGACAGAGACACAGAAAGAGAGAGACA
Organism: Elysia crispata; assembly: GCA_033675545.1. NCBI lineage: Eukaryota > Metazoa > Mollusca > Gastropoda > Plakobranchidae > Elysia > Elysia crispata. The sequence continues at coordinate 94,021 of JAWDGP010000883.1, forward strand.
GAGAGAGAGAGAGAGAGAGAGAGACAGAGAGAGAGAGAGAGAGAGAGAGAGAGACAGAGAGAGACAGAGAGAGAGAGAGAATCAGAGATGAGTTGGAGGGAAGCGGAGATTTTGAAAAGCTTATGATAGCGAGGGAATCTGTTCCCAGGTGACACATTCATTTCCGATTATTTTTTTTTGTACGTGAGCTTAGAGAGGAGGGCCGAGGGAGGGGCTTACATCAACTGAGAGGCGGAGATGAGTGAGGTGGGCGGGGCTAACACAATACTTCTCAACTCCTGCACAATCGCCTGCAAAACAAACACAGCAAGCCGGCTCTGATGTCCTGATGTCCTGATGTCCTGGGGCGTCAAGTGAGCCTCAATACACCGTGCTCAGTGAGCCGCTCTGAAGCTCTCGCTACTTCTCTCTGCAGCTCAGAACAAAGTGGTGGTGGTGGTGGTGGTGCCGGCTGCGGCAGACTGACGGGCCTGGTCGGTGCTGGTGACAGCTGCTGGTGCTGCAGGTGTCAGACTCCCGGCTCTGACAGCTGAGAGGTCTCGGGTCCAGTCTCTTGCTGAACTACTTATCATAGAGTCTGGCCTCAGAGGTGACACCTCTCTCCCTCTTTCATTCCCTGCAGCTCTGTCTTTACTGCCTCTTTCCTTATGATTCTGATATTATTAGGACAGAAAGCACCATCAATTGACGCTCCGATAAGTTAATTCTATGTTCCAAGGAAATGAAATCAGGATTTTTCATATATTTCCTCATACACGTCTCCCCCCTCCCCCCTTTCTCTCTCTCTCTCTCTTCAGTGGTAGTCACTGCGAACTGCACCCTCTCTATCCCGCTGCCACTGCCCCTCTGACACCGCACCCCTCCTTAACCACCCCCCCCCCTCTTCCTCCCTCCTCGCCAATTTTACGCTTTTTCTTACTGTTTGTTATAATAACTTTTCGTCTTAAAGCAACCCCCCTTATCCCATTTTTCCCCACCACGCTTTTCCAGAAACCAGTAGGAGGGGAAGGAGGAGGAGAGAGAAGTGAGAGCTGACAGACAGACAGACAGACAGTTGGAGAATCAGACCTGTATCGACCAGTGAACAAAAAGAGAGTAACGTCCCCCCCCCCCCTCACACCTACCAAGTGGGAGGGACGCCACCTCGAGCTCATGGCCTCGATCAAAACATCGATACACAGCGACTCTGTGGTGACGGGATCATGTCTCGAAAGATTTGAACCATTTCCTCCAGACGGACATGGTTGAGAGCTCTTGACAACAAGAAACCGTCAACCATTGAACCGAGTTACATCAAGAACGATAATTACACTTATATTGGGCGCCATGGGGAGCGAGGCTCTCACTACCGGTATGTTCTCAACTCATTCTCTCACTCTTCCTCATCTGAGGTGGGCGAGAGTGAACTGGGCAACAGAGAAAACTGGCGGTATTACTTTCAAACAGCGGAGAATTCCTTTCACATAATAATAATAATAATAATAATAATAATAATAATAATAATAATAATAATAATAATAATAATAATAATAATAATAATAATAATAATAATAATAATCAAACGCCATGTTGGTCAACGGTCCTTTTGTCTACATATTTTGTTTTCTTGTTTCGCAATCCATCTTATTTACTTGATTGTTTTTTGAGTACATGTATGCGACCTCCCCTTATCTGCTAGAAACTGAGTTGACCTTCCTGGAAGCCTCGCAGTGCGCATGTCTCTCGGCAACAGACAGTTACCTGGAGCCGCCGACATTCCAGCAATTCGGCGTGAGTTGTGCTCAGCCGTGCAGCGGGCAAAACCTGCTCTAAGAGATTGGTGAATTCTGCCCCATAGTATAACATTAAGAGATTTGTTGTTTGATTTTTTTTTAATCTCAACACAACATAATAGAAAATCGTTGATCACAGTACAACATTAAGATAATTCCTACTCATAGAAAGATTTCCTCTTCACGGAACAAAATGAAGAGATTTCCTATTGATAGCACAACCTAGACAGAATTTTGCTTTACCATGCAAGACAAGTAATGGAACAGCCATTGAATTTGTCGGATCAAACAGAGCTGGGAATTAGTACGGTGATCATTTTTAACCGGTCTTAGATGTCACCAGTTCGGGAAATCTACCAAACAATCAGCTCCACTTTTCTCTAGTCTGAATATAATTATTACCAAAAGTGGAAGAAAAGAGTGTAGATGGTGCTGTGTAAGAGCTCTTACCTTGCTACAAAGGTAGAGAGTCGCTAGTCTCGCAGCTAACGGTGCTGGTGTTATGGTTGGTCAAGAGAGAGAAGGAGAGAGGACAAGAAGGCTTCTCTATCAGGAGCCTACGACACTATGGAGAGGGGAGGTTACACCAAACATGAAATCAATGTAGCCGAAATATCGAGAAACGTAATTGTAGCACGATGGAGAGCCAGAGAGGGCCACAATAATTGTCTCGATCTAATTGTTTTCTCCAAGCTTCCACAAGGACTGGTACTTGAACCCGCAGCTCTCTCGCATTGATCGCCAGGCGCAGCTCCAGGTCCCAGCGTCCGTCCCCGGCCAGAAAGCCAGGGGGGAAACTCTGGAATCGTTAGCTTCTAACTGTTTGCGGTGTGATTATCAGCCACACGGCTGCAGCCAGTTCGATAAACTCCTGGGTTTTATCTTGCTGTATGTCTTTGTGTCAGTGTGGAGAGGGGTGGGGCCGGGTGCGGGGACATAACGAGACCAATTATAGACGAATAGGTCTATTATAAAGATGTAGAACTAGCCGAGGTTTTTATGTAGGGCGAAGCTTTAATTCCAGTGTTTACCCAGCATGGATTTTCTTTGTCTTCCCGTGGAGGACGTCGAGACGCCAGCGTTGGTCAATTATAGCTTTGCTCTTGGAGGACGTGTATGTGTGTATGTCGGTGTGTTTGTGTGTGAGTGAAGCTTGCACTCCTGGCCTACTCGCCGATATCGAATCGAACGATGCCTCACCCTGTCTGGCTGCTCTGACAGGGAGGTTCACAGGCTGTTGACTTTTCTAGATAAGACTAACTTGCTGGCCACAGATCTTGTCCTTTCTCCTGTAACACTGTACAGAATTGGCTAAAGAGAATCTTCTACCCGTCGAGCACTTTTCGACTTGTCAGAACAGAAGACATTCTCGTATCCCCTGTTGACCTTTCATCAAACGTAGCCAAGTCGAGTGACTTTCCTTGTCCAGGTTAAATACTGCATAAGGTTTCAAGGCTTGGGCCTCTTGTTCAGAATCTCACGTTAAACCTCCATTACCCAGATACTACCTTTGGTGGTAGAAGAACTGACAACAGTAACACCCTTCTCTTATCCTCATACTCCCAGGCGGTGGAGGTAGCAAAAGTAACAGTAACACCCTTCTCTCATCCCCATACTCGGAGAGGTGTAGCAATAGGAACAGGAACACTTTCTCTCATCCCCATACTCGGAGACAGAGGTGTAGAATTGGAACAATAACAATCTTCTCTCATCCCCATACTCGGAGACAGAGGTGTAGCACTAGGAACAGTACCAACCTTCTCTCATCCCCATACTCGGAGACAGAGGTGTAGCACTAGGGACAGTAACACCTAACTCTCATCCCCATACTCGGAGACAGAGGTGTAGCACTAGGAACAGGTACACCTTCTCTCATTCCATACTCGGAGACAGAGGTGTAGCACTAGGAACAGTACCAACCTTCTCTCATCCCCATACTCGGAGACAGAGGTGTAGCACTAGGGACAGTAACACCTAACTCTCATCCCCATACTCGGAGACAGAGGTGTAGCACTAGGAACAGTACCAACCTTCTCTCATCCCCATACTCGGAGACAGAGGTGTAGCACTAGGGACAGTAACACCTAACTCTCATCCCCATACTCGGAGACAGAGGTGTAGCACTAGGAACAGTACCAACCTTCTCTCATCCCCATACTCGGAGACAGAGGTGTAGCACTAGGGACAGTACCAACCTTCTCTCATCCCCATACTCGGAGACAGAGGTGTAGCACTAGGGACAGTAACACCTAACTCTCATCCCCATACTCGGAGACAGAGGTGTAGCACTAGGAACAGGTACACCTTCTCTCATTCCATACTCGGAGACAGAGGTGTAGCACTAGGAACAGTACCAACCTTCTCTCATCCCCATACTCGGAGACAGAGGTGTAGCACTAGGGACAGTAACACCTAACTCTCATCCCAATACTCGGAGACAGAGGTGTAGCACTAGGAACAGTACCAAACTTCTCTCATCCCCATACTCGGAGACAGAGGTGTAGCACTAGGGACAGTAACACCTAACTCTCATCCCCATACTCGGAGACAGAGGTGTAGCACTAGGAACAGTACCAACCTTCTCTCATCCCCATACTCGGAGACAGAGGTGTAGCACTAGGGACAGTACCAACCTTCTCTCATCCCCATACTCGGAGAGATGTAGCACTAGGAACAGTACCAATCTTCTCTCATCCCCATACTCGGAGAGATGTAGCACTAGGAACAGTACCAACCTTCTCTCATCCCCATACTCGGAGAGATGTAGCACTAGGAACAGTACCAATCTTGTCTCATCCCCATACTCGGAGAGATGCAGCACTAGGAACAGTACCAACCTTCTCTCATCCCCATACTCGGAGGCAGAGGTGTAACACTAGGGACAGTAACACCTAACTCTCATCCCCATACTCGGAGAGGTGTAGCACCAGGAACAGTTACACCTTCTCTCATTCCATACTCGGAGACAGAGGTGTAGCACTAGGAACAGTACCAACCTTCTCTCATCCCCATACTCGGAGACAGAGGTGTAGCACTAGGGACAGTAACACCTAACTCTCATCCCCATACTCGGAGAGATGTAGCACTAGGAACAGTACCAATCTTCTCTCATCCCCATACTCGGAGAGCTGTAGCACTAGAAACAGTACCAACCTTCTCTCATCCCCATACTCGGAGAGATGTAGCACTAGGAACAGTACCAACCTTCTCTCATCCCCATACTCGGAGAGATGTAGCACTAGGAACAGTACCAATCTTCTCTCATCCCCATACTCGGAGAGATGCAGCACTAGGAACAGTACCAACCTTCTCTCATCCCCATACTCGGAGGCAGAGGTGTAACACTAGGGACAGTAACACCTAACTCTCATCCCCATACTCGGAGAGGTGTAGCACCAGGAACAGTTACACCTTCTCTCATTCCATACTCGGAGACAGAGGTGTAGCACTAGGAACAGTACCAACCTTCTCTCATCCCCATACTCGGAGACAGAGGTGTAGCACTAGGGACAGTAACACCTAACTCTCATCCCCATACTCGGAGAGATGTAGCACTAGGAACAGTACCAATCTTCTCTCATCCCCATACTCGGAGAGCTGTAGCACTAGGAACAGTACCAACCTTCTCTCATCCCCATACTCGGAGAGATGTAGCACTAGGAACAGTACCAACCTTCTCTCATCCCCATACTCGGAGAGATGTAGCACTAGGAACAGTACCAATCTTCTCTCATCCCCATACTCGGAGAGATGTAGCACTAGGAACAGTACCAACCTTCTCTCATCCCCATACTCGGAGAGATGTAGCACTAGGAACAGTACCAATCTTCTCTCATCCCCATACTCGGAGAGATGTAGCACTAGGAACAGTACCAACCTTCTCTCATCCCCATACTCGGAGGCAGAGGTGTAACACTAGGGACAGTAACACCTAACTCTCATCCCCATACTCGGAGAGGTGTAGCACCAGGAACAGTTACACCTTCTCTCATTCCATACTCGGAGACAGAGGTGTAGCACTAGGAACAGTAACACCCTTCTCTCATCCTCATACTCGGAGAGGTGTAGCACTAGGAACAGTACCAATCTTCTCTCATCCCCATACTCGGAGAGGTGTAGCACTAGGAACAGTAACACCCTCTCATACACATACTCGGAGAGGTGTAGCACTAGGAACAGTACCAACCTTCTCTCATCCCCATACTCGGAGAGGTGTAGCACTAGGAACAGTTATACCTTCTCTCATCCCCATGGAGAAGAGGTGTAGCACTAGGAACAGTAACACCCTTCTCTCATCCCCATACTCGGAGAGTAGCACCTTTCTCTCATCTCATACTCGCAAACAGAGGTGTAGCACTAGGGAAAGTAACATCCTTCTCTCTACCCCATACTCTCAGACAGTGGTGGTAGCACTAGGAACAGTAATATCCTTCTACACCCTTTAAAATGTATAAGATTTCAAAATTTTGAAATAGCAAATATAAAAAACCCCTTGTAGCATCTCTTTTTATCACATTACTCTCTTTTTTATTTTTCAATGATTTATTTCTTTCTGAAGCTACTTGCCATATACGAGGGCAGGCTGATAATTAAGTTCCGTTTGCTAATAACTAGGTCAATTTTCGTCACATCGACCTAAAATTTCATACATATACTCTCGAACCATTTTTCTAGACTTAACTATAACAACAAGTTTGTGTGACGTCATTCGTGCTCATAATGCAGTGACGCGCAACACATGATGTGGTAGCCATGTTTATGAGACAATGGCGACTTCCAATGACCTTCTCATCAAACAGCGCTCTGTTATCGAGTTTTTGGCAGCTGAGGGATGTTCTGCTGCAAACATTCATGCAAGAATGAAGACAGTTTATGGTGAAATGTGCATTTCAGACTGTGCAGTTCGCAAATGGGTGAGAATTTTTAAAGGGGAAGACCCCAGAGAGACAATTCTGCGTGATCGAAAGCGTTCGGGTAGGCCCCTTTCCGCATCGGACACGGCTCATCGAGAGAAAGTTGACTGCATGATTAGAGCTAATCGAAGGGTCAAACAAAAGGAAATTGCAGATGAAGTAGGCATTTCGAAAGAACGAGTGCACCATATCGCCACAACTGTACTGGGTTACCGAAAAGTCTCTGCCCGTTGGGTCCCAAGACAGCTCACTGTAGAGATGAAAGCGCAGAGAAAGGACATGTGTACTCAACTCTTAGAGCGTTACAATGCAGAAGGAGAAGCATTTCTGCAACGCATTGTGACTGGAGACGAATCCTGGGTCCACCACTACGATCCAGAATGTAAAGCCCAATCGATGGAGTATAGGCACAAAACTTCTCCAAGTCCAAGGAAGTTCAAGGTTGTTGCCTCTGCAAGAAAGATCTTGTTCACCGTTTTCTGGGACATGGAGGGAGTGGTCCACATGGAATTTCTGGAGCAAGGGCAAACTGTGAACTCTGAGCGATATATTTCAACACTCCGAGCTCTCAAACTCCGACTCAGACGTATTCGGCGTGATAAGGACTCAATCCTGGAACACGACAATGCGCGCCCGCACACCAGTCGCCCAACTCAGGACGCCTTAAGGCAGCTGGAACTTACGACCCTACCTCACCCTGCATACAGCCCCGATCTTGCCCCCTCTGACTATTATTTGTTTCCCCAACTCAAGAAGTACCTGAAGGGCCATCACTATGACAATGATGAGGAAGTTATCGCAGATGTTCGCAGATGGTGCCGTGGACAGCCGTCTGAATTCTTCGCTGACGGCGTGAGCCAACTAGTGAAACGTTGGAGGTTGTGTGTTGATCGCGACGGTGACTACATCGAAAAATAGAGTGCTAAGTATGTAGCTGAGATATTAAGCTTTCGTTTGACGTATTGTTTATGTATATGCTGTGAAAAATTAAAAAGTTATGATTAAACGGAACTTAATTATCAGCCTGCCCTCGTACTACCTCTTAGATAAGACCCCCCTCTTTCTTCGAGCTTCCCTCTCTATCTTGTCCTGAGCCTGGGTCTCCACCCCTCCACCCTCTGACGAGTTGAAATCTCGCCCACCTTCATCGACATTCTTCTTGTCTAAATGCTAAAATCTTTATTGAATCTCTTCTTTTCTAGCGTCTCTCCCCCCTCCCCTTTTTCCTCTCCTTCACTATCTCTCTCTCCTCCTTCCCTCTATTACTCCCTCCCTCTCTCTCTCTCTCTCTCTCTCTCTCTCTCTCTCTCTCTCTCTCTCTCTCTCTCTCTCTCTCTCTCTCTCTCTCTCTCTCTTCCCCCCCCCCCTTTTTTCCCTCTATTCTCTCCCTCCGTTCCCTCTTTCCTCCTTCCCTCTATCTCCGCCCCAACCTTTCTCTCTCTCTCTCTCTCTCTCTCTCTCTCTCTCTCTCTCTCTCTCTCTCTCTCTCTCTCTCTCCTGTGATGTATACAGGGGAGTTGTGAGCACTGGACTATTGACCTGGCCTGTGCTATACTCCGTCTTGTCTCAGCCTTAGACTAGCAAAGCCTTTCCAATTTGAGCCCAGCTGCTGCCTTCATTCATACTGCCCCCCCTCCCCCACCAAAAAAAAAAAAAACACCACACACACACATACACACAGAGTTCCTCAGTCTTCCCTGCTATGAAAATCTTGTTATATTTCAAACTATTTAAGAACCTGTGTCGTATCTCTATGTAATAGGCGGTGGCATTCACACGTGCTGCACCACCCAGAACCACGGACGTGTGCGCTAGCTGCTTAGCTGCTCTTAAGCTACACAAAAGGAAATGACATCATGGGGGAGGGGGAATTATTTTTCAGTTGTTTTGATTGGTTGACAAGAAATCAAAACAGCAAAAAGAGCATAAGATACAGCTCAAAGCAACAAGATTCGAAAAAAGAAAACAAACAAACAAAAATTAAAATCAGAAGTCAAACTAATTGAGTACTGCCACTTATTACGGATATAAAAAAGGACAACACTTGCAGCATACTTAACCATGTAAAGTTAGAGTAAACAAGCAGCACAAGGTATATCTCTACGAGTTAATGTATAAGGACCCTCAAGATTTGAGCGTAAACAAAGGTTGGTGATACCATCAGTCTGGTAGATAAGTCTGCTCTGGTCCTTCCTGATGTCGTTGATACCATGGGTCTGGTCCTGGACCATCTATCTAGGTAGATGTTACTGGTGTGTTTCTTCGTAATATCGGTGATACTATTGGTCTGGTCCGGGACCATTTATCTACGTAGATATTACTGGTGTGGCTCTTCGTAATATCGGTGATACTATTGGTCTGGTCCGGGACCATCTATCTAGGTAGATTGTTCTGGTCTGGTCCTTCCTGATGTCAGTGATATCATGGGTCTGGTATATAAGTCTGGTCTGGTCCTTCCTGATGTCGGTGATATCATGGGTCTGGTATATAAGTCTGGTCTGGTCCTTCCTGATGTAGGTGATATTATGGGTCTGGTAGATAAGTCTGGTCTGGTTCTTCCTGATGTCGGTGATATTATGGGTCTGGTGTATAAGTCTGGTCTGGTTCTTCCAGACCTGATGTCGGTGATATTATGGGTCTGGTAGATAAGTCTGGTCTGGTCCTTCCTGATGTCGGTGATATTATGGGTCTGGTATATAAGTCTGGTCTGGTTCTTCCTGATGTCGGTGATATCATGGGTCTGGTAGATAAGTCTTCTCTGGTCCTTCCTGATGTCGGTGATATTATGGGTCTGGTATATAAGTCTGGTCTGGTCCTTCCTGATGTCGTTGATATCATGGGTCTGGTAGATAAGTCTGCTCTGGTCCTTCGTGATGTCGGTGATATCATGGGTCTGGTAGATAAGTCTGGTCTGGTCCTTCCTGATGTCGGTGATATCATGGGTCTGGTATATAAGTCTGCTTTGGTCCTTCCTGATGTCGGTGATATCATGGGTCTGGTAGATAAGTCTGGTCTGGTCCTTCCTGATGTCGGTGATATCATGGGTCTGGTAGATAAGTCTGCTCTGGTCCTTCCTGATGTCGTTGATACCATGGGTCTGGTCCAGGACCATTTAGCTAGGTAGATTGTTCTGGTCTGGTCCTTCCTGATGTCGGTGATATCATGGGTCTGGTAGATAAGTCTGCTCTGGTCCTACCTGATGTCGGTGATATCATGGGTCTGGTAGATAAGTCTGCGCTGGTCCTTCCTGATGTCGGTGATATCATGGGTCTGGTAGATAAGTCTGCTCTGGTCCTACCTGATGTCGGTGATATCATGGGTCTGGTAGATAAGTCTGCTTTGGTCCTACCTGATGTCGGTGATATCATGGGTCTGGTAGATAAGTCTTCTCTGGTCCTTCCTGATGTCGGTGATATTATGGGTCTGGTATATAAGCCTGGTCTGGTCCTTCCTGATGTCGGTGATATCATGGGTCTGGTATATAAGTCTGGTCTGGTTCTTCCTGATGTCGGTGATATTATGGGTCTGGTAGATAAGTCTGGTCTGGTTCTTCCTGATGTCGGTGATATTATGGGTCTGGTATATAAGTCTGGTCTGGTTCTTCCTGATGTCGGTGATATTATGGGTCTGGTATATAAGTCTGGTCTGGTTCTTCCTGATGTCGGTGATATTATGGGTCTGGTAGATAAGTCTGGTCTGGTCCTTCCTGATGTCGGTGATATTATGGGTCTGGTATATAAATCTGGTCTAGTTCTTCCTGATGTCGTTGATATCATGGGTCTGGTAGATAAGTCTTCTCTGGTCCTTCCTGATGTCGGTGATATCATGGGTCTGGTAGATAAGTCTGCTCTGGTCCTTCCTGATGTCGGTGATATCATGGGTCTGGTAGATAAGTCTGGTCTGGTCCTTCCTGATGTCGTTGATATCATGGGTCTGGTATATAAGTCTGGTCTGGTCCTTCCTGATGTCGGTGATATCATGGGTCAGGTAGATAAGTCTGCTCTGGTCCTTCCTGATGTCGTTGATACCATGGGTCTGGTCCAGGACCATTTAGCTAGGTAGATTGTTCTGGTCTGGTCCTTCCTGATGTCGGTGATATCATGGGTCTGGTAGATAAGTCTACTCTGGTCCTTCCTGATGTCGGTGATATCATGGGTCTGGTATATAAGTCTGCGCTGGTCCTTCCTGATGTCGGTGATATCATGGGTCTGGTAGATAAGTATGCTCTGGTCCTACCTGAAGTCGGTGATATCATGGGTCTGGTAGATAAGTCTTCTCTGGTCCTTCCTGATGTCGGTGATATCATGGGTCTGGTAGATAAGTCTACTCTGGTCCTTCCTGATGTCGGTGATATCATGGGTCTGGCAGATAAGTCTACTCTGGTCCTTCCTGATGTCGGTGATACCATGGGTCTGGCAGATAAGTCTACTCTGGTCCTTCCTGATGTCGGTGATACGATGAGTCTGGTCCAGGACCATTTATCTAAGTAGATGTTACTGGTGTGGCTCTTCGTAATATCGGTGATACTATTGGTCTGGTCCAGGACCATCTATTTAGGTAGATGTTATTCGTTTAATCCTTCCTGATGTCGTTGATACCAATGGTCTGGTCCAGGACCATCTATCTAGGTAGATGTTACTTGTCTGGTCCTTCCTGACGTCGGTGATACCACGGGTCTGGTCCAGGACCATCTATCTAGGTAGATGATACTTGTCTGGTCCTTCCTGACGTCGGTGATACCATGGGTCTGGTCCAGGACCATCTATCTAGGTAGATGTTACTTGTCTGGTCCTTCCTGACGTGGGTGATATCATGGGTCTGGTCCAGGACCATCTATCTAGGTAGATGTTACTGATGTCGGTGATATCATGGGTCTGGTATATAAGTCTGCTCTGGTCCTTCCTGATGTCGGTGATATCATGGGTCTGGTAGATAAGTCTGGTCTGGTCCTTCCTGCTGTCGGTGATATCATGGGTCTCGTAGATAAGTCTGCTCTGGTCCTTCGTGATGTCGGTGATATCATGGGTCTGGTAGATAAGTCTGGTCTGGTCCTTCCTGATGTCGTTGATATCATGGGTCTGGTATATAAGTCTGGTCTGGTCCTTCCTGATGTCGGTGATATCATGGGTCTGGTAGATAAGTCTGCTCTGGTCCTTCCTGATGTCGTTGATATCATGGGTCTGGTCCAGGACCATTTATCTAGGTAGATTGTTCTGGTCTGGTCCTTCCTGATGTCGTTGATACCATGGGTCTGGTCCAGGACCATCTATCTAGGTAGATTGTTCTGGTCTGGTCCTTCCTGATGTCAGTGATATCATGGGTCTGGTAGATAAGTCTGCTCTGGTCCTACCTGATGTCGGTGATACCATGGGTCTGGTAGATAAGTCTACTCTGGTCCTTCCTGATGTCGTTGATACCATGGGTCTGGTCCAGGACCATCTATCAAGGTAGATTGTTCTGGTCTGGTCCTTCCTGATGTCAGTGATATCATGGGTCTGGTAGATAAGTCTGCTCTGGTCCTACCTGATGTCGGTGATACCATGGGTCTGGTAGATAAGTCTGCGCTGTTCCTTCCTGATGTCGGTTATATCATGGGTCTGGTAGATAAGTCTGCGCTGGTCCTTCCTGATGTCGGTGATATCATGGGTCTGGCAGATAAGTCTTCTCTGGTCCTTCCTGATGTCAGTGATATCATGGGTCTGGTAGATAAGTCTGGTCTGGTCCTTCCTGATGTCGGTGATATCATGGGTCTGGTAGATAAATCTGCGCTGGTCCTTCCTGATGTCGGTGATATCATGGGTCTGGTAGATAAGTCTGCGCTGTTCCTTCCTGATGTCGGTGATATCATGGGTCTGGTAGATAAATCTGCGCTGGTCCTTCCTGATGTTGGTGATATCATGGGTCTGGTAGATAAGTCTGCGCTGGTCCTTCCTGATTTCGGTGATATCATGGGTCTGGTAGATAAATCTGCGCTGGTCCTACCTGATGTCGGTGATATCATGGATCTGGTAGATAAGTCTTCTCTGGTCCTTCCTGATGTCGGTGATATCATGGGTCTGGTAGATAAGTCTTCTCTGGTCCTTCCTGATGTCGGTGATATCATGGGTCTGGTAGATAAATCTGCGCTGGTCCTTCCTGATGTCGGTGATATCATGGGTCTGGTAGATAAGTCTGCTCTGGTCCTTCCTGATGTCGGTGATATCATGGGTCTGGTAGATAAGTCTGCGCTGGTCCTTCCTGATGTCGGTGATATCATGGGTCTGGTAGATAAGTCTGCGCTGGTCCTTCCTGATGTCGGTGATATCATGGGTCTGGTAGATAAATCTGCGCTGGTCCTACCTGATGTCGGTGATATCATGGATCTGGTAGATAAGTCTTCTCTGGTCCTTCCTGATGTCGGTGATATCATGGGTCTGGTAGATAAGTCTTCTCTGGTCCTTCCTGATGTCGGTGATATCATGGGTCTGGTAGATAAATCTGCGCTGGTCCTTCCTGATGTCGGTGATACCATGGGTCTGGTAGATAAGTCTGCTCTGGTCCTTCCTGATGTCGTTGATACCATGAGTCTGGTCCCGGACCATTTATCTACGTAGATGTTACTGGTGTGGCTCTTCCTTGATGTCGGTGATACTATTGGTCTGGTCCAGGACCATCTATCTAGGTTGATGTTACTGGTGTGGCTCTTCGTAATATCGGTGATACTTTTGGTCTGGTCCAGGACCATTTATCTACGTAGAAGTTACTGGTGTGGCTCTTCCTGATGTGGGTGATACTATTGGTCTGGTCCAGGACCATCTATTTAGGTAGATGTTACTGGTGTGGCTCTTCCTGATGTCGGTGAGACTATTGGTCTGGTCCAGGACCATCTATCTAGGTAGATGTTACTGGTGTGGCTCTTCGTAATATCGGTGATACTTTTGGTCTGGTCCAGGACCATTTATCTACGTAGAAGTTACTGGTGTGGCTCTTCCTGATGTGGGTGATACTATTGGTCTGGTCTGGTTCTTCCTGATGTCGGTGATATTATGGGTCTGGTAGATAAGTCTGGTCTGGTTCTTCCTGATGTCGGTGATATTATGGGTCTGGTATATAAGTCTGGTCTGGTTCTTCCTGATGTCGGTGATATTATGGGTCTGGTATATAAGTCTGGTCTGGTTCTTCCTGATGTCGGTGATATTATGGGTCTGGTAGATAAGTCTGGTCTAGTTCTTCCTGATGTCGGTGATATTATGGGTCTGGTATATAAATCTGGTCTAGTTCTTCCTGATGTCGTTGATATCATGGGTCTGGTAGATAAATCTGCGCTGGTCCTTCCTGATGTCGGTGATATCATTGCTCTGGTCCACGACCATCTATCTAGGTAGATGTTATTGGTATAGTCCTTCCTGATATCGTTGATATCATTGCTCTGGTCCACGACCATATATCTAGGTAGATGTTATTGGTATAGTCCTTCTTGATGTCGTTGATATCATTGCTCTGGCCGAGGACCATCTATCCAGGTAGATGTTACTTGTCTGGTCCTTCCTGATGTCGTTGATATCATTGCTCTGGTCCACGACCATTTATATAGGTAGATGTTACTTGTCTGGTCCTTCCTGATGTCGTTGATATCATTGCTCTGGTCCACGACCATTTATCTAGGTAGATGTTACTTGTCTGGTCCTTCCTGATGTCGTTGATATCATTGCTCTGGTCCAGGACCATCTATCTAGGTAGATGTTACTTGTCTGGTCTTTCCTGACGTTGGTGATACCATGGGTCTGGTCCAGGACCATCTATCTAGGTAGATGTTACTTGTCTGGTCCTTCCTGACGTGGGTGATATCATTGCTCTGGTCCAGGACCATCTATCTAGGTAGATGTTACTGGTTTGTTTCTTTCCGGAAAATACCAGAGCCTGGACCAGTGAATACCTATCTAGTCAGTCCACTAGTCAAGTGTATGTCTTAGTGTGGGGTCTCCATCCTACCATCTTAGTCTGTCCTGATTTTGCCACTCTGAGGAGGAAAGTACCCAACTGAGTCAGCGCTTGACTTGTTGATCATCGTGTGTTGACCTTAAGCTGATCAAGAGTCACGGTTCACTGACTTTACGGACATTCACGAGCAATGTCTAACTCTCTCTCTCTCTCTCTCTCTCTCTCTCTCTCTCTCTCTCTCTCTCTCTCTCTCTCTATCTCTCTCTCTTAGGTGTCTCTCGCCCTCTCTTTCATTCCCTTTTTCTCTCTATCGATCTATCTCTGTCTCTTTCTCTCTCCCCCTTGTCGCTTTACCTTTCTCTCTTCTCTGTTGCTTTAATTTTCTCTCTCCTCTCTGTTGCCTCACCTTTCTCTCTTCTCTGTTGCATCACCTTTCTCTCTTCTCTTTTGCTTCACCTTTCTCTCTTTTCTGGTGCTTTACTTTTCTCTCTTTTATCTGTTGCTTCACCTTTCTCTTTTATCTGTTGCTTCACCTTTCTCTTTTATCTGCTGATTCACCTTTCTCTCTTCTCTGGTGCTTCACCTTTCTCTCTTCTCTGTTGCTTTACTTTTCTCTCTCTTCTCTGTTGATTCACCTTTCTCTCTTCTCTGGTGCTTTACTTTTCTCTCTTTTATCTGTTGCTTCACCTTTCTCTTTTCTCTGGTGCTTCACCTTTCTCTCTTCTCTGTTGCTTTACTTTTCTCTCTCTTCTCTCTTGATTCACCTTTCTCTCTTCTCTGTTGCTTTACTTTTCTCTCTCCTCTCTGTTGATTCACCTTTCTCTCTTCTCTGTTGCTTTACTTTTCTCTCTCTTCTCTGGTGCTTCACCTTTCTCTCTTCTCTGTTGCTTTACTTTTCTCTCTCTTCTCTGTTGCTTCACCTTTCTCTCTTCTCTGGTGCTTCACCTTTCTCTCTTCTCTGTTGCTTTACTTTTCTCTCTCTTCTCTGTTGATTCACCTTTCTCTCTTCTCTGTTGCTTTACTTTTCTCTCTCTTCTCTGGTACTTCACCTTTCTCTCTTCTCTGTTGCTTTACTTTTCTCTCTCTTCTCTGGTGCTTCACCTTTCTCTCTTCTCTGTTGCTTTACTTTTCTCTCTCTTCTCTGGTGCTTCACCTTTCTCTCTTCTCTGTTGCTTTACTTTTCTCTCTCTTCTCTGGTGCTTCACCTTTCTCTCTTCTCTGCTGCTTTACTTTTCTCTCTCTTCTCTGTTGCTTCACCTTTCTCTCTTCTCTGTTGCTTCACCTTTCTCTCTTCTCTGTTGCTTCACCTTTCTCTCTTCTCTGTTGCTTCACCTTTCTCTCTTCTCTGTTGCTTCACCTTTCTCTCTTCTCTGGTGCTTCACCTTTCTCTCTTCTCTGTTGCTTCACCTTTCTCTCTTCTCTGGTGCTTCACCTTTCTCTCTTCTCTGGTGCTTCACCTTTCTCTCTTCTCTGGTGCTTCACCTTTCTCTCTTCTCTGTTGATTCACCTTTCTCTCTTCTCTGTTGCTTCACCTTTCTCTCTTCTCTGTTGATTCACCTTTCTCTCTTCTCTGTTGCTTCACCTTTCTCTCTTCTCTGTTGCTTTACTTTTCTCTCTCTTCTCTGGTGCTTCACCTTTCTCTCTTCTCTGTTGCTTTACTTTTCTCTCTCTTCTCTGGTGCTTCACCTTTCTCTCTTCTCTGTTGCTTTACTTTTCTCTCTCTTCTCTGGTGCTTCACCTTTCTCTCTTCTCTGTTGCTTTACTTTTCTCTTTCTTCTCTGGTGCTTCACCTTTCTCTCTTCTCTGCTGCTTTACTTTTCTCTCTCTTCTCTGGTGCTTCACCTTTCTCTCTTCTCTGTTGCTTTACTTTTCCCTTTCTTCTCTGGTGCTTCACCTTTGTCTCTTCTCTGCTGCTTTACTTTTCTCTCTTCTCTGTTGCTTTACTTTTCTCTCTCTTCTCTGTTGCTTCACCTTTCTCTCTTCTCTGTTGCTTTACTTTTGTTTCTCCTCTCTGTTGCTTCACCTTTCTCTCTTCTCTGTTGCTTCACCTTTCTCTCTTCTGTGGTGCTTTACTTTTCTCTCCCTTCTCTGTTGCTTTACTTTTCTCTCTCTTCTCTATCTCTTTACCCATCATTCTCTTTTTTCTCTGTTGCTTTACCTCAATCTCTTCTTCTCTATTCTATAATCACTGCATCGGTCTCAAACTGTCTTTGCTTATTCGTATCTCTATAGCTCTTACATACATATACATATATAATATTTATGGTTAATCTCTTGTTTTTATCTTCTGACTTCGACTTATAATGATAATGTTTAGCTCTTTTTTTCTTATCTATCCCCACACCCACTCTTTTCAACACTCTCTGTCTGTCTGTCTGTCTGTCTGTCTGTCTGTCTGTCTGTCTGTCTCTCTCTCTCTCTCTCTCTCTCTCTCTCTCTCTCTCTCTCTCTCTCTCTCTCTCTCTCTCTCTCTCTCTCTCTCTCTCTCAGCTCAACATCTCGTTGACTCTGTTTCTCTCTCTTCATCTGTGTTTCCTTCTCTGTCTTGCTTCCTTTGCGTATTGAAATGTCTATCTTTCTCGCTTTTTTCTCCGTTTTTTTGTCTGTCTGTCTGTCTGTCTCTCTTATTTTATTTACCCTAGTTGTTTTACAAGGCTACAATATTTTGTGCTTACCTACCATTTCTTTCCCAAGCTCTCACACCAACACCATTACTCACCCTCTCTTTCTCTATTCTTTTTTTCTCTCAACCTATCGCTCCTAACCTCTGCCTCTTTCTGTCTTCTATTTATCTCTTTATGTGTGTATATATCTTTTTAAATTTATCTCCCTCTCTCTCTATCTTTATCTCTTTCTCTCTTTCTTGCTATAGGTACCTTTCACAGTTTCGTCTCTTCCTTTCCCTCTCCTCTTCTGTCTTTCTTTTTCTCTGTAAAATCCTCGGTATCTGACTTCCACTACCTACTTTCACACTCCCCCACGCCTCTCATTTTTTTCTCTCTTCTTTCCCTTTTACTCTCTCTGTCTCTCTGTCTGTCTGTCTGTCTGTCTGTCTGTCTGTCTCTCTCTCTCTCTCTCTCTCTCTCTCTCTCTCTCTCTCTCTCTCTCTCTCTCTCTCTCTCTCTCTCTCTGTTGTATACTTCTTGCAAAAAACAAAAAAGAACAAGAAATGAAAAACAAGTTAAGTACACATGCCCCACTAGGCTAGCTCTACAACAAGCATTGTAAAATTCACCCTGTCAAGCCAACATGTGTGCCTCTCAATACAGGAAATCCTAACTCTTTTCTTCCAATCTTTTGTAATGCGGACAGCCGTAGTCCGAGGCGGCCTCACGCCAGTCAGTAGAGCTTACCAGCCCATTGTTTGGGTGCAGAACCAGCCAGAAACCACCGAGAGATCCACATGAACGCTCAACGCTCCCGCCCTGATGAATCTTTCATGAGTTTATCAAGCGCCCAGAACCGCTGGACATGAAAGGAGGTGACCATCCTGGAGCCAGCCGAGAACTGGTGGCTCACCAAAAGATCGAAACAGACGCCGTAAGAATTGGACACGAGAACTTCTGGAACAGGGCTTGTACTGTGGAAAACTATTCTCTAGTTATGGGACCTGGTTCTCATGGTAATAAGTTTGATGTTCTTTTGTCACAAAGATCACATAGTTCAATCTGTCACCACCTCTCTCTCTTCCACTCTCTCTCTCTCTTTATCTCTCTCTCTCTCTCTCTTTCTCTTTCCGTCTCTCTCTTTCTTTCTGTCTCTCACTCTCTCTTTCTCTTTTTCTCTCTCTCACTGTCTCTCTCTGAATCAATCTATCTCACTCACTCTCCATGTTCCCATAGCTTTGTCGCTGTGTATGGCTCACTCCGAAGGAAGCCACGAGAAAAGCTGGCGGTGTGTGACATTGTGACATTTGAAACCTGGTTGTGTTATAACAACTGGGCGAGAAGTCAGGGAGAACCCTGGAAGCACGTCCCATGTGGGCTGGCCCCCCTCTACCTCTTGTCCTCATAGAGCTGGACATACGCTTTAGCCGCTCTCCCCCACCTCTGGAAGTTTCAACGACTGCTGAAGATAATGACCAGGTTTGGACCGTGTGCGTGGCGAGGAGAGGGGAGGTGTGGGGAGGGGGGGGGGGGGGGGTCATTGACTGATCGGCTGAAAGAGAGGGGGTTGGCCCTGAATGAGTGGAAGATGAAGGTCATTGGTTTGTTCAGTTCATCACAATAGGATTTATTCAGCAATAAGACCGTCGGGAAATTATGTGTGTGAATCTTCTCGCCCTCTTGTCGACAAGCTGCAAGTCTTGCTCAGATCTGACCAATCTCGGACACTCACATGTGGACCATCCCGCTCTGGTCTCGGATCTCAGACAACGGGTCGCTTCATCTCGCTCCCTGATAGTCTCCTTCTCTTTCTCTTTCTCTCCTCTCTCGGCCTCTTGGATTGCTGGAAATACTGACCTTTCCTGTCGCAGGGAGCGATCACGGATCACTGATCCCGGATTGCTGGCACAGATGGACATAAAGTTTGCGCTAGGGGGAATAACCTTGAAAAATTAGGGGCATAATTGCTGCTCACTTTTCTTTATTGGATGCGTATGGTTTTCTCCGGTCATATTGCTCTATGTTTCGGATTTATATTTCTTTATTTGTTATGTTCGGTTTTCTCCGGTAATATTGCTCTAGATTCAGCTTAATGTTTCTTTACTTAATATGTATAGTTTTTTTCCGGTTACATTGCTTTATGTTTTGGCTCAATGGTTCTTTATTTGTTATGTTCGGTTTTTTTTTTTCAGGTTATATTGTTATACGTTTTGGCTCAATGGTTCTTTATTTGATATGTTCGATTTTATTCAGTTATATTGCTGTATGTCTCGGCTGAATGATTCTTAGTTTGATTTTTTATTTTTCTGCTATGATACACATTAATTTGAAACTGTACAGAGCTGTAAACGTCTATACCATCCTCTCTACTAATTAATTCTTGTTCATACACTTCATAAAACTTTTAAAGGCACCAGCATGAAACTTTGCATGCATACAGAGACTGAAATACTTTCGATGTTACTCCTACTTGGTGCTGGTAACTGGAAGGCGGAATGAAGGGCCAGCAAGTTGCATCAAAACATTGGTTAAACAATCTTCTAAAATAAGCTGTAAATATCAGGGCCAGCTTACAAAATTGGCTCTATATCTCGTCTTATTTCTCTTTTTCTCTCTCTTTCTCTCTCTCTCCCTCCTTCTCTATCTTTCGCTCTCACTCTCTATCTACATATCTATCTCCCTCTCTTGCTTTTCTTCGGTTTTTTTTATTACTTCCTTTTTTTTTCTTACGAGCTTATAATCATTTTTTTTACCTAATTATATCTCTATATCCATCGATTCATTTGTTTATTTTACTGTCTTACCGCATACGTTATGACATATTTTTCTATATATTTAATATCTACTTAACTATCGATCTATACATCCATTTATTTACCTATCTATCTATCCGACTATCTTTCTTTCAGTTTATCTACCTCTCTATGAGTCATTTTATTGTTCCACTTATTTATCTGTCTATCTTCCATTCTATCTATCTACCTATCTATGAGTCATTTTATTGTTCCACTTATTTATCTATCTATCTTCCATTCTATCTATCTGCCTATCTCTGTGTCTGTATGTCGTTCCACATACCCATCTATCTTGTTTTCTATCTACCTATCTGTATATCGCCCCACCTATCTATCTATCTATCTATCTATCTATATTCCTATGCAAGAATCTATGAATATGTATCTCCATTGTTTCTTTGTATTTTTTATACACTTCCTCTTGTTTTTAATCATTCGTCTTCGGTTTTTTTTCAAGCTCACCTGAAGCAGAAGTGGAAGGCGAGGGGGTGGGGGGTGGGGTGGAAAATAAATTGGAAAATAAAAATAAGGCTGAAAATTCTTCTCATTTCCGTCACGAATCCCCCTGTAAACATCTACCTCAGGTTGGAGTGTGATGGCCGCGCTGGCAGAGTTCTGTCCTCTCTGCTTCTATTCTAGCTCTGCTCTCTGTCTGGCTGCCATGAGGCTGGCTGCACGCCATGCCATGCTTGCAGACAACAAACATCTTACTCTGACTAATTAAGACATAGCGCTGCCTGCTGCAAGACTTGAGATACAATTCCCGTACTATGAAAACGAGGGAAAAAAATACAAAACAGAGATATAATAATCTGTGTGGTATGGCCTTGACCCTGATGTCACGTCGTGCTGCGTCAATAGACTGCGGTATGTATGGTGAGTATTGAGTTGTCCTCGCACAACCGCGCACGACTTTGGGGAAAGGGGGGGGGGGGCGTCGTCCGACCAAAACTACTACACTCTCCTCTGCCTCTATCTCTCTCTCTCTCTCTCTCTCTCTCTCTCTCTCTCTCTCTCTCTCTCTCTCTCTCTCTCTCTCTCTCTCTCTCTCTTTCTTTCTCTATCTATCTCTATCTCTCTTTATCTATTTATCTATCTCCATTTTTCTCCCCACCTCCTGCCCAGGTAAGCCGCCCAGAGCTGATTCAGTTTCTGTGTCTGTTGTTCCTCTCCATGCTTGAGTTGAGCATCTCAGGTAGGCGAAGGGAGAAAAAAGGGGGGGAAGGGGGGGGGGGGGGGGGGGAAGGAAGAGAGAGAGAGAGAGAGAGAGAGAGAGAGAGAGAGAGAGAGGATGGAGGAAGGAGGAGGAGGAGTTGTAACATACTTACTACGGGTAGAGTGTGTGTGTGTGTGTGTGTGAGGTAGCAGTGGCGGGAGTCCAGAGGCTGAGCACCTACCTAAAGTAGGTTAATCATCCTGTGAAAACCTCTTTGTGCGCCGCCTTGTTGCTTTTATTTATCACCTTAGACCTATTCCAGGACACTACTATCCTTATTTCCTTTATTTTGATAGGTTTTGGTTTACTTTCTTTCTCCCCTGACTCTATCTTTCTCGCTGTTTGTCTACGTACCCATAAATACCTTTCTATTTATTTCTGTCTTTTACTCATGCATCATATTATTCCTCTTTTCTTTTTATCTATTGCTATAAATCGTATTAACTGCTTCCCGACCTACTTTTTTTAAAACTCTCCTTTTTTAATTTATATTATTTTTCTTAATCCATTTTTAACCCTGAGAAAAGGAAAAAAAAGAAAACAGCCTTGGACTCGCCGGTCTCAGTCCAACGGAGTGGAAAATCAATCGACCAAGACCAGTTGAGTTGAGGTTTGCAACCTTCCTGGTCTCAGTTCGAGAAGAATGGAAAATCAATCAACCAAGACCAGTTGAGTTGAGGTTTGCAACCTTCCTGGTCTCAGTTCGAGAAGAGTGGAAAATCAATCGACCAAGACCAGTTGAGTTGAGGTTTGCAACCTTCCTGGTCTCAGTTCGAGAAGAATGGAAAATCAATCAAATAAGACCAGTTGAGTTGAGGTTTGCAACCTTCCTGGTCGAGCCAGGCCTAAACACTGTAAATATAAATTCAAGTTTTCAAAAGTGTTGCTCTACTTCGGCTGGTTCTGGGCGAGTTCTCGGGGATATACGAGAAAGAGACAGAGACAGACAGACACAAAAATAGGCAGAGAGGCAGACAGATAGACAGAGAGAAAGAGAGACAAAGACTATGCCCCCTATACGCACACACACCGAAAAAAGAAAAAAGAAAAGATCGCGTTCTAACAGTATCAAAGATCTGGGGTGATTATAAAGAGCTAGAGAGTAGAAAGCTCCCAATAGTCCCGAGTATACAGCTAGAATGATATGACCTCACAGTATCCAAGATACGGGGTGAGTGTAGATACCTTATTTGAAATTCTCGATAGTGAACACATTGTATACCATGGAAAACATCTCTTCAATAGTGGTTAGGGGAATAGTTACTACTTTATGTGTAATATTGAACTCCTCTCAGACTCTAGATGGGTAGATAGTTATCGCATTCAGTGTAATATCAAACACCTCTTCAACTATGGATAGATAGATAGATAGTTACCACATTCAATGTAATACTGACAACATTTCCATGTATGGATAGGTAGTTAGTTACCATATTCAGTGTAATATTGAGCACATGTCCAAGTATGGGTAGGTAGATAGTTACCACATTCAGTGTAATACTGAGCACATCTCCAAGTATGGATAGGTAGATAGTTACCACAATTCAGTGTAATACTGAACTCTTCTCCAAGTATGGATAGGTAGATAGTTACCACATCGAGTGTAATGTTGAACACCTCTCCTACTATGGGCAGGTAGATAGTTACAAAATTCAGTGCAACAGTTAAAAGTTAACATTTTGCGTATTATATTGAACACAGTCACCTTCTTGATGTTTTGTTTTATTAATTGTTTCATTTAAATTAGATAAAAATGTGTTAATATTTTAAAATGCAAGTCTAGTTATCTTTATCCTTTGATATTCAAAATAAAATCCTTCAGCTAAGAAAGTGCTGAGCACCTTCATCAGCTTCTAGGCGTTCAGAGAGCATCTAAAAATAGATTAGGACATTACAGATTTGACTCATCTTCTTTAGTCTTATTTCTACGCCTGTTTGTTTGTTTCTTTATTTTTCTTTCTTTCTTTATTTTTTTTTTTTGTGGTAAATTGTGTGCCTCCACATTTCTGTTTTGTTTGCCTTTTTTTAATTTTTTTTTTTTGTTCCTATTTACTTTCTTCCACTGTTATGTAAATGTGCTATTGTAAATATTAGTTTTTGAAATTGTGGAAAAGACGATAGAAATGTCGCTAATACTAGGAAAAAAAGAGCCAACCACTGCGTGTGAGGATTTTTCAATCGTTTCCTATTTAATTCCACAAGAAAAAAAACAACAACAAACAAACAAAAATACACAAAAGGGAAACGGTGGAGTCAAAAGGATATCTCATAAGTCAGTCTCAAGAGGAGCCTCTCTCCGCAGCAGACAGGTGCGGTGTAGATTTCAATTAAAAATTTTAAACTCAGGTCACGGGCTTTAGGAAACTATTGGCTTCATCTGGGGCCGTTCATGGCTTGAGGGATGATTCGGGATTGTGTTTGACCTCCACACTCTCTCTCTCTCTCTCTCTCTCTCTCTCTCTCTCTCTCTCTCTCTCTCTCTCTCTCTCTCTCTCTCTCTCTCTCTCTCTGTCTCTCTCTCTCTCTCTCTCTCTCTCTCTCTCTCTCTCTCTCTCTCTCTCTTTCTCTCTCTCTCCTCTCTCGCTCACTCTTGCTCTCTTTCTTTCTTTCTCTCTCTCTCTCTCTCTTTCTCTTTTTCGCTCTTGCTCTCTATCTGTCTTTCTATCTATCTATCTATCTATCTATCTATCTGTCTCTCTCTCTTTATCCTACACTTTTGATTTTTTAACTTTCTATCTCCCTTTCACACACACATACACATTTAAACACTAATAAAACTGTCACCCTCATTTCCCCCATTTTTTTTTAAAACCATGCCATTAACCCTCCCCTATGCTATAGTCCCCTATCAAGATCTGTCCAGCATATTGCTGTGGCTCAGATCGAGGCTAGTTCCTTGATGACCAGTGGACCACGACTGTGGCCTTACACCGAGAGATCCTAGAGATGGGGATCTCGACATAAAAGACAAGTGAGGACCAAATAGATGAGATACATTGCTTACTTTACCCACGAGAAATTCAATAAAATATCTGAAAAATAACGAGCAGGTTGATTCCTCTGGTCGAGTCACCTTTTACGAGCACCTCACCACTAGTCTCACCTTACCACTGACCCGTGTGTCTCCAGTCAGCTTATTGAGGTGTGGACCAGGGAAAGGGACAGAGCTAGTCTCACCTTACCACTGACCCGTGTGTTTTCAGCCAGCTTATTGAGGTGTGGACCAGGGGAAGGGACAGAACTCACTAGTCTCACCTCACCACTGACCCGTGTGTCTTCAGCCAGCTTATTGAGGTGTGAACCAGGGGAAGGGACAGAACTCACTAGTCTCACCTCACCACTGACCCGTGTGTCTTCAGCCAGCTTATTGAGGTGTGAACCAGGGGAAGGGACAGAACTCATCACTAGTCTCACCTTACCACTGACCCGTGTGTCTCCAGCCAGCTTATTGAGGTGTGGGTAGGGAAGGGACAGAACTCACCACTAGTCTGGCCTCATCACAGACCCATGTGTTTTCAGCCACCTTAGTGAGGTGTGGATCAGGTGAAGGGACGGAACTCCCCAATAGCCTGAACTCATCACTGACGCGTGTCTCAAGCCAGCTTTGTTAGTCTGTCTTTCTCTGTCTGACTGTCTGTCTGTCTGTCTGTCTGTCTGTCTCTCTCTCTCTCTCTCTCTCTCTCTCTCTCTCTCTCTCTCTCTCTCTCTCTCCTGCTCTTCTTTCATCTTCTTCTCCTAAAAATCTTGAAGTAGTTCTTCCTTTTTCCTCTTTTTCTTCCGCATTTTCTTGTCGCCCTACTTAATTTTTTTCCTCCTTCCTATACTCTTTGTTTTCCTTTTTTTTTTTTTTTTGCGCTGAGCCTCTACACAAAATAATCTAGTATTTTGAAAGTTTTCTCGTTTTTTTTTCAGACTGAAAATTGTGTAGCACTTCAACCGAACTGATTATTCAATTGATTTACAATATCTGTAGTTTTATTTCATTCAAATCTTCCAATATACTGTGATCTAATTTTTAAAGGCAACCAATCATTGAACAGAGTCTCGACCCAGTTCATTTCAACCTACAATGCACCTTGTTGAGAAATTTCCGGTGATTTGGGGTCTGCACTGTTTCCTCCCCGCGACTCTCATCGATAAGAACTGGGTTGTCTCCCATGGCCACCGGCCGGCCGGACAAAGGGGAATGTCCCCAATGGAGGTCAAGCTGCCCAGACCAGATATCGGCCAGTATCGATCTGTTTCAGGTGAGACAAGTTCCACATGCTGACATGGGGGGAGGGGGAAGGGGAGGCAACTCTAAAATCATCGGTATTTTGATTTAAGTCGGCTTTTCGATTGACAGGAACAAACGGGCGGGGAAGGAGAAATAACAAGAGAGGACAAGTGGGGAAATAAAAAGAATGCGACAGAGAGGAGAGTCGACAAAGAGTGGAAGAGAGGGAGAGAGATGAAGAGAGATGGAGATAGGGAAAGAAAGAGTGAGAAAGGAAAGAAAGATTAAAAGAGAATGAATGAGAGAGAGAGAGAGAGAGAGAGAGAGAGAGAGAGAGAGAGAGAGAGAGAGAGAGAGAGAGAGAGAGATAAGGTTCAGGAAGTACTGTCGAAAGAGGGCTTGACTGCTGTAAACAAAGAAAAGAGAAAGCAATCTGGAGAGACACCCCACCCATGTTGTCAAGATCATGAACTCTAACCCTTAATCTTATGTAAGTAGGTCAGGATGACCTAAATTACCTACCTGGCTTGTTTTTTGCCTCGAACGGTATGGGACACAAAATAGGGACCTCACAGAATCGCTGACAAGCATTTCGGCACGTCCCTGGTATTTTCTTTATTGTACTGTGACTCCATAACTGTTTTGGTCTAAGGTGGAAAATTTATTTCTCCATGTTGTAAGCAGTAGTTTTCGGGTGGAATAGTTGAAAAGTTTCTTAAAATTTAATAATGATATTATTTTTATCATAATTGCTTATTTTTGTAAGTTTGCAATTTTTTTTAATTATTACTATCTACAATGTTAAAATACATAAGAAATGAGATCATTGTGTTTGTGTGTGTGTGTGTGTGAGTGCGCGCGCGCGCCTGTATTGGCACTTGGTTTTATGCAGCTCGGTTTTGCTTGTTCCGAAAATTGTGGAGGTGCTGAGCAGAATTTCTTTTCCTATTTTATAATTTATATCTTACGGTAAAAGTTTTATACTTCTTTTTTTTATTATTATTATTTCCTGTAAGTGAGAGAAGTTTTGGAGTCAAATTATATAAATTTAATTTAATTTGTAAATCTTCTGTGCGTAAAAAACGTGATGGTTTGTCTGCTCTTCAGTTGACACTGCTCTCCTACTACATCACTTTAAAATCGCAATAAGTAAAATACGGTGATTGATATGTCATAGGGTACATCTAGTTCTACGATATCGTGCTTCTATTGCATTGGATAAGCTAGCATTGTTTAAACTGATTTCGCCAAATGATTACATATTGCTTCACTTTGTAAATCTCTACATTTAGCAGTGGCTGTTTCAAGGAAACTAAACAGTTCTTCAGCTCTTGCAAAATCGCCCTCTCACAGGGGCGATACACATGGAGGTATAACAGAGTCCTTCAGGAACTTGCCGCAATCATAAGCACGGCTAAAGGAGAGACTACCCTCCCTAATACCAACGCGTTGATATTCACAACAGAGGGAGGCGCTAAGTCATGGCACGGAAGGCCGGTGAGGACAACAAACCAGATAAAATGCCTTCTAGTCGGCTGTGATGACTGGGATGTTTCAGCAGATCTTTCAGAATGGGACAGTCACCCCAGTATAATCAAAGAAACGAGATTAAGGCCTGATATCGAGATCCATTCAGCTTCCACACAAGAACTGATCATGATGGAGCTAACAGTACCATACGAAAACAGAATGGAAGAGGCCCAACCTACAAAAGAGAGAAATACATGAACCTGACCAAAGAGCTAGAAAATGCCGGATACAAAGCTGTGGTGATGCCCGTTGAGGTTGGTGCCAGAGGATTCGTAGGGTCATCAGTCTACGACCTTCTAACTAAACTTTCAATATGTGGCAACAAGAGAACAAAAGCTCTAAAGTTACTGGCGGAAATAGCCGAAAACAGTTCCCGGTGGATCTGGAGCAGGAGAAATGAGAGGTTCCTTCATAAGGATTAAAAATGCTCTAACCATCGCAGGACCAGTTGGCGAAGTGGTATAGCGCCGGGATCAGCAATCCATCAAGAGAGGAATCGAATCCTGGCGCTGTGCAAAAAAAAAAAAAAGATAACAGGGAGACACCTGGGAGTCATGACCTGGGTGTGGCCCGACCCCCTTAGAGTGTCAGAGGTTCAGGGCCGAAACACTTGCTACAAGGGGGGGTTTCTTCTCTGAAGACTCACTGTTATCTAGCTCCCCAATGAGTTTCTACCTACTTATCATTATTATTTAAGCGATTTTGTTTTAAATTATGAAAAAAAAAATGGCCTATTTGCTCAGTCAGGATATCTGCGTGTGTTCAATAACATGTGGTGGGGAGAGGACAAGACAGTACGAAACGCATAACTGGCCGATGTACGCATAAAAACTTGGCATACGGATTCAAAATGTTACACTTGCCAGAATGGACTGTGCTGTTTGAATAAACACTACAATCGTGTCTATTATAATGTTATCACAAGCTGAAAACCCTTTTCTACGAACAGGACCCTGATGTCAATTTTCACGGGCTGGGATGCGTGTATGTGTGTTAAATGGGCTTGTAAGTGGTCTCAATATTATACTTTTACCTAGGCCCACATGATCCAGCTATAAACATGTAAATACTTTTGGTATTCTACGCCCAACAGAAAAATCTAGATCTAAATCTTAACCATTTGAATTGAGTCTATCTGCTGTAAATACTTCGGCTTGAGATTTAGAATCTATGTCCAAGTAACTTTTTATGATTCTTTTCTTAAATCTATAGTTATGTTATTCTATAAGACGTAGATCTATGCCAAACTGTTTTAGAACTGACACCTCCTTCATTATACTATACCTACTTTCAGTTTCATTCACGCCATCTCTGCCCAGCCGTGCTTACAGAAAGTAGTTAGCACATTCATCTTTTTTTTGTGTTTAATTTTTCAAAATCACTATTTTGATGGAAAAAAAAATATTACAACTCCAATCTACAACTTTATGACAAATTTTGACGTTCTAGGTGGTCTACAAAAACTTGCTTAGATGATCCTCATTTTTCGCCTAGCTCCATTATTATTATTATTATTATTATTATTATTATTATTATTATTATTATTATTATTATTATTATTATTATTATTATTATTATTATTATTTTGTTGGCAATCATAAATTAAGTTTATTGTTAAAGATAGCATTAGATGAAACTAATTCTCGCGATTCCTCTAAAATCTTTGACCTACTTGGTGTGTTCAGAAGGACGAGGTTCCATGAAGTCGTCATCCTCAGCTCTCTTGATCACTGAGGAAAATCAGGTCCTAATGCGTGACCAGTTTTAGAATCTTAAATGTCGACGTCACTTAATCCAAGAAACTAAGATGGATATTCCTTTAAAATTTTGTTTTGTGGGCTTGTTTGTTTCTATATTTACCTCTAAAATACCATTTAAATGTCAATTAGAGCTACATCGGCGTGCTGCAGAGTCAACATGTCACGTGTTTGTTCTCAACCAATGATTTTTGGGGTCAAGGAAAAAAATATGAACTCTGTAGCATTTTGCTTTGATGGAGTGTCGTTTGATAAGAATAAAACTAACCGTATCTCTCAGTGAAACAATTTTATGGTTTGATTTGCATCACGCAATGCGCTATAGGTAGAATGGTGCGACACTCTGCCTGAGGACTTCAGGGATAGATTCCATATTTTTCTCCCATTGAGGCAATGTGGTGCGGGGGCGTCGGCGCGTTGTGGAGAGTAAAAAATGATACAGCCGCGATGCGGCCTTTATTTAAAAAAAAAAAAAAAAAGGAAAAAGAAAGACCCACCAGTGTCCTTAAATCTTGATTAACAAAGAAGTAACGGACATGAAAATATCTACTAGAGTGACACTACACCGAGAAGATCGAAGAGTATTTGCGTATCAATTTTTTTTTTCTGAACTGGATTT
This sequence comes from Elysia crispata, assembly GCA_033675545.1. NCBI lineage: Eukaryota > Metazoa > Mollusca > Gastropoda > Plakobranchidae > Elysia > Elysia crispata. The sequence continues at coordinate 123,365 of JAWDGP010000883.1, forward strand.
AAAACTGGGCGCATCGATCCCACATGAATTGTTTTTAATCCGTTTCGGGTGAAAGGCTTGTGAGAGTGAGAGCCACCACATCACTACAGAACAGACCCAGAGCCGGCCTCGCCACGGGTTTCCTTTGAAGGTCACGAACGACTACCTGAGCAGGAAAAATAACAGATAGATGTGTGGTAACCATAACCAGGTCGAACATAACTTTTGTTTACAAGTTAATCTGTATGAATACATCCAGTGCGATTCATTTTTAAAATTGACTAGATTGTCCAAGAAAAAAAAATTGTCTTAGACCTAAGGAATTTTTTAACACACTGCAGAGTTTTTGTCCGGACTTTATAAAACTAAATAGAAGAATTTTAAATTCAATCATCCTGGAGATTACAGACCAAGGGGTAGAAGTCATAAAATAAATTTGTTAAGAAATGCAGAATAATGTCCCTTGTACAAGTCAAAATAGTATTGCTAAATCAAATTTAACACGATGGTGAGTTACACTTGATGAGCTTAGAATAAACTATTATTTTTACTTCCAAGGAATGTTAAGACCCATTGTAACATTTTTGCCCAGTTTATTTATTTATTTATTTATTTTATTTGGTCAATGAAGCACTTACTAGGCCTACACAATATTAAATTCACCATTCCTACTAGCCAAACACAAACAAGGGGAAACAGATCAAAAATAGGAAATATGTTAAAGAAATACAGAATCATTTCTCCTGCACAGTTCAAATTTCATGGTTATCACATATTACAGATGGTAACTGCTAGGTTACATAAGGCCCATGAGACTAAATTTGTTGCCTCTAAAAATTTATGTTCTTAGGAAGAGGGCGAGGATGAGGAGGACAATGAAATGAAGAAGTTGGAAAAAAGGGAAAAGAAGAAGAAAATGAAGAAAAAGCATGCACATAGATGGAATGAAGGTGGTGGCGCTGGTGGTGGTGGCGATAGTGATGATTATGAAGATGATGATGATACAAATAATATTTATGATGACGATCGTTGTGATGGTGGAAATGGGATGATAAAGAGACAGATGGGAATAATGATGGTGATGATAAAAATACACAAAAAGAAGATTGCATGAAATTATTTTATTGTGCAGTATACAAAAATCACAGCCAGGTTATGAAAGTTTTCAATTTATTTACACAACAAGAGACAAACTAATAAAGTTAATCACAAAAATTAGATTTATATGTTTATATCTTCTCAGATCAAAACCTACATCAAATTTTCCCCCCTCCAGTCTCGAGCAAAAAAAAAACTTCCTCTCCATCACCTGGTGCTCTAACCCGACCCACAAGCCAGCACATTTTTTCCCACTAGGAAACAAAGTTCCTATAAAATGAACTTCCTTAGATATTGAGTAGAACCATATTGTCCAGGTAAAAGACAGACTTCTATAGTAGCGATGGTTTTGGCTTGTTTCTTTTTACAATATCCAAGTGTACAGATGTTGCTTGAGCCGTGAGACCTGGTTACAGTTTGAAGATTTTAAACAGTTTTTCTAATATCTGCTTATCAAAAATAAAAGATATCATTAGGAAAAGTATGAACACTTGTAACAATATATTTTTTTGAAGTTGGCATTATCTTTTTGCAAGTGGTCCCTGTTTAACTAATCAGAGCTTCTGTTAGATCAATTTTTTTTTAAAGCTTAAAAAAGGCCCAATTGGTGTTGAGCAACTCTGAGTTTGAAAAATTCATCAGTTTTTAGGCTACAATATCCAAAGTAACCTACAGAAAAAAAAACACAGCATCAATTGTGCACAGTGATTTGTTAAAGTTAACCTGGTTACAATGTTTATGAGATGCTGCATACAATTATCTGATCCACTTCCAGTTTCCATCTAGTGTTCGATTGAAGCTTGAAAGGGAGAGCTATTGACTTTGTGATGCGATCATCTCAATCCTCTCAGAGCAGATAATTCCATCCAATTTAAATGCCAAATCATAGGGAATTACGACCAAAAAAATTACATAAATAACTCCTAAATAAGTCTTACTTGGGTCAGTTAGTCAAACTTAAAGCTTTACAAATCAGTAGGCATCCTTTAGTTTGATACTGGACTTCACTACAAGTGATCAAATTTAATGCCTTAAAAGGAAATTAAAAAAAAAAACAAGTTTTTCTTGCAAATCGGCAATAGGTAGCAGAAAGGCCACATTTTGAAAATCAAAGATTTATATTGTTACAATGAACAATATACTGCAGTAAATTTCAGGCTTTCAGTTCTAATAACATACAAAAATATTAGTTTCTTTAAGAAAAATAAATATAGAAGTAAAAATAGTTACAAAGAATCAAATCAGGGGAACTGAGGATGAAAACACTATGGAATTGGATAAATCAAAGCCATTCACTCAAAGCTCACTTGCAAATCCATTGTGTACCGTCTCAACAGCGTGGTTTCTGACTCAGCCTCCTCTATTGATGTAATATGTGGTTCTGCATCCTTGCCATTTGTCATGTAGTCATCATTATCAATTTGGCCACACTCCCACGGATGAGGAAACTGAGGCTGGAGACAGCACAAGGTTCAGCAGGATCAGAGTAATGCAGCAAGAAAGTTTAGCATCTGCTAGTGCTAAAAGATAATGGTCAAGGTGATTTTTTTGCTGTTCTTCTTATCCTTCAGGCCAGATCTGCTTATGCTTGAACATTCAATACTGAAGCTCCAATCCACAGATACAAATTAATCCATCTATAATGATTAGGACACACTAAATATGACACTTTTTTACTACATTATAAAACAGATCAATGTATCAACAATGTAGAGGGTTACAAAAATGAAATTCATTTCTCATAAAATTCATTGCACTTTATGTCGAATGTAAATCAACTTCCTTTTTGAAGAAATATGAAAGTGAAACAATTTAAACAATAGTGTAAATAGGAAGAGTGAGTTTGCTTGAAGCAGACCTACTACATCACCAGTATTTCACATTCTGTATGAGTGATCACAAAACTTGAGCAAATATGTAAAGGCACTTGATATAAAAAATTTTCATTTTTGTTTTTTTTTTTTTTTTAGTTTTTGCTTTAAATAGATTGTGTGAATATTATGCAAATTATTTAATTCTAAATTTATAAGTCCAAAACAACTTCAAAAGACAATCAAACTACAAAGCTTTTATGACCTTCTACCTTTGCATATGTGTGCCTCAAACATTACATTGTTAGAAAAGAAACCATGACATGAGCTACATTTAGCTACTTTGATCTCAAACTTGTTTGCCTCCACCAGAAATGTTTTGAGCCTGGGAGGAACAAACGGCACTGACAGGAAGTCCAACTTGGAAGATGTGATTGTGTTGGAGGCAAGAGAGAACAAAGAAGGGACCTCGGTCCTGTCTTGATGGTGAGGCGTCCCTGCCAACTTACACCCGGCCCAAATGTTTACATGACATGCTCTCTGTGAGATGGTCTCCAGAACCACCTTCAAGCCTTGCTGACAGACATTGTAGTCAGGACTTTGCAGAGTTTCATTACCGCTGAGAAGCAGCTCTTTCAGCTTAGCGAGCCTGAGCAGAGCAGACGGCAGGACGAGCAGCTGGTTATTCTCAACGTTCAGGCTGTGCAGGCTGCTAAGACTGCCAATGGTGCTCGGCAGGCACTGCAAACGGTTGTTGGAAAGGTCAAACTTTTGCAGCTGCTTCAGATAGACGAGTGACCAAGGAAGAGTTGTCAGGTGACAACCTTTGATCTGCAGTGATGTCAGCTGATAAAAGCAACCAATAGCCACAGGAATTTCTGGAGAGGAAAGTCTTCCCACAATACTTTCAGTAGAGACAACTGATAGAGCTGTCACTTTGAGTGCTTTCTCTCTTTTTTCTCCATCCACATACTGAAGGAAACTGTGAAAATCTGTATAATCGCACGCATCTGCTGAATCATTCTTCCTGAATAATCTGTGCCAAAGTTCTTGCATTCTTTGAATGATTATAGCCATGCTATCTGCTGGGTTAAAATAATAAATAAAATTGCTGGTACTGAAGTTTGTAATTTGACAGTGTACCCAGTGAATAAGTTGCTCTCTAAAAATGTTTTCAAACCAGATCTAATTAGTCAGATGTTTGAAATTTCATTTTGAAGAAAAGGGATTTTTCCTTACTTTTGAAAAAAGATGCATTTTAAACTCAGCAAATTCCAATAATTTCTTTAAATTTTCATGGCTGACAAGCTATGGAAAATGAGTTGTTTTGTAAATCAATATAAAATGTGGTTTATGGGACATGCCACTCAGTTGGACTGGGTGCCAGACAAAGGCAGTTCAAGATTATAATAAGGTTGAGACTTAAGTGACAAACTAAGGTTGTATAGGAGATGACAGTTAGTTTGACATTGGAAGAGAGATAACACTTTGCAGTGATGATACAGTTCCTGAGCACCTTTGCAAAATGGTGTTGTTGTAGATATCTCTCTGTTTACCTTACTCAGAGCACTTGCTAGGATTGCAAAGTTGTATTAGAATCCTTGCTTGGTTAAGTTTATGATTTTCTACTTTCTCCAATTTTATGCAAAGCAATACTTGAAACCTCGATGCACAAATTAATACTGGACTTATTCTATCTCTAATTCTATCCTATTTCAAACTCAATTTATGATTTCAATGCCACTCATTCAAATAAAGGACAAATAAAAGTCGTGTAAGTGTGTGTAATACAGAGAGAGAAAGAGTAAGAGTGAGAGAGAGAGAGAGAGTGAGAGATAAAGAGAGAAAGAGAGAGGGAGAAATAGTATAGAAAAATCAACCACAAACTTAGATCTAGCTCGAGACCAACAAAGAAGATGAAAGATGTGAAAACATAATAACAGATGGAGTGAACAGGGATCGAACCTGCACCCCGATGCGGCACCCCTCGCCTTGCCAAGACAAGACCAGGCACTTAACCACTGAGCCATTCACATCTAAAAAAAAATAGATGCTTTAGGAGCAGTGAGTTTCATGCTGGCTTGAATAGACTAAGAAGATGAATTGCTAAGAATGATCAAGTCCATGAGAGAGGGAGAGGGAGGGTGGGGGGGTCTTTGATTTTAATTCCTAATACAGTGGTTGAACTCTTGAATAAATTGCAGATTTAGATGATAGTAACAGCATTTCAGTTTATTATATAGGCTTGATGATTATATTCTAGCATTCTGTAATTGTGCTTGACAAAGAGGAGCATTAATAATGATAACAACAAAATTGATCACCTAGATGTCCTTGCCCAGTGACTGCTCATATCCCATAGCCTTCCACCAAGATCTGTGCAGGCTTGAAACTCCAGAGTAAAACCCATGACCATCTAGGTAATCAATCTTATTATCATTATATGTACATATTTCATTTCTCAACAGTTCTATATAATTCTCTTGCAACCTTAAAGACACGTCTTTAAAGATCTATGTTTGTCTAGCTTTAGAATCATTAGGTTAAGTCAAATTACTTGAACTAATGATCTTGTAATATTAATACATCTCCAGGATATATTTTTTAGGGCCAAAATTCATATCACAAAAAAAATTCACTGAAGCTTGTAACTCATTTTTTTTCAAGCAGTGTTAACAACATAGTCACTGATAAGTTCAAGAAAGAATATCTGATCCAAAATTTATCAGGTCTTGTCTATGTAATGCTCCAAAAAAGCAAAATTTATACCAATTTTTTAAATTAAAAATGAACACAGGATATTAAAAAGAAGTCTTTCTATACTCAACACTGTTATCAGATCCACATTACTGGTGTCATTATGAGTATGTTATTTTGTGCTAGATCTAGAAATTTAGTGTCTCATGAAAATATTCTACAAAAAGTAACCTTTCCTTATTTTTTTTTTTTTTTTAATTTTTTGTGTATTTTGTTGAATAAAACTTTGTGTGGTTTTCAATATCGAAGTGTCTCCCCGGACCAAATATTACGTTTGTTTCTTTTCGGTGAGAGATAAACAACTTGTCTAGATCTAGATTTATATCTAGATCTCGTCCATGGATTGTTTCAATAGTTTTAGGCACAAACTTAATTTCGTTTTGTTTTTTTTGTTTTTTTTTTTTTGGGGGGGAGGGGGGGGGTGCAAATGAACGTTTAAGACATCCTTGAAAAAGAATCGTTTTCAGCGATATTTACTCAGTCAAGTCAGTTCACAAAAGCTTGCTTTCTGAGAGGAAAAAAAAAAAACACCTGCAATTCTCATCCATGAGAATTATCACTGCGCTTTTAAAAGTTGAGAGTGTGTAACTTTGAGACTTACCAACTTTTCACAATGAACTCCTTCCCGTCTTGAACTTACAGGCTAGGCTCTTGTGATGTTCGATAAAATCTATTCATAATAAAATTGATCTAAATTTAGATCTACAAGTTCGTTCTGTATCTAAAACGTTGCTTTTTTGACTCACAACGTTTGATTTCTCACTTAAGTAAAAATAAAATGATCGGCTAGATCTAGATCTTTCATCTGATCTAGATCTAGATCTATCTCTCAATATTTACTTGTAGGCCTACTTAATAAAATTTAATGTTAAACTATTATTGTTGTGCTGTTGGGAAAGGACAAAAATAGTATCTGAGTGGTTGAGGGGAAAACCATATCCGCTGGTAACGTAAAAATTTTTTTGTAATTTCCAATACAGTACTTATTGTTGGCCCATCTCTAATACAGAGTAAGTCATTCCAGATCCAATGCAAATATGGGTTGTTAAAGTTATCTTAACTGGTACTCATGTCCTTGAGTGGGATAATCACAAATATCAAATTCATTTGAGAATTTTCTGTCGGAAGCAAATTTTAATTCTTAAAGAGTTGTACATCTTGTAAAGTTTCATTTGATTTGTTAGGAGGGAAGGTAACCCATCGTCTCAGTTAAATGTCTTCGTTGAAGCTATAATTATTCCTACTGCTAGTCTATTTAACTTTTGAAGATGTGCGTTATTTTAAATCCATATCGCTTTTGCATCATTTATTTCGATGAGTATATAATAATGTTTTTCAACATAAGCATTATGTCGTTATTGTGGTTACATAGTTATGTGTGTGTGTATATATATATATATATATATATATATATAGACATACACACACATAAAAAAATACACACGCTTGTCATATATAGACATACACACACATATTATTTTATACTGAAGCCGACCATAATCAGTGCTTCTTTCGCTCCACGGTCTCACCCATTCCAGCGACAGTGTCGGATTGTGCTCTTATACATGTGGTAGTAATAGGACCAGAATGCAACAGAACGAGAATATAGTGAGATACACCGACTGTTCCTTACACATTGTGAAAACTAAGTAGCTGGTATCATTTATCGTGTAAGCTGAAACACTATTATATACTGGAGATTTGCAGAGGTGCTAAGTGACAGTGAACTTAAAGTAAATCCTGAACTTTTGCCATGCGCTCAAAATGTCGACGAAAGAGCCTAAGAAACTCAAAAACATAATTATTCTCAAACTCACGCAAAGAACCAAAGAAACTACATAAAACTACTATAAAATTACATAAGAAAAAAAAAGTTCTTCATTGGAAGAGGATAAACTTAGGGAAGAAAAAAGATCGTTTCTTTGAATGATACATGTATGCATGTGTACTATAAATTTACTAAAATGACAGGCCTCCTTTAAAAACAAAAACGAGTATGAAAAAAAAAAATCACATGTCTTCTTTTGGAGCCAGGTCTAGCCTTTGAATAAGAGGTTGGATTTACATTTAAACAACAACAAAAAAAAACTCAAGTTCATTTCCTTTGCCTGTTACAAGATCTAGGCCTACAGACCCATTTTCATCTAATTTGACCCCTCTTTAGTCAACAATATTGCCCATTTCTTCATGCATAGAGGTCCCACGACCATATTTCTTCTTCAAGATAGTTGTGGTTTCGTGAGATGCTTTTGAGAAATGAAGGCCTCTTCAAAAAGTTATTATTGAAAAATTATATTGTGTAAGGAAACTGAGGGAAAGTAGCGAGCTGTAAACAAAACTTGAACAGTTCTGGAGATATGAGAACTCTTTTGCACATCTGCACAGCTTAGTTTACAAACATAAATTAATGATTAACAGGAGCATCATAGCACACGAGGGTCTTGGATTGATACAGGGCGAAATTTTTATAAGGCAAGTTCCAGACTTTTCAGCAATGATCAGCCTGAACTCCGACAAAATCCGAATTTCAAGATTTATCCAGAAATTTGTCATCTCCGATCCAGAGGCACTAAAATCTCTCTGGTACCAATAGGACTAGTGATTTCCACATCAGCGCTGGACTTACAGCCATGTGTCAGCCCAGTGACTTGTGAAACTGAAAGCCTGTCCCTACGCCCACTATCTTAGGCAAGCGCTGGTCTATCCTCAGATACAGACCACTATGAGCTTAGGACTCTCATAAACAGTAGCCCTCTAACAACATAAAAATAATAACTGGCCTTTTCCCTCCTATGCTGCAGACCATGCAATGCCTTGTCTTTCTCCATTTTTCATTACAAAAGTGGGCGAACAGTTTGCAATTTTGTCCCATCATCAAAATTCGTGACAGTAACATAGATTTTGCACTAGACTTATCTGCCGATATTTGGCTTAGTGGATTCATGCCACTGATTGTTTATTTGGGTCATCTTTGGAGCAGCATGCAATTCATTTGGCATGGTATGCACACACATACACATTTTAAGTTCACACACACTTTAAAACCTTAAGAAAGAAAAATAAAAAAATGGAGCCGCTTGCAGAAATTCACACACACTTTAAAACCTTAAGAAAGAAAAATAAAAAAATGGAGCCGCTTGCAGAAATTATGTTTACTTGCTCAGAATTATGGTGCATGTGATAACAGACCAATATAACATTATAAGATTATATCACATCATAAAACGAGACAATGGTGTGAGAAATAAGAAAAGCAAAGCAGGATAAACTAATAGTAATAGCAGCATCAGCAGTTTAGTTTCATTCATGAGAAATCAGTGGGAAACCTTTGAGATTCTACAACCACAAACAAATTATGCAAAGCTGAATAGAAGGAGATGGGAAGGGGAGGACCCTAACTCAAATGTAATACTGTTGGTAAAGATGTTACAGCCTTTATTGTAATAATCATCCACAGAAATCCTGCATTCAAATCTGGGTGTCAAAAAATGTCTGAGCAGACATTTGATAAAAGAACATCTGATGAAAGCCAGGATGTAGCACTTCTACACACCTCTTCATCCCTAAACTGTACTAAACCAACATAAATCTAAGTCTCAGACCAATTATCATTCCTCAAAAATAAGCTAAAATAATAAAAGTAATTTTTGTTTTTTTAATTGATGCTAAACATAAGAAACAAGTTGCGTAAACAATGGGTAATGACAACTCAATATTTATCTTTAAACTGATGGGAACACTAGAGAAAGCTGCTCAATGACTACGTTCATTGCTGAAACTAAGCTGGAAAAAGGGGATAAGCTCAGATTTAGCTCCCTTATGTTTGCACTTTATGGTCTACCATAAGATAGAGATACCACATGTATACAGCATGAACACCTAGAAAAAATCATAATATAACCATATCATCAACACAAAGTTTAATAAATTATTTACACAGAAAATTTTTATGTACAAGCTAAAGTCATGTTTTTGGACAACTTGGTTCTTACTGACCATAAAATAAGACATGAAGATAAGACAGGACTAGATATCAAATAGAGAACATGGGACAACAAGACAGCAGATTTACACAGACCATCCCACTGTAGATGGAAAACAGAGAATCGCAGAAAGTAAAGGTATTGAGCAGAATAAGAGAATCAGATAGAGAAAAACCCTAAAAATCACACAAAGGAACAAGAAAAGCATAGAATATTGAAAATAGAAACCAATTCTGACTTAAGCCTCTGTAACTACATAGATTGTAGGAGTTGTAAGTGTGGGAATTAGAGCATTAAAACAGGGTAAATGATGCAAACATTAGACATTAAAATTTGCTGGGTTTAAGAAAAGGCATACTCCAAATATTCTTTTTTTTTTTTTTTTTTAAAAAAAAGAAGCTGAGACCAACATCTAGTCTAAATATCTATTCTTTAAATTTTATTTCTCTGAAATTGATTACCGTCATCTCATATATAGAAATTTCCCATTTAAACCACCGAATACACAGTTGGAAGTCAATGTGAAATATAAAATGTAATTTTTATGAAGCAATACAAAATAATTGCTATGAAAATGCTTAGCAATTTTTTGAAGACCACTTTACAGTTAGCTCCTAGTGCTGATAGTCCAAAAATCAAATATAAGTTCAATAAAAGTTGATTTTCTGGCCTGAGTGGTTAACAAGTACATGTTACAAGTGTTTCTAGTCAGCTCAATAGGAACTATCAAACTAAATAAGAACTGTTTGAGAAGAAAATTGAGTCTTTTTATACAAACACTGTAAAGATTTTCAAGTATTGCATGGTACATTGATGTTCAAGAAGTACACTCAAGTTTTATTAAAAGAAAAATCTCATCCAATAAAGTGAAGTATCAGTACATAAATAAACAACTTTTATACTCTTGATGGAGGCTTTTGAACGGCTGGAGTAATTAATCAATTACAATACAAATATTAATGTATAAATAGCTAAAAAATGTTGGCCAGGTTACTGATTTGGCTACACAAAGTATAATGTCAGCTATTGAAATACTTAGAAGGAGCCAGCAATGACAACTGCACTGTTAGAGTTGGTGGCCACATGAGACTATCTTTTCACTAGTTCCTCCCTAGAGCACAGAATAAAATAAATTTCCCTCTCCCCTCTCTAGTATGACCCTATCCTAGTGCAAGAAGATTTACAGCAAATTCCAGCAACTGTCACTTCCTTCTGTCAGCTGATCTGATCTTCAATGTTAAGAGTGAGGAAATCATCTCATACATTCTGGAATGTCGAGGGCAATCAACAAAACCAGTTCCAATGCTGTGTTTAGTAATTTAGCCTATGCTATTAGTTACTCTTTTGACATGGCAAAAATAGAGCCAGCAGATAGTTCATTACATTTACATTGAATGAAAATAAAATATTAACATAAAGTTGAGCATTTTTGCTGTACCTTTCCTGATGATTTTTGACCTGTTCATAGTCTAATGGACTTAAAGGATTCCATTAATAATTTGAATTCAAAGGTCAACTTAACAGCAGCCACACAGTTCATATCAGAACAAAACAACATGCCCTGGTTTAGTGAAAACTCCAACATCAATCACAATTTGCCAGAAAAGGAGTACATTTGAAAAGTTCTTTAAAATAAAAAATAAAAAATTCACAAAGCTACTGTTTCTTAAATTACTAAAACAAAATAAGTTAAAAATCTACCAGCTGTGTTGATGTATAAACAAATAAATTAAGTACTTACAAAAACATAAAGGCACAACAAAAAACAGACACTTTTACAAAATAAAAAAAAACTCATATCAGCTGTGGAAGAGTTTCAAACTCAATGCTCTAAATGCCATTCTGATTCTGTCCCTGAAAAAATGAAAGAAAAAAAAAAAAAAATAAAATAAAATGCGGCCAAGAGTCTGTACATTGTGAGCAACTATAAGGAGGAGGAGAATGCAAGCAGGCTTTGCTATCATCTCCAAATGCAAATAGTGAATGCAAACAACCCATAAATTCTAGAGCACAAAACCATTAAACCTATAAGACTAGACCCCTCCAAAAGCTTTAAGTACAACTATGGTAAAAAGCTAGTTTCTGAAGTCTGAGAGGAGAAGATGGGTTCAATTTTCAAGTCAGAGCTCACAGAACACCATCACATGAAAACACCAAAATAAGTAAACATGACTGGCAAAGAAACACGGCACCTTACAGCAAGCATAGAACCCACAGGTAAAGCAGCTCAACGGTACAGCCATTGAAATAACTGACCTCTTTCTCATTCAGTAAAAAAACAAGAGCATGTTAGAAAAATCCATTTTTTTTTCATTTGGAAATGATACCATTGGGGATGATGGGTGCTTTGCTAACAAACAAAACATCTCTCAACAAATACTTTGATACATCTTCAAGTTGAGCAGATGTTAACATTTAAACCAAACACCCCCAACACACACACAAAAAAATAGAATCAACCCATTTAAAGAGATCTATCTTAATAGTGTACTCGATGTTGGTCCCTGATCCTAACCAGCAGCCCAATATCTCTCTTTAATTAACACATCATCTCTCTGTTGATTCAAACTCACTCTCTCAAAGGCAATCCCAACACAGACTGGCTGGGATGGTACTTCAAAATGCAGACGTTTTGTAACTCTATCCTGGGGACCTTACAGTAAGCTACAATAGCAACTGACAGACATGAAACAATATCTGGCTTGGGTCGCTTCAAGCTAGATCAATCTTGGCCTCTCTGGACAAACTACAATACCTCCATTACAAAGACTGACGTGCTCATGTAGAGGCATGCAGATAACAAAAATGTTAACATTCTTTCAATTATGAATTTTTGTAAACCCAGTCTTAATTGTCGATGGTAGCATCTGCTTTGGAGGGGCTGCATCCTCCTCTTGTGCCGCTGCCTTTTGACACTATCTAGTATCTTAGACATGAAAGGCACAAAGTTCAATGTATGCATCAAGAAGTGGAAAGTGGCATTGGTTTGTGCGGGGGAGGAGAATACATCATCTTTTATGTATTAATCACAGCATGGTCCTCCCTGAGGTCACAGTAATCAAGATAATGCTGCAGGAGCTTCGGCAGACCAAGTACCTGCAAGTTATACTTGCTGAGGTGTTTGAGAATTGCTTGTCTCGACAGCTGCATGAGTCTGGGGATAGTCTGGTTGGCAGAGAACATCACAACATCTCCATCTCGAAACCTGAGCAGAAGAAGACAAACATTAGTTAAACCTTTCAACATCAATATTCTCAATCTGGCCCCAAAGTTGAAATAACCTTAGAAAAGTTGAACTTATTGTTGATCTTTACAAAAATTTTCCAGAATATTCCCATTATATCTCAGATTTTGAGGTCTTTTATTGAAATTTATTTTGCAATGCAAATGAGGAAGTGTTAAGCATACTGCTAGATGAACAGGGTACTTTCATCGTGGATGCCAAGTTACAGAAACTTAGTTCACTCTTGATCAGTGGATATGAAGGATTCCATGAAAAAAACCTATTACACACTATAATTATAAAGTTGAGAAAAAGAGCAAATACTGAGCTTTTCCTTGTTTATGCATCTTGTTGAGAATTCAGGTGATTCCTCTGGTTGCTACATACATCAAAAGCTGTGTGTACTGGGCTCTAAAACTACATTTAACCACTAATACCCTGAGGTAAGTTTCAATTTAGATTGAAGAATGCTGGGTTACAATCTGGATTACGTGGAGTTGTATCATAGGGTCAAACTGAGGATATCCACAGTCAAAAATGTATTGTATCATTAAAAACAAAAAAAATTAACAATCTGGAAATTCAAAAGTACGTCAAATTACAGGAAATGTCAAAATGTAAGATGTCAAAGAAAGCTAAGTACACTGTATACCGAAAATTGGAGGGTTCAAATAATAAAAAATGTTCATGCTTCACATACATCAAAAAACAGGTAGATGAAACATGATAGATAAATGCTAATACTAACCCAACAGCCAGAATACTTCCATCCGGCGAGACCCGGCCAAACAACGCATCCGTAGCTTCCCCCACTAAATACGGATCATCTTGTTGCCGTTTAAGGTTCCAGAAACGGACATAACTGAATGTGAAGAGAATTTAATATGTGTACTTTGTCAAAGAGGGCCATGACGAAATAATTTCTTCTGTAAATTTTGCTTTCTTAAAATTTTAAAATACAAATACGAGTATAATTTTATGCAAGGCTCACTACTCTCTGTTTGGGGGAACTTTGCAGCCACTTGTGGTTGCAAGTCTAAGTCTGAACTGTTGACGCTGGATCAAGTATATGAATCACCTTTTCATCTACATTATGCCTTGCTGGATGTTTTTCTTGAAATGCAAGAAATAATTAAGGCCACTTTTGAAGGGAAAGGCCAAATAGTATGAGAATAAGACTGTTTGCACAGAAAGACACATGCAGACATAGTCAACTAACAGGAAGAATTGGAAGGTATAAATGTTTTACAAACATACCCATCATCACACACTGTAGTGAGAATAAGACTGTTGGCACAGAAAGACACACTGCGGACATAGTGATCATTGGCACCTCCAGCATAAATCAGACTTGGACTTGGATGCATGTGTCTGCAAGAGGACAAAGGGAAAATGAAATACTAATTAGATTAAAACCTTAATATAGCTATGAAAAAATAATGCACATGTGACAAGCCGGCCAACCAACATATAAGTATATTATTACACATATAGGGAAAAATATATATATAACTTTTATTAGTTTCAGTTTTCATCAAAAGTGTTTATTTGTTATTGCAAAGTTTGTATGTATTTAGGTTCTTATCAAAAAATGCTCAAGGCAAAAAAAATTACATATGCCCTACATTTAAATTTAAAAATTTTCTTTTGTCTTTAATGTTTTAATTAATATCTTTTCTATCTGATTTATATTATCCATAAATGTTTTCTTAGTAATTCAGAAAAAAAGTTTTACATAACTAACAGAAATTGAAGAAAAATGTAATAGAAATTTAACAACTTCACATCAAATAGCATTGGAGAAATCTTGTTACTTTTATAGGTACAATCATACAAATGATGGCCGATACTTGTAAAGATGATACAGGAAAGAGAGTCAAGATTCTCCACACAAGAAAGTAACTCACAACAGATGCAAGCTTAGCTGGGAAGTGTGGAGCACACCACTTGGGTTGCCAGGTTGTATGTGTGGTGGCCTTCAGTAGCAATTCTAGTTATGACCTACTCCATCAAAACTTGAAGATTATTTTATAGCCAATAATAAATAACAATTTAAATTTACGCTGGTCACTAAAAAGACTTAGCAGAGATTGAAATGACTTCAACGCTTGTAGATATGGACCAAAATTTTTGCTTGATAGCAATTCTCAGAAATTATGCTATGATCAGTATGAATAAAGTTCAATTGGGATATACAGTAGAACACAATTAGATCAAACAGGGATCCCTCTATGTCACATATTCCTCGACCTGATCTGTTTTTTTCCTTCTGATTCTCTCTTTATTTCTCTAATATTTCTACCCTTTTGTCAAGCTATTCGAAGTTATAACAAGTGTCGTTCTAGTATCAGTTCTCAATTAGAGAAACAAAATGATCGCCTCTTAAGAAATTTGACAGATTGTGACTAAAAAAAGGAAAAAAAATCTTTCATGACATTGACAGATCTTAAATTTAAGTCAAATGTCCCACACCGCTGTTGTTATTCTTCAAACAAACATGCCTCCCTTCCCCTTTCACTAAATAGACACAAGTGTTGACAGGCGCCCAAGCCTTTGATCCCCAGTTGCTAACAAAAGAGAAGCACCCCCCTCTTCACTCTCACCCTAGTGTCGTTTAGTCTGATGAACCCAGTGCTTGCTAGATCTACCTGTCGCCAAGACTTCAAAGAGACCGATTGTAAACAAACAGAACATAGATACCGATGACCAGTGACTCTATCTGGGCCCGCCCCTCGCTCAATCAGTCAGACATGGATGTGAACAAAGCTGGAGGCTAAATAAGATCTCTTTATTAGTGATTCGGATGCGAGATAGTTCAGGAGGTAGAACACTGGTCTGACGATAGAAAGGTTCAGGTTCAATATTTTGTCGAGCCCTCAGGTCTAGCTTTGCCTTGACAGCCAGCCAGCCCTGTATGGGTTAATGAAAGAAATTTGTGATCGTGATCAGAATCTAGACCAAGAGTCTAGATCTAGATCAAGCATCAAGAGTTCGAGATCCGATAAGCCCTTGGGTTCTGAGACAACTTTTCACATAAAAGGAGTTGGAAATAACTGATCTGGTATTTGAAATACTAAAAATAGCGAAAACACAGCAAATCAGGTATCCCCATAAAGCTTGGAATAGTACAGAAGTTACCTAAAAAGCACGAAGCCTTTATACATTGTTAACATACTTCAAAATATTTGCAAAAGCTGTCCCAAATGTCAAGTCCAAGGCCCGTGTGCTTAAAAAGACTGTTCAAACACATCTTCCTCCAACATATCAAAAATTCCCAAATTAATTTGAGGAAATCCCGTGCTTTACTGTATATTTTCTTCCCAAGACTAAGAAATTCTCAGCAAGAGCTGGTTGCTAGAGTCTCTAGATATCGTCTTCATCTCATTAAATGATTCTAGCCCAAGGTAAGGGAATAAAATTTTAGTGTTGAAAGATATCATCAGGGACATGAATGTAGAAATCAATTTTCTAGATTCTCTTTTCATTGTATGAAGATCATGATCTGAGATTATTTGTACAAATAAAACTGAGCTTCATTTTACATACATACATATTTTAATGGCCACCACACATACAGCTATTGTGACGGGGTTACAGGAAGCAACTAACTCAGTGCCCAAAGCTCAGGGTTTTGCATGATTTCCCTTGCTTGAGGCCGACCGAGTCCTTGAGTCACATGACGCTGTTCAGTAGCACCTGATCATCACAAGAGAACTTGGTCAAAACAAGTGCGCCCCCCTGACAGAGGCTAGCTGATACACTTCATAGTGACCACCAAACTGCCTTAGTTTATTCACACTAAAAGTCTAAGTAAAATTGCCTTAAACCTCTGACCAGTACTGACTGCATCAATTTAGAGTTTATTGTCACATCAAAACAATATCCCAGGCATAAAGTTATAAATCCTGCTATCCTCTCTTACTCATTTAAAAACAAAGTTCTAATAGTTTCATTATATCAAGCACTGATCACAAAGAACAATTTTGCTTTTATTTGCTTTCCTAAAGGTTTATTACTTTTCACTCTCCACCCACTCTTCCTTCCCTTTTCCAATATCTGCATAGAAAAAGTGAAAACTCATTGATACAAGTGTGTGACAAATGTTAACTGTTCCCAACCATGCTGGCTTTCAACTGGCCTGAAGCACAACTTTAACATCTCTGACACCATCTTTAAATAAAGTTTATATAAGACATTTATCCAAATTAAATAATTTCATATATGAATTAAAAAAAAGAAAAAGAAAATAACTATGTAAATATGAAAAAAAAAACATAATAGAGGCATAGGCAGAAATTCTCCCACGTTGAACCTGTCATCATCACAGAATAGAACCAGGGTTTTCTGTGGTTGGGTCACATAAAAAGCACATGGGAGGGAAAGGTAAGGTATAACTTTTAAGACTTTTGCAGCTCCATAGCTTTTTTGATAAGCATTGAATTTTTAGAGGCTTTTGTAAGGAATGTGGCTTGGGAATGGGAAGTGGTATGAGAGAGAGTTCTGGGGCAATGAAAACACCCAATAGAAAAAATTTCTAGAACCCTGTTTTTATAAGCCTGTGATGATAAGTTTTCAATAAGCAGAGAAGGTATGATGTATTTCAAATTGGAAAAAAAAAAAATGACTTTGTGCTGAATACATTCAAATATTTCAAATTTTACTTGCAAAGTTATATTCTTCAGAATATAAAGTTTTACTGTAACAGTTCCATATAAAAAATAAAAATTTTTATCAGTATAATCCTCTTTTCCTTACATAAGGGAAATGATCTTTACAGTTGTACATATTTCAGAGCCAGAAAATAATTCTGTGTTATCAATAATTGTATTGTGATTCATAAGAAAAACAGGTTGTTCAAAGCCCTTAAATATTGGCCATAGAGAGAGGAAGGCTTGCAATACTTCCACCCACTCACCCACTCACCCGAGAATCCGCAGCTTGGTGACGCTGTGAACACTCCACACGATCACCTTTGTGTCATAACTTCCTGTTGCAAGCAGGGCAGAGTCAAAGCTAAAGCTGCAACTAGAAACTTCATTGTGGTGACCGTCCAATTTGATAAACTGTGAGTTGAGACGAGGGCTTTTCCACAAGTACGCCTGGCAAGGGGATATGGGTTTACCATTTGTTTAATAACAACATAATTAAAATGAGGATTCCTTTTCTATCAGTGAATGATTTATAGATTTTATTAATAGAGAGGTATAAAAGAGATCTTGAGAAACTCCCAAAACATGCTTTGAAAATAGCTGTGGGAGGAATATGCTCAAAAAATACCATCTGTATAAGACAACCACAGGGGCTCTTCAATTTAAAAATTTGCTGGAAATCAAGCTTAATTATCGGTTCTTTAAAACTTGTAAAAAAATAAAGCTCAAGAAATGTCTTCAACTTTTAACTTTTACAGACCAGCCAGCAACAAGCAAATCTTTTGACCTTATATAGACCAAGACTTGCCATACAGCTTTCAGCCTAATATGTCAGCACATCGTCATAGTGCTCTCTCTTGTTTCTATATATAGTACTGCTGGGGCATGCCTATTCTTTCTTGCTTGAAAAAAACAAACCGCACAGGTGTAAGTTCCTCCAACACCTGGATGAGCAGCTTTGACTAAACTAAAGCAGGTCAAGACTAAAAAAAACATCTGCCATGCCAGTGGATTGTAAATAGTGCTGTATACAGCTGACCTGTTCCTTCCCATACTTAGCAAAATCTCAGTCAACAAAGAACATTTGCACCCACAGCAACACTTCCACCCATTTTGACTCTCTCTGCTTTGATCTTTAGAGAATTGCCTGTTCCACCCCCTATTTTAATACAGTAAACCTCAAACTCATCATACTCGGACCCAATGAGACCTTGGCCTCAACCAGGAATTAACAAAGCCGCGTTCTTTCCCACTTTGCGGTTTGCCTCTATAAACAAACCCTGGATCGAACTAGTGTAAAATTTATTTACCAACCTTAGGTTAAACAAAATGAAGCAAGGCTGTATAAAAATTGGGCTTCTATAGAAGTACAAAACCACTTGAAAAGTTAACATTCACTCTAAATCTATATGTCTGGTGCTTTGTCTTGGCTGCAATAAATTTACTTTTGGGTGTCAGCAATTAACGATGTGAATACTACAGGAAATTTCAGGTAAACCTCATTTACCTTTTGGAGGACCCTTTAAACTTCAAACTGGTTATTTAAGTTTCTTTTTCAGGCCTGAATTAGATCTAATGACAAGCTTTCACATTGACCATTTTTGTTCAAGGCCTAGGCTTGGAGTAAACTTTGAAATCAGATGGATGATCTCTTGAATCTTCTCAGGGCTGCTACAGAAACCATTTATTATAGTTATCTGCATGATTGTAACTACAATCAGGATGAAAATAACAAGCATTGCCCATTTGAGATCTGCGATCAGATTGTGATGTTGAGAATGTGGTGGAGTAGGATGCTGATTGTGAAAAAAATGAAATGGTGGTCAAGTCAGTTTAAGGAAAATATTTTTTTTTCCATAAAACCTTGTTATTAATAATAAAAATTCAATACCTCTTGTTGTTTTTTGCAGTTTATTTTGTTATTCTACTTTGTTTTGATTGGTTGTAATATTAAAAAAAAAAACAAAAAAAAAAACACCAATCGTATGGAGTTATGTCCCTTCTCTTATGGTCAGGGCTTTACCTGAGCTGGAGTGACTTATTTGGGACTGAGTTAAGACAAAGTAACAAATTTTGTATTGCAGTGTAAATCTTAATCATTACCATTCTGCAAGTCCCAACTGCCGCAATGAAACGTGCATTTGGAGCAAAACAGCAGCTTGTGAATGAAATTCCATGTGGCTTGAACGTGCTGTACATGTTTCCATCTTCTGGGATGTCCCACAACTTAAGTGTGCCATCACGGGATCCTGACAAGAGCTGTAAATTTCCATCAAGGGAGAAATCAAGACAGCGTACAATGTCACGGTGGTCCAGCAGTTCTACTATCAATGTTCCTGTAAAAAAAATAGTTAAAGGTATGAGGCATAGTGAAAAATCATAGAATTATTATTTTTCCAATTAAAAGTATTTTCTCTTGGAAGCAATTAGCATATAAAGTAATAGAATAATTGGTGATCTCTTTTGTAATAATGACAATAAAATTTCTTCTTGATTATTAAATAGCCTTTTTAGCCTCGGTTAGAATTACCCAGTTTACTGTGAAGGAAAAAGAAAACAAAAAAAAAATGGGACAATAAAATTTCTTCTTGATTATTAAATAGCCTTTTTAGCCTCGGTTAGAATTACCCAGTTTACTGTGAAGGAAAAAGAAAACAAAAAAAAATAGAGAAGCTCAACTTATGACCTTTAAGAGCTGAAAAGGCAGCGCCATATGACGCTACTGTTATCACTCTTTTCTCTGGCAAGGATTTCCTCATATCAATATTGATAATTATTGGACTTTTTTGAGAAAATTCCTGATTTAAAAAAAATTATTGTCTGTTAGCTTCTGTCTAAGCCAGGTGTGGGCCGAGTACTAAACTTAGCATCAGCTCAAAGGTTGTAAAAATATTCACCTTCAGAGCAGTTCCACAGACGAATTTTTCCATTTGCTAATCCAGTGGCAATAACAAGACTTGGGTCAAAACGTCCTCCAAACCCTGACATATGATCTTTCTGGTTACGTCCAGAACCAAATGCCAATGACCAAATGAGGTCTGAGCAATCAATGACATGGTACTTTCTCTTGTGTAAACCTTGTTTATCTCGAACATCATGTCTGCATGAAAAAAAGGTAGGGGTAAGCAGACAGCATTTAGAGATGTTATGACAGTTAGAAGAAAACATAGCTACCTAGAAAACCCTCAGAAGTAAAGGAAATCATAATGAGGCAAGGAGAGCCCCGATGAAAGCCTTCCAAGATACCCATGATGAATCTTTACAATCCAGTTCAGGAATTTTACTCCTAACTTAGAAAAAGCTTTTGATGCTATAGTTGTTTCAAAAGTAAAGAGAAAATCAACAAGTCTTTCCTAAACTAAATTGAGTCAACTTGTTCTGTGCATACATTCTCCTAGTTTTATATTATAACCTGAACATGGCTGTAAATCCCATAGCCGTATTGTAAAAACAAGACAAACATTTTACTCTTCAAAGATATGTTTTCTTTCCACCCCACCCCTTATTTGAGCAATAAAAACTCATTCCAACCAGCAGGAAGGCAATCTGTGTCCTGTCAATCGTCATACCTTTTCTTCAGCTGGTTATCCCATGGGATCAGGTGCAGAATGCGATGCCCACAAGACCAAGCAAAGTAGGAGCCGTCTGGCGCCCATGCACACACTCGAGCTTCTCCCCCGCTCTTACCATTGTATGGCCTTGTTACAGAGACGAAATTCTCAATAACATTTGCATGCACTGATTGAGGGGAAAAGAACAAAAAAAAAACAAAAAAAAACAACTAAATAAATAAAAAAATTATGAAGCCTTGTAAGTTCGACCCATTCTAATTTTTTTTCTGAAGAACAAAGTAAAAAAAGCACATGCATTGTGTAAGCCAAAAATACTTTCTCTACATCTTTATGCAGGTTACAAAAATTTCATATCTTGAGATCATATGATGAAGCATACTAATGTGCTGATGAGTCATTCTGGCTGAGGGCCATGTTCTCCTCTCTTGACACCTTTAAAAATCTGACAATTACCTCTTGCTCTGCCTGATAAAGCTTTATTCAAAATTTAACATTTTGAATAAAGCTTTATCTCTGAAGTCAAATTTTGAATTTTCTGTTTGGTTATGCACGCAATGAACAAAGAGATAATAATTTACAAGTCCACTTCAGTCTTGGATAAACTTTATCATAAAGGGAACAGTTACTCAATATCACAGCTGTTTCCTTATCTTTAAAGGTCACCATATCATTTCCATGATTTGTTTTGTTGCACTTGCAAGGTCAATTCTTACAGACCAAAGGTTACCTGTGACGTGATAATAACCTTGAAGCACAGAACCATACAATAAAAAATTCTACAACAAATAATTAATTTAGAAAAACAATGAAGATTGCAAAATTTTTACTCGATATGCAACAAACTCCTTTGAAAAGCTTAGTAAAAACATGGGCAACACTACCTTCTGGATCACCATGACAGATCTAGGTAGCTTTATCCTTCGATATAGTGGGAGTGTACAACAAATTTTAAAATTACAAACTTTAAGTCTTATGTGGGGGGAGTCTATGAGAACAGTAAATAAAAGAGCATTACTTCAGAATGGGCAGACCAATCAAGCTAGGTCGAAACTTAAATTTTACTCTCAGTATCCAGCTCGTCAGACTAACATTCTAATCCAATCCTTATTTAATAAAAGCCAACCCATATTATAGTCACCAAATGTTGACATCATTGGCTTTGGGTTTGAAGTGTTTTGCAGTATTGAGGGACGTGTTTGTCCTTTACAGCCATTTTTCTTTATGTATTGTTTATATCATTGCTAGCCTATTGCGGTGAACAGCTGATCCTGGTAGTAAACATTGAGCATAGGCCTCAGTTCTATACAATCTCTGTTCAGTCAAAAAACAATCAGAAAGTGGATGGATTGTAAGAGATCCAGTTCTTGAACTAGTTCTGTTTCAGACACAGATGATAGTGAAAAATGATTACGAAAGATTTTTATTTACAATTGCGATAGAAGCAGGAACATGTGACACAAATAAAAGTGCACACCAAATTGCAATTAACTTGGGCAGGACGTCTGAATGGCTAAGGTGCCTCTTAGCTCTCTATCATACTAACGAGGGCTTTGTATGATCAGGCACATAGAAAAACTTATTAATGCCTTAAGTAAGTGTAACTCATTTTTTTTAACAATGGATTGCCAATTAAAAAAAAAAGGTAGTATTGCTGATATTGGCCCACCTCACCCTAAGCTTTAAAATTGTATTTTTCTTAATGAATATGATAATACTGAACACAAATAAGGTTTATTCGTCACAAATAAACACTTTTCAAGATATAAGCATTTTGTGTTGCTCTAAAATTCATTAAACTACAAGTTTCGATTTCGTCGGGAAACATTCAATTGTGAAGCCCGAAGTGAGGTGGGCCAATACCTGCAATTTTACGAAAAAAAATATGGCATCATATATCCTAAACCATACCTTAGTTTACCAAACCAACGTGCCCAATCAGAAGCCCTTTATTTTGATAAAAGTTTTATGAAATGAATAATTTTTTTACAAGGTTATGGTGCAAAACATAACACCTATGCAGGCCCAAATTTTAACCCCAAAAATAGTTACGTAAAAACGCGGACTTTGCCTTTGAATACTAAAAGTTAAAGGTCAAATGAATCCGATTTGCAATCTAGAAATCTATTTCATCAAGATTTAAACTTAGAATCTTGGTCTAGAACTGACACTGTGACAGACTGATCTTGATCTAGAGAAGATCTAAACGTAGTACTACAGTTTATAACCTTAATTTAAATGGATGCAAAATCCAAATCCTCATAGATTTGACTTACCAATTTCATCGGGCTCGTGAAACTCGAAGCTCGGCGACTTCAACTGTCTCATTTAAATGCTGGCTGAAAAAGTTGTCTAGTGGTATTGGAAATCGTAAAGGATAGGCTAGATCAATGTGCTGGTTATAAATAATGTCAAATCGGAATCTAGAGTCCAGATTCAAGTCTAGATTCTTGTTTGTAACCTTGAGAAAAATCTGATTTAGATCTAGATATAGATCTAGATTCTAGAAATCTATCTAATCTAACTTACAAGAACTTGGAACAATAATTATGATTCTAGAATGTAGTTCTCCTGTTCACAAGGTCTAGATCTAGTAATCAATGTTGCTCTACCAGGCAGTCAAGGAGGAAATCAGTCTAGCCTAAGAGTTTCTCGCGTTAAACACGTCCGTGTATTAATAGCCCTAGATACAACGATGGGATAATAATGGTAAAATCTAAAACTTGATTAGCTTCAGGCCAAATCACCCTGACCGGAGACGTAACCTAGAAAAATGCAAACAAACCGGTTAGAACCAGTTCGCGATAAGCAAAGTTTAGAGATAAGCCGTCGAGGAAACTGCGAGGATGACTTGTAGACTGCCGAACACATTCACCGCAATCTCTTGACTCGAGCTAGGCAAGCAAGTAGGCCTACTGGGCTAAGAGGATTTCTCTCCGTTCGATAATAATCGAGTAACAATGTATCGTATCTTTTAATATTAAATGAAATCGTTCGGTGTCTTTTTGCTACCAGTGTATATTACAAAAATAATCTAGATCTAATATTTTTTCTTTTTCTTTTTCTTTTTTTTTTTTTTTAATTAAAGATTTAGAAACTCGATATTGAAAAATTAGTTATTTAGAACAAATATTCAGATCGCAAAATAACGCTATTGTCCTGATAATTTATGAATATGGGTTAATGTAACCAAAAATGGGAGTTAACTTTGGGTTTATCTCATCAAGGTCGTTCATTTTAACATAACGCCAAAAACTGTTACTCAGGTAAATCCACTGAGAAGAAGCGTTTACAGTGAAATAGATAGGATTCCGTGGTATGAACCGGACTTGTATCGGTTACAGTTTAATTGGTTCCATTTTTATTTTTATTTCCTTTTCTTTGTTACGGAGAGTAGAAGATACAAAACATAGCATTAAGAATTTTCTACTTTGCTCAAACATATGTGTGTTTCTTTTGCAGTTTTTTTTTTTTTTTTCTTCAAAGCGCAATCAGTAGCTAGCTATCACTAAAGAGGATTCACTGATGTCCCGACCACAGATTAAGGAACGGACAGATACACAGCTAGGTCCTTCGGGGTGTCTCGGGTATTTTCATAATTTTCCGGTGCCGCCAGACCTGTTTTGATCAATGAAGGTGGAAACTATAATTTATTATTTATCCCCTGTTGTAAACAATGGTGTTCTGTTGGAATATTGTCTAAAAAAGTTTCCTAAAAACTAATCATCATTTATTTTCATAATAAATGCACATTTCTAAACGTTTGCAGAAATTTCTTTATTGCGTTACTGTCTACAAGGTTAAAATAAATCAGAAATGAGATCATTGTGGGTATGTGTGCATGTTGATGCTTGCTGGTTTTATTTTGCTCAGATTTTTCTTGTTTCGAAAATTTTTTGAGGTGCCGAACAGATTTTCTTTCCCTGTATCTTACAGTTGAAGCTTTATATTTTTTTTCATGCCTTATAAGTTAAAAATAGGTTTGGTGTCAAATTATATAAACACAATTCAATTCATAACATATTACATGCTTAAATGTTAAAAAAAAAACGAAAGGGTTTTGTCTGCACTTAACGTCTTTAAAATTTCAATACATTCAAAATTAGATAATCGATCTGTCACAGGTTCGACATCTATGATATCGTGCCATTAATGCATCGGATAGGCTAGGCATTCATTAGACTGGCTTCGCTAAATTATTATTGCTTTACAATATTCAGAATATACTTTCTAAATCGCTAGATCTAGTTCTAGTAATTTCAACTTTATGGGCGTTTTAATCAGACCCACTAGATCTAGATCTATATGGAAAGAATTGAAACCAAGTGCATCTTTTTTTTTATTGCGAAGTATTTAAATTTACAGGCTAAGTTTGTGGATGTCTCATATCATTTAAGTGTTGTTTTTTTAATTATGATAATGAAAGGTGACAGTTTAGTAATCTCGTAAGGCCTCAGTCTATAGCGGAAAGGTGTCGATTTCAGGCCGTGATTTAGATACAAAGACATAGTTTCTCGATTTTTGTGAATTGAGAAAACTGTCGACTTAAATCGCGATAGAAAATTAGTCACACGAAGTGTAAATTTTTATATATGGGCCATTAACAATGCTGGTGGGGGTGTCCCTTTCATGCTTGTTGTCATGGAAAGGAAGTTTGTTGTGACCAAATCTAATATGCCGGACGACCTTAGAGACCGCGAAAAGAAAGCACAGAAAAATTGAAGTTTTTTGCTCAATCGGGACATCTGCTTTTCTTACTAACTTGTGGTCCCGACTGCACAAAACGGCACTTTTTTGTTAGCCGTATCGAGCGCCATTTGTGGTGCTTTGAATTTTAGCGCTCGGGACATCATAGTGTTCGCGATGCCGTTAGAGTTGTATAGAATCTTAGCGTCGGAGCCAAAGATGTTCTAATAATGCTTTTAATAGAACATCCTTGGTTAGGACGCCTCTCCTAGTGTGTTGTTACAGCGTTCGAGATGGCATGGTAATTAGTATTCACTAAGATTCAACACATTCTTGACTTGCTCTTTTGGTACATATCTAAATTTTCCTAGATTTATAAGCACTATAAAAAGTATGTGCAAAAAAAGTCTTAGTTGGTTTGTATTTTAAGTATACGTATGCAAAAACCGTGTTATCTATTTATTTATTCAAATAAAATCCTTCCAATCGAAAACACGTAGGCCTACATCTAGATCTAATTTCTAAATTCATTTAACCTTTTAACAAAAACTCTTCAAAATTTTTATTGGGAACTTTCAAATATGTGCAAATTATGAGGAAAATTATATCACTATCACGTTTGAGAAATCTTTTCTACTCAATATTCCATCAGAACATAATTGGTTACAATATGCGTGAAATAAAGTTTCCTCCCTCTTTAACAAACATTTATGGCGACACCGGAAAATTACGAAAAAAAAAACAAAAAACAAACCGGGACATTCCGGTCAGTGCTTCTGTCTTGGGTGTGATCTTTATTTTATGTTAGCTACCATTCACGTTAGATTGACTTATTAAAACAAAAAAAAAAAAAGACGGAAAGAGTCATATAAAGTAAACTC
>JAWDGP010000883.1:155000-355000 GCA_033675545.1 Elysia crispata
ACAAATTTCAAAAAGGGTGACGCTTTTAAAACAAATTATTACTTTGTAAATCATATGTTTTTAACTTAAATGGAGTGAAAAGTGAAAAAAAAATTTAAAAGTTAAATGAAACTTGACTTCTTCCAGTGTAAAGACAAGAGCGTAATGGAAAACAGAAAAGAAGTGATTTGATTGTTCAGTGCTTTGACTTGAGAGCAGCTGTCAGCGTCGTCTTTTTATTCCGGAGTTCATTTGAACGGACAATCATGCTTGTTTACCAATAGCTGTCTACTTACCAATACATTCATTTCATCCCCTTTTTTTTTAGTCAAATGTTTATGTGAAAAGTGCAAGTTGATTACGTTATTCTGAAATTATTTGAAGGTGAGCAAATCGGTATCTGAGTAAATGTATAACTATGCTAACTTCTTGGTGTGATGGCGGACACAGTCTAGGCGCCAGATAGATGAGCTGATAGAGCGGAGGACTACCAGGTCCTATCCCTGACGCGCCCTTCTGGTGATGGATTCGAATGTATTAAACCGAGGAGCACAATCGTCTGATTGCTCCGCAGTCCAGTCTTACTCCAGACTTTCTGGGCTAACTTGGACTTGATATGACCAAATTAAAAAAAAATTCCTTCATGATAATCTTAAAATATTTCTGTGATAAAATTCAATCTTCTCTTCACAATAACATGTCGCCAAAATAACTAGCCAATTCTGCTCAACAGCACAACAAATTATGGTCATCATCGACAAAAATCATCAAGCGGAAGATATAAGAAACACTGTGGATAACGGCTAAAACGAGATGGGATAAATTGATAATCTCATCAAATTCTCAACTCCTACATTACAGCAAACGATGCTTCGTTACAACTTAATACTCTTTCTTAGCACAGGGGTAATGTCAGAGAAAACCTAGCCCAGGAGCAAGAAAAAATGGCCAAGACCAGATCTAATAAATTGCTAAATAAACGAACCTAGTTGATCGGCCAGCGCGGCTAGCCTCTCGTATGACATGTGCAGATCAAGAATCATGTTGGAGACACTGGTCGGGACTCGTCTGCCGGGATGGTCGTGGCAACTGGTTAACGTCTTCCAGTTGGGACTCGTCTGCCGGGATGGTCGTGGCAACTGGTTAACGTCTTCCAGTTGGGTCTCGTCTGCCGGGATGGTCGTGGCAACTGGTTAACGTCTTCCAGTTGGGTCTCGTCTGCCGGGATGGTCGTGGCAACTGGTTAACGTCTCCCAGTTGGGTCTCGTCTGCCGGGATGGTCGTGGCAACTGGTTAACGTCTTCCAGTTGGGACTCGTCTGCCGGGATGGTCGTGGCAACTGGTTAACGTCTTCCAGTTGGGTCTCGTCTGCCGGGATGGTCGTGGCAACTGCTTAAAGTTAACGTCTTCCAGCCGATATCCCTTCTGCAGGCGTGAATCAGAGTTCACTTCAGGGGTTTCTTTCTGACCACTTCCCGAATCCAAAGATCGTAGGAAGAGCTCCTCTCGAATCCAAGATCGAGCCGAGATAAAATCAGGTTGTTTTGCAGCTAAGATGAGGCTCCAACTAGGGCTCGTTATAATGCTGAAGTTTTACAGAGAGCTTAACAATAATTGAGACACGGATGTCCCGATTGCATCAGTTTGGTCTCTGAAACAGATTTATGTGAGAATAGCCTCAAAATGTTGATTACCAAGCAGGAACCGAAGAAAATAAAATAAACGCGTAACTTTGCGGGGATCAGAAGCAGCTAGTTCAAACTCAATCCAGTGTTGTTTATTCTTTGGTCTGTGATGCAATGAACTAATAAATAGATAATCAAGTGTCCCGCACACTGTGAACCACGTGACTCTATCTTTATAGGATACCTCTTAACACAGATACATGGAGAAAGATACGTGCAGGGCTAAACATTTCCCATCGCCTAAGTTAGTGCGGCCATGTGACTGTAGCAGATAGCAGTGGCGACCGGCGCTATGGCGAGGCTGGCGAGGGCTGAGTGACACCAGAGGCGAGAATGTGATCCTCGAACTGTGGGCCAACTTGTAGCCGCCGCCGCCGCTGATATGATGTTGTTTTTCATTTGCTTTTTCTTGATGTTTTTGTTGCTGTTTTTTCTGTTTTTTTCTTCGCTGGAAATGTATATTTTCTAAATATCTTGTCAAGGTTCTATTTGCTAAGAGCCAGCTTCATTGAGATCAACTTATAAAACGTATGTATTTAAAAGTATACATGAAAGAAAAATATCGTGGTTATTATCCTTATTTTGTTTCTACACGTTAGGCTCAATAAGTTATTAAGAGATATCTCGACAACGACTTATTCCCGCACCTCTTGAAACATTTCTCCAGCCCCCTACAACACCTCTGAACGTTCAGATCTGAACAGTTCAGGATCACTACACTATTGTTAGTTTGGGCTACGGTGGAGAGATGGAGCAAAAATCGAACGCTACTTTCTATCATTCATTCAACTCCTTAGATTATCAGGTTAAGTCTTACGTGCTGGAGCAAGCTACAATAAAGTCTTTCATAAAAAAAGACAACTATAATTATAAGTGCAATAATTTATCAATTAAAAGAAAATTAATTAAATAAAAAACAACAAACCCTTAAGTTCATGTCGATAGAGGCAAGTTTCCCGTTAAGTTTCCGAGCATTCAACTCACTGCAGTAAGTTTGATCAGGAAAACTACAGAAATATGTCTGGGCACGTGACTGTTCATGTTACACGACACGGCGTGTGTGTTCTAACTGTCTGATCAGATGTATTCTTACTGCCTGATAGGGTGTTCTCATACTTCTAAAAAGATGGTTGTGTTTCTAATGCATAATGGGATGGTTTCTTCACTGCATGACGGGAAATATTCCTATAGCTTCATTTTTCTACTGTTTCTACTGCATGACGATAAATATTCCTATTGCCTCACTTTGCTCTTTCTACTGCATGACGGGAAATATTTCTATTGCCTCACTTTGCTGTTTCTACTGCATGACGGGAAATATTTCTATTGCCTCACTATGCTGCATGCTGTTTCTAATGCATGACGCAAAATGTTCCTATAGTCTCACTATGCTGTTTCTATTGCATGATAGGAAATATTCCTTTTGCCCCACTTTGCTGTTTGTACTACATGACGGGAAATACTTCTATTGCTTCACTATGCTGCATGCTTGCTAGATGATGGGAAATATTCATTTTGCCCAACTTTCCTGTTTCTACTGCATGTCGGAAAATATTCGTTTTACCCCACTTTGTTGTTTCTACTGCATGACGAAAAATATTCCTTTTGCCCCACTTTGCTGTTTCTATTGCACGACAGGAAAAATTACTAAAGCTTCACTTCACTATTTCCACTCTATGTTTTTTTTTTTTTTTTGCCTCACAATGCTGTTTCTACAGCCTACCGAAGATATTTTCATCCATGGCTGGATTTGTTCACTCTTTAACGGGGTTGTGAGATTTTGAAGAGAAGGCAGATCTTGCTATGAGTTCTTTAAATCAAACTATTTTATTAATGAATAGGTGACGGTCACCCTATCAGAGAATAAGATGACATGTTTTGATAGAACGTGTCAACCTGTAAACCACAGACACATGGACCAGCGTGCAGCAAAATCGCCTCGGAGGCGAAGAGAAGAGATCAATACGTAGCATTGGCCAGGCCAGTCCTGTCAATTTGAGAAACCAGTAAAAAAAATGATAAAAAATTGTACATTTAGTAACCCTTTTATTTCTACAGTTCTCATTGTTTTCATAGCACTCCACTTCCCCCCCCCCCTCCTTTTTTTTCCCAAAAAGAAAAAAAACAACAAAGTAAAATCATCTGCGTCAGCTTTTCCAAATTTTGCAATAAAAAACTGCAGCATTATCTTTCTCTCTACCTGGGGAGCGATAACTCAGTTCTCTACAAGTTGGCGACGCGATGGCCGACTAAATGAGTCTGAGTATAGCTCTTGCTCCTTCCAAAACAACTTGTCTTTTTTATTTATTTATTTAATTTGTGTGGAGTTTTTTGTTATCTTTGCTAGGGAAAAAAGCTTTAAAGAATATAACAATAGAAATCAGTAGAGTAAAGAGGGTGTGGTTATCAACGTGATCGATATACCGAATATTTTTCAAAGTTCACGGTGGTTTTCAACGGAAACGATACATATATATATATATATATATATATATATATATATATATATATATATATATATATATATATATATATATATATTACATAATTATTTTGATCACGGTACGTTAAATATATATATATATATATATATATATATATATATATATATATATATATTCAACAATATCAATTTTGATCGCTACAACTTTGCAAAGCTATAATTTCTGAGTCTTAATTTCATCTTTTATAACTTTAATTTGAATCTAAGTGGAGTTTCATCATCTATATTAGATCTAATTGTTTTACACTTAGAGTTAGATGTAAGCTTGCTGTTGCAGCAAATTATTTAAAAAATGAAAGCTTTATTCCTGAAGATGATCAAATCTTGATGATTAGAATATCTCATAACCTGTACAAACTAATAATCCTATTTCCAAACATTAAATTTATTTAACTTGTAATGTCTGTGGTTCTCAGTTTGATATAAATTCCAATTCCAGATAAACTGTAAATATAACGA
Source organism: Elysia crispata (assembly GCA_033675545.1). Taxonomy (NCBI): domain Eukaryota; kingdom Metazoa; phylum Mollusca; class Gastropoda; family Plakobranchidae; genus Elysia; species Elysia crispata. The sequence continues at coordinate 159,627 of JAWDGP010000883.1, forward strand.
AAAATCTTGAGGGGTAGAAGGGGGAAATGATTGGAACATAAAGAAAGTACACACCAAACAAAAACCATTGTTAAGCTTTCAGAAACTTCTGTAAGCACTTAACACCTGCAAGAGACGGCGAGATTACAACTACACGAGTATCCGGATACTCGACAATCAATACTCGATTCTGACTCCACAACCCCTTACTGCCCAAGCTTGTTTTGTATTTTTGACCTAGTAAAAAGTCACATGAAGTGCCGCGTGGCATTGGATTTGGGGTCTGACACAGTCATGCGCAGTACCGCGTGTACGCTTGAAAAGCGGACTAGGGAGGAGGGTATAGTATTAGCCAATGAATGAACGAATTTCATGATGCGGACCAATGAGCGAGACTCTTCTGTCAGGTCACCTAGTTCTACCTTGACCTTGCTGTAGGCAGACGTTTCCTGTTTTTTTGAGTTTTTTTTTTGTGCGTGTTACTGCTCCTAAAATTGTATTTCTCTCTGCTGGTGAAAGAATAATAGAATGAAATTATAGGTTATATTAGTGCATAAACAATTAAAATATGTATTCGATAGCAGTCTATTTTTATGGCTATATGTATAAATGTTTTATTCGAGAATGTTTGAATAATTTAAGCTCACAAAATGCATGTCGCCTTTAAAGCTGAGGAATTATAATTATCTATAAAACTACTAAAAGAGTGGACACACTTCTACAGGTAAAAGCTGCCCTTCAGAAAAAAAAAATGGCCGAGAGAAGCTGACTTCATGGTTGTAGGTCTACTTTAAAAATCACAAAACAATGGTGTAGCAACAGTTACAATTATTTTTTTTCCTCGATAGATCAATTGCGCATGATCACTGAAGATGGCATAAAACACAGGCAAGGAAAAAAAAAAGGTCTATTCTGTGGTGTGAACTACAGATAAGGCTCTCAATCGGATATAAATCATTTAGCCCTACCAATATCTTTATATCGAATTTTTTGTTTGTTGGGCTTTTCTCTGCCTCTTCAAATTTTTTACAAATCAAGGGCAGCTACCACTTATATTGTTGGTCAGCCCATGTATATTACCGCCCTTAGATATACTCTTGATCTATAGATTTGTGCGATGATCCATCTATTTTAGACCTTCGAATAATGGTGGGCTGTTGGTGATTAGTTGGATCTCTACCATTGGCTTGACGGTATCCCTATAGCTTCCTTCTTACCGACCTTACCCTTGGCTTTACAATAGCTTCCATCTTACTGACCCTATCCTTAGCTTGACGGGATCCCTATAGCTCCCATCTAACTGACCCTCCCTTGGCTTGACGGGATCCCTATAGCTCCCATCTAACTGACCCTACCCTTGGCTTGACGGGATCCCTATAGCTTCCATCTAACTGATCCTACCCTTCGCTTAATGGGATCTCTATAGCTTCCATCTAACTGACCCTATCCTTGACTTGAAGGGATCCCAATAGCTTCCATCTAACTGATCCTACCCTTCGCTTAATGGGATCTCTATAGCTTCCATCTAACTGATCCTACCCTTCGCTTAATGGGATCTCTATAGCTTCCATCTAACTGACCCTATCCTTGACTTGAAGGGATCCCTATAGCTTCCATCTAACTGACCCTATCCTTGGCTTGACGGGATCCCTATAGCTTCCATCTAACTGACCCTATCCTTGGCTTGACGGGATCCCTATAGCTTCCATCTAACTGACCCTATCCTTGGCTTGACGGGATCTCTATAGCTTCCATCTAACTGACCCTATCCTTGACTTGAAGGGATCCCAATAGCTTCCATCTAACTGATCCTACCCTCGGCTTGACGGGATCTCTATAGCTACCATCAATCCGACCTTACCCTTGGCTTGACGGGATCCCTATAGCTTCCAACCCTACTGATCCTACCCTTGGCTTGACGGGATCCCTGTAACTTCAGTGACCCACAGCTCTATGTCCTTGACAAACACATATCAGCTTCGAGTCAGTGACACAGCCCCATCTTCTTGGCGCACTGGTATTTTACTAATGTCATTAGCGTATAGCTAGGTGATTGGTATGGTATCACGTTACTTAAGCACAGTCAAATATTCTTTGCTTTTTCGGACCATTTCACTAGTGCAAATTCCAAAGCTTCCAAAGTTCTAGATTCGCTTTACTCAACGCCAAAAGAGGAGTTTGCTCCTTTTACACAAATTACAGAGGCACAGATTTTACCACTTTATTTAGCTATGCTTCTTTATGGAGAAAATACCTACACAGAAACATATTAGTCTTATATTGCAATAGACCTTTACCCCATTCTCACCCACCCCATCTTTAATGCATGAAGAGAAAGCTGATATGTCGATTGGATGACAGATTTTTTTTTATTCATTTCTTCATTGCCAAGTTGTGATATGCAGTTTCATTGCAGTAGGATACGCTTACAAGAAAATGGAATACAGGGCTTATCAATGACCAATATGGGTGCATTAATGTAACCTATTTATATAATCTCTCAAAACTCACAGAGAAAAGTAAACAGCTGTCCTGGATATCTGTAAACGGCATTGGTTTCCTTTGGTGGTTGTTCGATTCAAGCCGGCCACTACAGAACTAAAGTGACTCCATAACTTTATGTATGGGTGTCAACTTTTCCCCCCAGCATTTTATTAGCCTAGCAATTTCTATATCAAGTTACAAAGGCAAATGTTTGAGGTCTTCCACACATCCACATGATCAAGACCTGTCCACCCTGTCTCGACTGAACTGCGACACTGATACCGTAGCCTTAACTCATAATATCATTTTGTGTTGCTCATGACACCCATATCAAAATACTGTACACTGTATGGAAGCAAGTTCATGTTGGAAATTTCGTTCGAGAGCTGCCTAAAGTCTTCATACATTTGATCACGGCTTGTACCTCTGACAAACCAGTATTCAATATAGTTAGCCATCTTTCTCCTACTATCATTCATTGACGCGTTCACCAAATGGTGCTCTTTGTTCATAAGTGAACAGTGCGCTATCGAAGCTTGTGTTCACCATTTTCAGCCGAATTTTTAGTTACAGCCATTTTCACCTTTTTAAGGGTGGGTGGTGGGAGCTCGAACTTAGTACTTGTACTACCAATAAGTGAGGTCGTTCTAAAAATCATTTTGTAATTAATATTATATAATCTGTTAAAGCGATCATTAACAAATGTAAACTTAAATGAAAAATTAGATCAAGGACAAGTCAAAGTCTCTGAGGCTATAATCTTTCCGACGTTGATTGGTTCAACCTGACACACCTCAATATTTCGGGTAAAGGTCGTGTTCACTATCTGGAAACTGCATTCGGCAACATAACATTGCTGTTCATTACAATCAAGAGGATTAATGTAGCCTAGATCCTGGTATCTAATAAGTGTTACAGTAAAAATGTCATATATTGCCCCATTATAAAGGTCAATGGCCCGAATAGGTGAGGCTCATTTCCTCACAAAACGCAGTCCGAGGTTAGAGGTTATATTTGAATCAGATTGTTGATCTGTAATTAATCCGTGGTAATCTCTTTTTGTGTGTATATCTAAATCTAAACTTATACATATCTCATATAATTATTTAAGCTAGATCTAGATCTAGGGCCTACATCTAATCTAGATTAGTTCAGAAATCTAAATCGACTGCTAGATCTACCTGATTCACTGTGTCAATATTCGGCGTTAGCTTGTTAGTCTGCTACATGAAGTTAGGCTTTGGAACAGGTGGGTTGGTTACTATCGACAAAAGTAGAATGTAATCAATATTATAGGTCTAGATTTCTAGATCTAGATAGCTTATCTATATGACAGATCTACATGATGTACAGTTAAAATGATTATACCGAAAGTATGATAATATTTGTCTTGAAGGGTAACAGAAAAGAATTGATAAAATTAAAAGTTGAATCAACCACAATGATTGTTGCCAGAATACCAATAACTTCCTCTGCTACTTCTGCTGCTTTTCACTGTATTAGTATTATACCTTGGCCTCAATACACTTCACACAAATTGAATGAAATATAAATCTTTATCATTTAAAGGTTTATAGGCTTATCTCGAATATGAAGGTTTTATTCATTGCTAATACACTTTTCATGATATAAGCAATTTTGTGTTGCTCTAAAATCCTATTAAGCTACAAGTTTCGAATTCGTCAACAAGCATTCAATTGGGGCGATATCTGCAAATTTGCCATCAATTTTAGTTGATTTACAAATTAAGAAGTGAAGCAAGAAATTTGTGTCATGTTCAATGACCTCCTTAGGCCGCTTGAGTTGAATTTTTTGCATTATAGCAGATAATGAAGAAGCCATTTCAGTGCTAAATATTTCCATTAGAACAAGTGAAGGGGTCTAATTATGTGATTAGTTAATGGTTAGATCTATATAGATATATCAAAAGATGTGGAGGTGAGTCTTGTTTTATGGTTGTTAAAGAGATGACAATTGTTTCATTTTGAAATGGAACCTTGAATGAACAGATGCTAAGAGATATATGCCCGTATTCAAAACTTTTTGGAGTTAACGCACACGCAAAATTAGCGACCTTTCTTTATAACGATAGCGTTATCTACGATGTATTCAGAAGATTTTTTAACGTCATCGTAAACACCGCCGTATTCAGAACATTTGTCTAACGATAGCGTTAAAATAATGACTGAGATAATTAATTTATCATTTACTTTTGGCGTGTTTTGCAAAAAATTGTCACTTTTCACCCGGAAGTTAAGGCTGTTGCCTTGTTTACATTTCATATCGAGCTTGACAACGATGTTTAATGTATAGAAAAAAACTGTTTGGAACATTATGCAGATTAATGGTTCTTGTTCTAGCTGCAACCCAAGGATGAAACTGTTGTTTAAAAAAATATATATAGTCTTTGCTTTAACATAGTGTCCCTCATCTGATCTAACAAAGAGCTAGATCTAGATTTAAATCTAAGCTTATTTAGACCTACAATCATAACAATGCCTACAGTTAATCTAGACTTTGGAAACTCAATGCAATGCATTGTAAGATGTTGTGGAACAATAATTGCTGTTCAGAATCGAGTCCAAGAGTAAAACTTTGGTTAACTAAATTCCCAGCATGTTATCTCTCATTCGATTTATATAAGGGTTATGCCTAGATCTAGATCTAGATCCAGGCCTTAAAGCAAACCTGTGTCTGTACATAGATCTAGATCTAAATTACAATTTATTAAGGTAAAGTAAGAGGCCTATGCATAATTACTCTTTGACTGAGTCTAAATAACCTAAAGGACCACATAGACTACGTTATTTGTTCAATTTCATATGAGTAAAATGTTTCCAATCATTATAGCCCATGCCAAGTTTTTTTTCAAGATTTAGATGGGAAAGGCCCTTCATTAATGTCCATTGGTAGTAATGCTACTGCAAATGGTTATAATATTACTTATAAAAGTGTAAAAAAAAAAATAGAAGAATTGGACTTGTAGCAATACTTTCTCTTAATTCAGCTAACATTAGGATGAATTTAAAAAATTAACATCCCTTGGTTTGACTACCTTTTTATGTATATTATAGCTCTTTTCCTGGTTACTCTCATTTTCCAATTTATTTAGAAAAGTCTTTACAGATTATGATTATAAATGAAAAGCATAGGTGAAAACATTCTACATGTACTACTTCTAGGTATAAAATACCCTCTCTCATGGGCATAACATACTCATTATTTTTTTTTAAATTTGTATATTTACTCTTTTTAATAATTATTCACAAAAATTAAGGATGTAAAATGTGTGTTCTACGCCTGGTTTGTATTAAAAAAAAAAAAGCTCAATTGAGATGAAATTAAATAATACTGAAATAATACAGTATCTTAGGCACTACATAAAAGTGCTTGCAATTGACCTCCTTTAATTTAATCCAACTCTTTTAACAGCAACTACGTATAAATACATGTGGTTCCCCCCCCCACCCCCACCCCTTTTGCTATCCATATACCAATACTTTGAAAAATCAATTTTAAAACTTGATCAATTTTTCAAAAAGTGCAACGTTGTTCACAGATTTTCAATCTATGTGCATTTAAAAATATATAAATCTTTTTGTTCTTTTTTTAGAGGAGTATAATATTTGAAATGTTTGGTGGCCAGCTTGTTAAGTTGAAGGAACAATAAACACAATCTTTTTAAAACTGGATAGAAAGAAGTTATTTATAAGCAAGTCTTTGAACAGAAACTTTTTTATCCATTACTAAATGACTTCTCTTTCTCTTACATGTATTGTTAGTTTATATGTTTTTTATAATCTGAATAAAGAAAAATCAGCAACATATAATTTGAGATCAGCATGTGCAATTTCTGCAATATTCAGTTTCTATCACAGTTTTGATTTGCTTAATTCAATGTCTTTTTAAAATATCACTGCTCACTTCAGTAAATTTTTTTTAGGATAATTAATCATTTAAATAATTCAAGACAATACATTTTGCACTTCTGCAAAATGATATTCGCTTATATACATGTAGTCTATATGTAGTGGGTAAATCTTGTAAATTACTTTTCAATTTAGAACTTTGGAATGAAAAAGTTCATTTTTACTGCATGAAATTTATTGATAAGTTTGTTGAGCTGCCTGTTTTCAGTCTCTGTAACTTGTTGAAGGTACTGGAGGAAAACAATAAGATCTCCACTCTTTATTTATTGAAAACTGCAGATTGAAAAAGTTGAATAACATAAAGTGATGCATTTCAAAAGAAAAGTAATACTTTTGTATTTCTTGGTAAATAAAACATTTTGGTTACCTAAATTTCACCAAGAAAAAAAAAGATTGACTCTATGTACCATTTGCAAACTCCAATATTGAAATGGCTTCGTTTTGAGAGATTTCATTTTCTAAAATCATTTGGCTTTTTTTTTCGAATAAGCAATAATCTTAAATACCCTGGTGAATAAGGAATGAAATATTTTTTTAAATAATGGAGGCTTCCAATGGGCTTGATTAAAAAAAATGTCCTAATTCTAAAAGAAAGCCTGAGGCAAAATCTCATGACTTCAATAATGATTGATGATTAAGTTCATTTACAAAATCAGTTTACCAAAGTATAAGAGAGCAATAATTACATGTATGTATCATTAAATCTGACTATAATTATTTTTTGAATCTCTTATTTTTTTTTTTTTTAAAAAGTGTGCTCACTTTTTGTTATAATGCATAAATTTAGAAGTTATGGGTTTTTGGGGATAATATTTTTATTTTCTATGAAGCTAGACTAATCAGGGCTGATATGTAAAAACATTTTTTTTAAAGTAAGAGCAAATACTACTACTACTACTGCTACTACTACTACTACTAACAATAACAATAACAATAACAATAATAATGATGTTAATGAGGTTTAAAAAAGAAACAAACAGAGAAAATCAAAAGAATATTATCTCAAGAACTGTGGAACTCATGCATTTTGAAAACTGGTTTGTATAATCACCACAAAATAAACCATGTACTTCTCTTTTCATAATTTCAATCATGGATGTGCCTACTTCCATTTGAATTAGGAAAATGCCAGCGTTGAATTTTGAGACAATTTTTAATACATACATCAGTCTCACAATATGCTAATAACTGCTGGAAAATGAGAATTTGTAAAGAAAACCTTAGTATCTAAGTATCTTGCCCTCTGTCAGTAAGTTCGTCTGCTGCCTCTCTCTCTTTTTCTGTCTTCCTGTCTCGCTTACTTTCTTTTCTCTTTACTTTGGTGATATGTACGAGGGCTCTTTCATAATTAACCGAAAAATGCCTGTAAAATCCGCGTTTTTTATGCTATCAACAAAATTCTTGCACGTGTTCATACCTTGACTCGTCCTTCATTTCTCTACGTAACAGCCAAGTCTGTCAACACACTTCTGCCAACGCCGCACCATGGAATAGATACCCTCTCTCGGAAGAAACTTCCGTTTAGGTTTTGTAGCCATTTCCGCACATGGTCAACAAGCTCTTCATCGCCATCAAAGCGCTTTCCTGCCAGCTCACGTTTCAGTGGCCCAAAGAGGTGATAATCAGATGGTGCGAACACCACGATTGTCCCAGAAAACAGTTCCCATTATTTTCTTTGCTGACCGCATGACTTTGAATTTCTTCGCGACAGGTGAGGATGGATGTTTCCATGTCATCGAATCTTGCTTTGTTTCTGGAGTGCAATGGTGCAACCAAGTCTCATCACCGGTGACTATGCTGTCAAGAAAAGTCACATCGTACCCTAAAAAGTCTCCGCCGGCGTTGGCAGTATGCCCATGAACCCTGCGTGAGCTCTTGCTTCTTCTCAAAAGTTCCCTGCAGATGTCCAATCTTTGTTCTTTATGATTGTCAATTGCTTAGGAACCCATCTTGCGCTGACTTTTCTGTAGCCAAGTTCATCAAATACAATTCTATGGACAGAAGTTTCCGAAATTTCGAGACTGCTTGCGATTTCATGAAGTTTCAACCTCCTGTCTTGACGAATAAGCTCATCAACTCGCTTCACATTGTCTTCTGACGTCGCAGTTATCGAACGCCCTCTCCCTTCCCTGTCTGTCAAGTCGGAATGGCCGGCTTCAAACAAATTACACCAGTGATAGACTTGTGTACGGCTTATAACATGCTCACCATATACACTCTGAAGTTCTTTATGAATTTCGGTAGGATTCAGACTTTTGGCGTTCAAAAAACGTATGACAGCTCTGATTTCCTCCTTTGACCAAGTTTCAAGGTGGGCCGCCATCTTTAAAATCGTCTAGACATTCATTGTGCAAAATGATGCACTTCATAATTTCTGGGAATATAAGGAAATAAGGAATATCATGTCGTTTACAGAATTAAAAAAGCTCTTCTGGTTGCTGAGCAATGGGCATTTTTCGGTTATTTCTGAAAGAGCCCTCGTAGATACATTTAAAGAGAAAAACAAGAGAAACAAAGAGAGAGAGAGAGAGAGAGAGAGAGAGAGAGAGAGAGAGAGAGAGAGAGAGAGAGAGAGAGAGAGAGAGAGAGAGAGAGAGAGAGAGAGAGAGAGAGAGAGAGAGAGAGAGAGAGAGAGAGAGAGAGAGAGAGAGAGAGAGAGAGAGAGAGAGTGAGTTGAGTTGAGTTGAGTTGAGTTGAGTTGAGTTGAGTTGTTGAGTTGTTGTTGAGTTGTTGAGTTGTTGAGTTGAGTTGTTGAGTTGAGTTGTTGAGTTGAGTTGAGTTGTTGAGTTGAGTTGTTGAGTTGAGTTGTTGAGTTGAGTTGTTGAGTTGAGTTGTTGAGTTGAGTTGTTGAGTTGAGTTGTTGAGTTGAGTTGTTGAGTTGAGTTGTTGAGTGGAGTTGTTGAGTGGAGTTGTTGAGTTGAGTTGTTGAGTTGAGTTGTTGAGTTGAGTTGTTGAGTTGAGTTGAGTTGAGTTGAGTTGAGTTGAGTTGCTGAAAAGCTAGGAATTTCATTAAATTAATACTGTAGTCATAGTCTGCACAAGTCTGCAACTGTACAAAATCGCCAAAGGCATTTAACTTCATTTCAAGTAGTTTGAGTTTGATTGCAATTGCTCAGCTTTGATAAATGAATAAAGCTAACATATCTCTCTCTCTCTCTCTCTCTCTCTCTCTCTCTCTCTCTCTCTCTCTCTCTCTCTCTCTCTTTCTCTATATAAGTTTATACCATCTTGTAACGAAATTCTATTTCGTGGCTTACTGGATTATGTGGCGACAATTAAACTTAAACTACTGTACATGTAGGTTTAGTCTATTCATCATTCACCACTTTCAAATTCATAGATAGATTCTGTAGTGTTTGCAGATCATCTTCGCAAAACATTTAACTTGCAATCTTTTTTTTTTTTTTGTTTGTTACTGCACTTGACAAGATCCAATTTTCAATCTAGATCTAAGTCTAGCTAGTCTACATTTCAGATCACTTCTGTAGATCTAAGACTTCAGTAACTGAACTCATAGCATTGTCGATAGATTTTTTTCCTTTCCATCCCTTTTTTTTTAGTTTTACCATTCACTCACATTTGATTATTTTCCATTAATTGTAGCTGAGTAATAAAAAGGCATCAGATTTTATTCATCTCTTTTCTAATCTAGATCTAGATTTATAACAAAATATATTTAAAGAATATAAAAAAGTGCATTAAGTCTGTCTTGCAAACACTCCCCAAGCCACCATATTGGGAGAGAAAAACAATTCCTTGGTTACCAAAACGATAGGAAACTGTTCGTCACCTAAGTCCATTGAAGCGATCGTAAAAATTTAAGGGTAGGCCTGAACCTATCGTTAACGCGATCGTTAGCTCTCTTTAAAAAGTCCCCCCTAAGGATAACCTAACGACCGGTCGTTAGCGAAAATGTGCCTTCTGAATACGTCGTTAAATTAACGCATGCGTTAGCCAGTTAAGGACAACCTAACGATAGCGTTAAATTCTTCTGAATACGGGCAATAGAGTCATCGGGCAGTTCAATCTCAAATAGTTGATCGTCACAGGTGACAATTTTCCGTGTTTTCTAATTAAATCTTTTATATGTGTTGATTATGTCACTATTATTCAAATGCAGTTTCTGCTCTGCCTGTTTACAGGATAAAGTAAAGTAAGACAAGATGTCTGAGAAAGAGCCTATAATCTACAACACGGAGAAGTGGATTGCGGAAAATGAGAAGTACTTTCTACCTCCAGTTTGTAACAAAATGATGTAAGGAAAATAGATGTGCCTTTTATAATTATTTATCTGTGATGGAGCTTAAAAGATTTATGATCTTATTCATAAATGATTTGTAAATGTCAATTTAACTTTATTTGTATGTACTTTAAATGCCTTGCAAAAGTAGATATAGATAAACATGTACTGAAATAAGTTTTTATTTTTGCAATCATTATTTAAACTTTGAGCTATTCACTTGTGCTGAAGGTCATTGATTCAATATTGAAAAGTTCTCTGTTGTCATGTTTCTTAGGCATAAGGAGGGCCAGATGAAAGTCTTCTATGTAGGAGGTCCAAATGTGAGAAAAGACTACCACATTGAAGAAGGCGAGGAGGTAAGAGACTGTTCCTGATCAGACTTTTCTTTCAGATTAGATAATTTGTTCATCTTGCCTTTGATCAACAATTTCAAGCTAAAGACAGTATACTTGTTGTGCTAGTGTAATCATACCCTTGAATTATGTAAGCTTCAAATAGTTCAAGAGGATAAGAAAGAGCCGAGCTTGATACTTTTCTGTTATGAAGAATGATGCTAAAAATTTTGCTGAAGTTCATATAAATGATTCTTTTCATTCTACTAGCTCAGCTGTGAGAGCCTTCAGTTATTTCATTGATACAGAGAGCTATAAACTAAAACAGGATCACTTAAACAACCACTGAAAGGGCATGTCAAGTGATCACATAAATATTTTGAGTTATGACTACACTACATTCTGTACTGACATTTGCCCTTGAACAGCCTGGACCAACACCTGTTGTGTGTCGCTGCCAGACGTCCTCGAAGATACTCAGTTGACTATGTGAAGAAACATTTGAAATCAGCTGTAGGTTAGAACAGCAGAAGACAAATATGATTTGAGACTTGGCCACCCGTATCTCCATGACAACCTAAAACTTGTTCCCTTACCCTTACTCTCCTACTCCTTTCCAATTCTTCTGGTGGTTTTTTTTTTTTTTTTTTTTTCAGACTTTAACATAATGATCAATATGTTTTAAGTTAAACCATTTGTAATGTTATTTGTTGAGTAAGTTTGATCGTGATCTCTTTTGAAAGAAGTTGTTCATGCACCTCAAAACTTAGATATTTTTAATGGGTATCTTCGATTAACGTAACTAAATTATCTCGTTTTATGTCTTTGGTCTGCAGCTCTTCTACATGTTAAAGGGAGACATGTGTTTGAAAGTTGTGGAGCATGGAAAACACAGGGATGTCCCAATCAAGGAAGGAGAGGTTTGTAGAAGTCATAGCAACTTCATTGAGGGAGGCACAAAGTGCAGAAAATTGATGATGGAGGAGAGATTTGTATAGCAAAGATAAGTTGTGAAAATTCATTGCTAATGTTATATTTAGCCTAAATGTAACTGTTATTGCCTCCATAAATGAAACCGAACAAAAATGTTAATGGACATGGGTGTCAATAATTAGGATATTAGGATGGTAACATCAGACTGATGTGAGAATAGTGTTGACTTGTCTGCCACAGAATCTGATCATAATCTGGTTTCAAAGCCCAACAACGAAGGAAAAGGAAATTTTTTGTTCATGTCTGTTGTCTTTTTTCTTTCTTTGATCAGTTAATAAACATCAGCTCAGCTTCACTTCTCACAATTCCATAGATTTTCTTGTTGCCAGCATGCGTGGCTCATTCGCCACAGAGAAATGCAGACACAATTGGGCTTGTTGTAGAGCGAGAACGGGATGTCAAAGAGTTAGATGGATTGAGGTAGCTCTTAAGAATCTTTAGAATAAAAGCTAAGATTCTAAATTAATAAATTGCAAACGCTTTCCTTAGCTTTTTCAACCTTCATCAACCAAAGTTTAATCTTTGTGTTCCGGACTTGTCACAAAGAGTCTACGCCTCCACCTCCCTTCTTGTCCAAAAAAATTATAATGTACTGGTACTTGCAATGTTATAAACATTTTTAATAATTGATATAAATTGACAGTGTTATAATACAGCAGCATGCTTATGCTGGTCCCACAATCCTGTTTAAATATATAACCTCCTTTTTTAAAGTTTAGAAATGACCATTTATTGGCAATACCATTTGGTATTTTTATTATTATTTGCCTTATCACTTAAAAAGCTTTTTCACTTAAGTTTTATATCATTTGGAACTATTGATAAGCTTCTACAAGCTTTGGATTTCTTGGCCTTATGACACCTATAATTGATAATGGACATTAATTACTATATATATATATATATACAGCTTGAATAGGACTTTAAAGTTAAGTTTTTGTGTGTGTATATAATAACACTGCAGAACTTTTCCTTGCTTCTCTATATCACTTGTCATTGTGCAGATATTTTGTTGAGAAGGATGGCCTTCCCACAACAGAGTCACTATATGAGGCATGGTTTCACTGTGAAGATCTTGGGACGCAACTTGGACCAATAATCAACCAGTGAGTTCCATTAATTTTAGTGTATCTTCATAGCACTAGTATGCTTTCCAGTGTTGTGTTTTCTCTTAGACTTGCAGGGTACCAGCCTCTGTGGTGAATGAAAGTTTTGGGTATCATCTTGGCTGACCTGCTGTGTTTGATCAACTGATCAGCTGGACAGGGCCTGAGATCATGGTGAAGAGGAAGAGCAACTCCAAGTTGATTTTTGATACAGACTTTTCGTGAATATTTGCCTTGATTATCAAGCTGTGCTAAGTTAAATTGTTTATATTCTTAAATCTTAGATATGAAAAAAAATTAAGTTGAAGTTTTTGCTTGAATTTGTAAAAATCAAATTGGATGTATATCTTTATAACTGTATTCATCTTCATCTGACAGTGTAAAGTGACCTATCTCTAATCAGTCGCAATCACCTTGAATTAATTTACCAGATTTCTTTCTTTTTCACATCAAGCTTGAGTCATTCTGTTTTGCTCTGCAGATTCTTTGCATCAGAACAGTACAAGACTGGGCAGCCAATCCCAGGTGAGGCATCGCTTCATCCATTTGTGATGAAAATGGAAACTCATGTGAATGGGTTGAATTTTGTCAAATCAGTTCTAAATGGGAAAAATAAATCAAAGTAAACAGTAAAGCCTGAAATTGAGAGATTTTAGATTTTTTTTCCCATCAATTATCGGTTCCGGAACTCTCCTATCAGTCCTTTAGTGAGTGTTTGTGTTCATCTTGTAAACCAGACTGGTGAAGTCTCCTTGTCAAAATTACAGATCAACCTTTGAAAATCTGAACTGGGGCCGTAGAGAAATCTGCTTGTCAACTGATGGTCTGACAGGAGAGCAATACATGGAGGATCAGCTCTTTAAGCTAGTTTGATAAAATTAAATTACTGAAAAAACTGTTACAATATCTGCCTCAATATTAATACAAACAGATATCTAGTATACACTTTGATGCTTTTTTTTAATTTAGTATTCTCTTAACTGAAAATTTCCTTTGATGAAGGAAATTAAAGTGGCAAAAAGTTTGTTTTTACAGATTTTTTGCAATGTTCTAATTTTACAGATTTAAGCAAGTGTAAAGTTATGAAGTATGAGAAGGTATGAGATGAAAGAACAAATGCAAAACTTTGTAAAGTAGTACTGAATGTCGACATATCTTTCATAACTGTCTGACACTAACAGAATGTAGTTGTCATTATTTATAAAGTGCATGTGTGGCAAAAAGGTCAAGACAAGTTATTGCAATGTAACTGAACCTGGAAATGACACAAAAATAAAACAGCATCTCACAAAGGACAAGAGTAGTTATTGCAGCAAAAATTTTGTCAAAAATGAATAACTTTAAAATTTTTAAAGAAATCATCCTAAATATCGTTACTAGGGGAGATGGAATGATGAACGGTGTTCAGTCAACCAAATACAGATGAGACAGGTCTAGCCTTCAAATATAATTTACAAAAAATGTAGATCGCAGAAATAACATCGATTGTTCTAGGCCTAACCCTACAACCAAGTAGACATAGAATGGATGAGCATTGTTTGATTAACCAATCACAGAGGAGACAGATCTAGCCTACAAATACAATGCATGCAAAGTATAATAAGAAGTAATGCCATTTGTCCTACTTCTAGGCCTGGCTCTACAGCTGGGGGAAGGGGAGAGGTGGATATGGGATGGGTCTAGCCTACATGCAATGCACAGTGTCTCTAGCCTAGCTTTGACCTGTTCTCCATCACATTCAATCTCCTCCCCCACCCACACACATAGACTTATCGACTTTTGGTCTAAAGTTTACTAACAGACGAGTCAAAGTAGAGCTATGTGCAAGAAATTTCTAGAAGAAGGGGTACAGATTCAACAAAAAAATCGACTTTGAGCTGTCCACTAAGTGGTGTCCACTGTTTTTGCCTTTTTTTTTTCGCTCTTCTTTTCAATTTCACTTGAGATTGTGTCTATCGTGTTCCTTTTTTCAAATTGTCTTTGTGCAAACTTTGATATGTCGTAATAATGCCTAGTATATGAGCCATTAGCCTCAATTCAGCTCTCTCTCTCTCTCTCTCTCTCTCTCTCTCTCTCTCTCTCTCTCTCTCTCTCTCTCTCTCTCTCTCTCTCTCTCTCTCTCTCTCTCCCTATCCCTCTCCTCTCTCTCCCTCCCTCTCCTCTCTCTCTCTCTCTCTCTCTCTCTCTCTTCTCTTTCTCTTTCCCTCCCTCTCTCTTTCTCTCTCTCTCTCTCTCTCTCTTTTCCTCTCCTTCTTTCTATCCTCTCTCTCTCTCTTTTCCTCTCCTTCTCTCTATCCTCTCTCTCTCTCTCTTTTCCTCTCCTTCTCTCTATCCTCTCTCTCTCTTTCTTTCCCTATCCTCTCTCTCCCTCCCTCTCCTCTCTCTCTCTCTCTCTCTCTCTCTCTCTCTCTCTCTCTCTCTCTCTCTCTTCTCTTTCCCTCCCTCTCTCTCTCTTTTCCTCTCCTCTCTATTCTCTCTCTCTCTATAAAGTGCTACCTAATATATTTCTTTTTGACTTTTGACTTTTCACATTTCTGTGTTTTAGAGAGCTAGCTGTAGATGAGTTAAGGGTCATCATCTTTGCCCTGTCTATCAATTGATGATAAAATGATTGTGCACAGACATTCTGTAGCTGTGACCCCCGCCACTTTCTGATGCAGGAACAATTCCAGAAAGCCCGCCAGTGTCGCTGGACGGTGAAGTTAGTCTGCAGATGCCTTTCAACTTCCAAGCCTGGATCAACCAGAACCGCAGTGACCTTGACAACAGTTTTGTGCAGCTTTTTCCCCCAACGTTCCAGTTTGATGTATGTGGCTCGGAATGTCTCCTTATTTCACCTCCTATCTCTAAACACAACTTGATTTGGTTATGCTGTTCTTGTCATTCGTTTCAGGTGGTCTCAGGCCTCAAGTAGGTCATGCTTTTTTTTTTTAAGTTAAACTCGTGTCACTTGATCACAGAATCCATACTGTGCACCACTGTCCTATCAGACACACAGGGTGGACCTAAATAAAGCCTTCAGTCTTTCATACATACCACTTGTGCCAGATTTATAGTGTCTACTCTAGAGCCCTCAGTTAATGGAAATTTCTACTGGTTTATGAGTGATTACAATGATTAACATCATTCGTCATGGTCCAGAAATTGTAGCCACTAAAATTTGTTTGTATTTTAAGATTCTGGGACGCAGTTGTCAGAAATTATTGCACAGTATTGCAGGTGGTGATATGGGGCTAGTATCTTGAATTAATGGCGTGATTATGGAAATATGTGTTTAGCTTATGTCAAAAGGTACCAGTATCGTTTTTATAGTCTCTTAAGTCTGTTACATCTGATATGACAACATTTGTTTGTTTCTTGGAAATATATTTACACTTTTACTGTTATACTTAATTTCAGGTAAAGGTGTATGGCAAGGGGACTAACTCTGAAGGGTGTTGTGGCTTTGAGATCTGGATTTGGCAAATAGTAAGTTGGTAACAGGTTAGAACCTTTCCTCATCATACCACACACGGAGAATGCTGAATGATTGAAGGTGCTTTTCATCACAGGTTATGCTCCTATTAAGACTTTCTTTCAAACTCATGAATTGAAATTGAAGCTGTTTTGTAAAATATCCTCACTAATATTTCTTTTTCACTGGATTCGGTGAATGAGTTTGGTGTTCTGTGCCTGATTGGGCTTTAATTGTGTTAAAACAAAAAGCAGAGATCACTTTGTAGTGGTCCATGTAGCTTCCACTTTCACACGACGTGGCTGATGAACAATGTTTGATTTTGTCTTGTTTTAATAACTTAAAACTGCAGCAAAATTTAAGATCAAATTCTGTATTATGAAAGTGAACACTAGAGACCCAACTTCCCAGCCACTTCAACATCAAGTCATGGCTGTTTGCCATCGCTCGTTTAGTTTTCGCCCGGCCTATCCCATGACGCCCGCCGTGCCCATCTGAACTTTGGCCTAGTTCACCCAGCCTCCTCGGCACAACTAAATTTAGATCTGCAGTGATCGTGTTTATTTTGTATCTATTCTTATTGAAAACAAAGCAATTTTTGACCGTCAAATTGAATTTTGAAGACCAAGAAATGTCTCATTAATTACTTTAGATGCTTTTCATTTATATGGACTATTAAAATTTCTGAAAAAACCTTTTAAAAGGCTTTGATAGGATTTTTTAAATGGCGGTTTTTATTAGGTCATGATGACACAGGTTCTGAAAGGTAATAGTGAAACATCAATATCTTCAACAGCCCACGATTTATATTTTCAAAAAAAGAATTAATGAAAAGGCAAAAGGTTCTAGTTTTTATCTGGTGAATATCTTAAAAGGCTCTATTGGCGTTTGGACGTGAATCAAGATCGAAGAATTTTTTTATATATTTTCAAACCCGGATGCGATGATATTCATGTCCAGGTAAGAGAAGTCACTGATGACGACAGGTTCAACTCAAGTAATGAGCGAAAATGTCTCCTATAGCTTATTTCACATCGACACTTAACCTAAATATATTAAAAAAAATAAATTTTCCTATTGTTTTATTCACATTATTTTACTCTCTCTATCTTCTTTTAATTCTAACCCCTTTTTTAATCATGCCCTTCCTTTCTCACTCTTTTCTCTATAATTCCTCTTCCCTTCTATTTTCCTCTTTTTGTGTGCGAATCTCTCTCTCTCTCTCTCTCTCTCTCTCTCTCTCTCTCTCTCTCTCTCTCTCTCTCTCTCTCTCTCTCTCTCTCTCTCTCTCTATCTATCTATCTATCTATCTATCTATCTATCTATCTATCTATCTCACCCTCTTTCTGTCTGTGTGTATGTGTGTGTCACTCTCTATTTCTCTCTCCAGTTTTCTTCTTCGCTCTCATGCATTAACTTTCTTTCTTTATTATTATCCCTTTCATTTTTTATCTCTCTCTCTCTCTCTCGTTTTATCCTTCTCTCCCTGTACTATATCTCTCCCTGTGCTATAGAAATATAGAAAGGAGTCAAACACCGATAGAGGCGGAGACAGACAAAGCTAGATCTAAGGATCGACAGACGCAAATGACTCTAAATAATGAAATAAATAGTATAGAAAAATCAGTCACAAACCTAGATCTAGCTCGAGACCGATAAATTAGACGACACGTTTTTAAGTCTTTTTCTTCTTATTTGTCGGTCTCATGCTAAATCTAGGTTTGTGGTTGATCTTTCTATACTATTTATTTCTTTATTTACAGTCATTTGTATCCTTAGATCTAACTCCGTCTGTCTCAGCCTCTAGCTTTGTTTGACTGCTTTCTTCGTTTCTAAATATTAAAATTATGTCTTCAAGTTAAATATCCACCTTTCTATGAAACGTTATTACATGTATTTTATATAAGTGTATATGATAGGAACCCTGGCATGTTACACACTGAAAAGGAAATAAATCATTAAAAAAAAACTAACAGAGAGCCTGTTTAACTTTTTTCACACACGCTTAATCAAATCATAAGTACAGTAAAGGCATAAATTCTCTTTAAAACAGTCGCGGGATGTAAATGTGAAAAAAATAATTAGGAAATTAGTTAGAAGTTTACAGAAAATTTTCTTCAAAAGCAAGTACCACAGAACCGAATTGATAAAAACACGATACGAAGCGATGTGACAATGAATTTTAGTGCGTCTTGTACAGCAGAAAAAGATCTTTTAAATGGTACTACACTTGACTATCTTTCAAAATTACAACTTAGTAACAAATTTAATGGAATGTCCGCATTTACGACCCATTTCTAGTGCAGAAAGCGGCACCCGCGATGCGTAGGCACAGACCCTGAAAACGCCGACCCAGCCTGTCAGATTACATTAGCTGCAGGTGATAAATCTACGCCTGCCAGCCGCCCGTTTAATTAAAATCGTCTCATAAGCACAAAGGGGGTTCTTGCCGGTCCCCAAAACTAAATTCTTGCCCTGAGCATTAGAGCAAACAGCCGTGAAGTGTGACCATTTTGTATCTGGCAAGATTCCCTGTCCCTAGTCAGTGTGATAAGCTCTTGGAGTTGACACAAGTGATAAACTCAAAACATCAGGAAGGGGCTAGAAACTGGACACAAACTTTCTAAAGCTTTAATTGAGGAGCCTGACGAAGAATTCTGACAGCTTATCAACCCTAAACTCCAGCAGATCAATTTCCCACCAGCAAGCACAAAAGAAAAATGGGAAACTCTGGATAGCAAAAGAGTCCTACAACTGGACAAGCTCATCGGGAAGAGCACGTTGGAGCACAAACTTACCACTTTCGGTGACATTATCTACCAGACATGTCTTAACACCTTCGGGGCTAAATAACATCAAGCCACAAGAGAACCTAAGAAAAGTAGAAGGCAATGTGAGATGGAAACTCGGCAAAAGCAGAAGAAAAAGCAAGAGCCAAGTCAGCTTCAGGCCCCAGTGGTGTGCCTCATCTACTGTATAAAAGATGTCCAAACGTTCTAAAGCGGTTGCACAAAATTCTCCGAGGAGCATGGAGCAACCTCAAGATCAGTGAGCACTGCATGTCTTCTGATGGAGTTTATATCCCCAAAGAGCAAAACTCAACTGAAATAAATCAGTTTCGACCAATCTCGCTGTTGAATGTAGAAAGAAAGATATTCTTCTCTGTCATGACATCCTGCTTAATACAATATCTTACTGAAAATCGGTACATCAATTCATAGGTCCAGAAAGGAGGCATCCCTGGAGTTTCTGGATGTTTAGAACATGCAATGATCATCTGGGAAGCTACTCAAAGGGCTAAATTGGAGAAACTTAATCTGGTAATCTCGTAATTTGGTTGGACCTTGCAAATGCTTGTGGATCGGTATCACACCAATTGATTCATCTAGCCCTGAGGATGACCATGTTATGGGGGTTATACCAGTGGTGCTAGATGACAATTTCAGCGGTTTCCGGATGAGGTTCTCCACTTTTAGCTTCACCAGAGATTGGATCAACATGGAAATTGGAATCGCCATGGGCTGTACCATAATCCCCAGTCCTGTTCCTCATGGCTGTGGAAGTCATCTTGAAAGCAGCAGAAGATAGCACAGGCACGGAAAATGTAGGTGCTGGTTGCTACATGCCCCCCTTTGAAAGCAGTCATGGATGATACCACTATAATCTGCTCAAATGAAGACGAAACATGCCGAATGCTAAAGCACCTTGACGTCTTAATGGCATGGTGCAGGATGAAATTCAAACCAAAGAAGCCTCTCATTCTTTCAGTAAGTAAAGATGCGATGACGACATTCACAGTAGCCAATCAGCAGATATCAACGGTCAGTCAAGAACCAGTTAAAAGCCTGTGGAGATGGTACGATTCATCCATGAAAGATACCAAAAGAGGACTAGAAACAGTAGAGCTTGCCACCGAAGGTCTGCTAGCCATCAATAGATGTGGCCTTCAGGGTAAGCTAAAAGTGTGGTGCCTACAGTTCATGCTAATTCCGAAGCTCCTGGGGCCACTCCTGGTCTGTGAAATCTGCTCAACTACAGTTGAGGTAATAAAAGCTAAGATCAATAAGTTCACCAGGAAGTAGTTAGAGGTACCTCTGAGTCTCACAGATGTGGCAATGAAAAGCAAAGCTGAGACTTGGTTATGAAGACAGTGCAACCGACCATAAAGATGTTGTCGAAGTTGTCGAAGCTGTATTGAGTGCCTAAAGATTAAAGAAGTGAATGGGCAAACTCAAACTGACCACAAAGGACTTGGATCATCTACAGCAAAGTGGCGGTCAAAAACAGAAGGGAAAGAGAAAAGAGACATGGTCATCAATGAGATATGGCTCAATGAAGATTCCAGAAGGGTTCAGGAAGCAGTCCAGCAACCACAACAGGGACAATGGACTAACTGGGATAATGCCCTGCAGAAGTCCCTCACATAGAATGAGATCGGGCACATGGCGGATCAGATCAGTGAACGATCTCCTGCCCTCAAACGCAAATCTGGTAGGGTGAAAAAAGAAAGAGGATCCCACTTGTCCGCTATGCCGAGGCAGGCAGACCACAGAGCATGTCTTCAGCTCTTGCAAAATCACCCACTCACAGGGGCGATACACATGGAGACATAATAGAGTCCTTCAGGAACTTGCTGCAATCATAAGCACAGTTAAAGGAGAGATTACTGTACCTAAAATCAACACATTGATATTCACAACAGAGGGAGGCACTAAGTCATGGCACGGAGGGCCGGTGAGGACAATAAACCAGAGAAAATGCCTACTAGATGGTTTTGACGAGTGGGATATTTCAGCAGACCTTCCAGAATGGGACAGTCACCCCAGTATAATCAAAGAAACAAGACTAAGGCCTGATATTGTGATCCAACTTCCACACAACTGATCTTGGTGGAGCTAACAGTTCCATACGAAAACAGAATGGAAGAGGCCCACATCTACAAAAGAGAGAAATACCTGAACCTGACCAAAGAGCTAGAAGATGCAGGCTACAAAGCTGTGGTGATGCCTATTGAGGTTGGTGCCAGAGGATTCATAGGGTCATCAGTCTACGACCTTGGGACTAAACTTTCAGTATGTGGCAACAAAAGAACAAAAGCTTTAAAGTTACTGTCAGAAATAGCCGAAAACAGTTCCCGGTGGATCTGAAGCAGGAGAAATGAGAGGTTTCTTCATAAAGATTAAAAATGCTCTAACCATCGCTGGACCAGTTGGCGAAGTGGTATAGTGCCTGTATCAGCAATCCATCAAGAGATGAGGGTGTGGGTGCAAAAAAACCCCCCAAAAATAACAGGGAGGCACCTGGGAATCATGACTTGGGTGTGGCCCGGCCCCTTTAGAGTGTCAGAAGTTCTGGGCCGAAACACTTGCTACAAGGGGGGGGGGGGGTTCTTCTGTGAAAACTCACTGTTATCTAGCTCTCCAATGAGTTTCTACCTACTTAATCAAAGAATTTGCAGCACATAAATGAATGAATATTCATATTCACTCTTTCTTAACTCTCTTAAGTGTCTGGTTTCTATATTTCTACTTTTATGTTTCTAGGTAGGGGAGGGATTTGGTAAATTTTAGATGGCCTCAGATGATTCTGGTCAAGTTACTTAACTTTTTTATATCAATCGTTCTTTGTATTCAGGAGGGGACATCATCTGTGACAGTGGATGGAAAAGATTATAGGCTTGAACCAAAAGATACTATGCTCATCCTAGATGGACAAAAGTAAGTATGGCTTTGATTAACATATAAGAGAACAAATGGGAGTTAATTCAACTGAAATTCAAACGTGTGAAGGAAAGTTGATATGGAATATAAAAAAAAAATTAACAAAACGGTAGTCTTTTAACCTAGCTTGCCATTTTGAAATGCCAGTAGAGAGAAAAGGAATTTCATTAACCGTTCGACTGTCTGTACTAAGATAAAGTTCAGAAATTTTTGTCTTTACCCAAAACTTAATAAAAGTTAACATTTTCCAGGAGGAGCTAAGTTGAAGATGTGTTGAACAATACAGCAGAACATGTTTAGATCGAACAGGGATCCTTCGAAAACACGAAATTCTTAACTCATTCGATTTCCCCTTCTGATTCTCTCTTTAATCCTTTCTTATTTAGACGTTTTTGTTGAACCTGTTCAGTTTTAAAGTAGAGAAAGTAAATCTTCGCCTTTAAGAAATTTGACAGACCGCAGACCTTAAATTTGGATCAAGTGACTTAAACAATTTTTGTTCTTCAATCAAGCACGCCTTACCTCTCCCTTTAACTATGTTGAAACAATTTATGGCAGGCAGACTAGCCTTTTATCCCTAGTCACCAGGGAGAGAGGCACAACTCCCACCCCACCTTACCGTCCCCTAGTCCGATGCACATGGCACCAATTGTCTCTCTGCGCCTGTGCTAGGTCTACCTGTTGCTAAAACTTCAATAAAAAAGATATCATGACAGGTAAATCTATCTGAGTCCACTCCTTGCTTAATCAATCAGCACATGGGTGTGAAAAAAAAGCTGGCAGGTACATTCTCTTTATTGACGGTTAGGAGGCCAGATAGCTCAAAAGGTAAAATGTTGGACTGACACTAGTGAGTTTTGCCTTCAATCTTTTGTGGGGTCCTATGGTGGGATTAGGTCTAGCTCTACCTTGACAGACAATCCCCCTCTGAGCTCTGAGTTAAAGATTGTTCAGCAACAAGTGACGTTCACTGTAGGTGAACATTGACTTAAGTGTGAATGTACGCCTAGCTGGAACAAAATTTGTGACCTCGATCTGAATGTAGACCTAGAGTCTAGATCTAAATCTAGGATCAAGAGTTTGAGATCCAATAAGTGCTGGGGTTTGGAGACAAAATTTCGCATAAAACAAGTTGGGAATGACAGATCGGGTTGTTGGAGGTATCTGTCTTCCGTACGCTATTTGAAATATTCAAGGTAGGGAAAATACAGCAAATCAAGTCTCCTCAGAGTTGTAGGGAAATAGCCAAAAAAAAACAAAACACGAAGTTTCCATACCTCTTTAACTTACTTATTGAATATTCACGGAAACTGTCCCAAACGCAAATCCAGGACCCAATTGCTAAAATACAACTGTTCAAACATGGCTTCCTCAAAAAAAAAATACCAAAAATTCTCCAATGAATTCGAGAAATCATGGTCCACTGTATATAAAAGTGTTCAGCCATGCCAAAAGGAAATTGTTACGCAAATTGTGATCAATAAAATGATCAATGCAAAAATTGTGGTTTGAAATTTAGAGGCAAAAAAGATAGCCTTTATCAATATGTCAGATTTCTGTACAATAATAAATATGTTCTCACACATGAGGTTAAACCCTTCTTAATGTCAAATGTTCCTGATTTTTTTCATGTTGACACCAGAAATGTTATATTTCCCCATATCCTCCAAATTTGAAAATTTGTAACTTATTAGCTTTGTTTTAGTAAAAATAGTAGAAATAGTAAGCAAGTGTTGCTATGTGAGACTTACAGTTGCTATTTTAAATACTGTTATGTTATTAGCTCTTTCAATGTCGAGTTTGACAAGCTTGATTTATCCTACTTTGAAACACTTATTTGTTTTTGTTTTTAGTACTGTCTGGTCTATGTAATTATAACTCTGTTAATTAATCTTTAAGAAAAATTTTCATTATCCGTCAAAATGTTCCTATTCTAGTGTAAACTGTCTTTTCACCTGAACTTTTGAGAGTTCATTGCTTACAGCAGCAGGTCCAAGAGAAGAACAAAGCTAATTTTTTTTCAGACTGTTGTGTGTTTGTAAAAATGTGTTATGCAGAAAAGACAGTCTGCTATCGATGTTTCTTTCTCAGATACACAGCAACACGGCCTGCAGGAAGTGTAGCCCTTATCTGCCATCAGGACCCTGCCCGTAAGAAGAAAGTGTAAGGATTGGAGTTGCTCACTCAACAGGCCAAAGCGAATCAAGTGCTCTTTCAATCTCAATAATGTCATTGCTCAAAAGATTTGGTTTGTCTGAATCAAATAATAAATGTAGAAAGATTATAGAGAATAATTTCTGACTTAATTTTATTTAAAGTTAAGATACAAGGCACATTTTGTTTGTATTATTGTGTTATGGCAAGCTAATTATTTTGTCTTTTTTTTGCTTCTGTCAAAGAAAGATTGAGAACCATTTGTTCCTGTAAACAGCCGTTTTTGCTTTATTTGAACTAATGGTGCTCCAGTAAATATTTCTTGCTAATCACAAACACAGACATTCCATTCATTCAGATACTTTTTGGGACTCTGCTTCCCTACCAGATTCAGATTTTTCTGCAGATTTTTCTTGTCTTTATTAGTGCTGTTTATGTAGGCCTTAGGCCACTGTTCTAATATTTTTATGATGTGGATTTGTAGACCTTAATGTTCATGCAGATGGACAACTTTGTTGAGCAAGAAATAATTCAGATTTTTCAAGAATTGTTTGAATCTTCTCTGTCTACAGACTCATGCCACTATTGAATTTTGTATGTCAACCATTTATACTTTGTGAGGCAACTTGTTTTGTTTGAGACAAAATTACAGTTACTCAAATAAAGTTTGTACTTCACTTGTAGTTATCAAAGAACTCACTTTATGTTCTTGTATTTTAAGATTCAGATTCTTTTAATGTATTCAATACAGGTCTCAGCTTTTGTAGAATGAAAAAACTTAAGCACTCACAAAAATATGAAAAAAAGATTATTTTTTAAAACATAAGTTCATTGTATATGGGGCAGTATATTGTTTTGTCTCGTGGTGTTCAGATTATTTACCTCTGAGGAACACATGCACTGATCCAAACTAGTTGCTAGACATTATTTTCCAAGTGTGTTGTGCAGTAGTTGTTACCATCTGCTGGCCTGACTATTCTTTAACTGGAAATGGTGATGGGCACCTAATCCAGTCTTTTGCTTTGGATTGCTCAGCTGTGAGGGTGACTGAGAATTCCCAAGTTCTAAACACATGTGATCATGGGCGTCTACTACTAAATTTTCAGACATAATAAGATATAGATTTGCTACATTGTAAATTTTCAAATATAATAAGATGTAGATTTCCTACATTGTAAATCTTCAGGTATGATAAGATGTAGATTTTCTACATTCTAAATTTTCAGATATTATAAGATGTAAATTTGCTACATTCTAAATCTACAGATAGAATAAGGTGCAGATTTGCTACATTCTAAATCTTCAGATGTAATATGTAGATTTGCTACGTTCTAAATCTTTAGATAAAATAAGAACATCTCAAACTTTTCAATTCTGTCGCTCCTTTACTACTTCAATATAAGCAAAAAGAGAAAAAAATCTTTAAAATATCATTCAGCTCAAATAATTCCTCAACTCGCAAATGAATGACTAAATTTCCAGTGAAGGTCTCAAATCGTAACCTCCAATTAATCAAAGGTTTGGGTAGATAACTCAAATCTAGTTCTGAGCCTCAACACAATTATTAGTTATTTTGTTCCAGTTTAACTTCAATTTAACCTATTTCAATTTTTCTGTTAGACTGATCTAAGTGGACTGAACTGTTTTTAGTATCAGCACAGCATTTGCTCATACTTATACCCATGCAGATCAAGCATATTCTGCCCTTATTTGAATTTATTTACAGTTTAGCCTACCTGAAAAAACTTAAGTGTAGCTAAAGTTGTTGCATGCAATAGCAATGCATTGTTAGATATAACTTCTTGTTACCGGTATCTTTTTTTCTTTTATACAAAATATTTATTTGTAAATATTACCTGTAATGTATTATTTGATGCCTCCAAATGTTGAATTTGTTGTGTCCACACCCATTGAGCTGGAAATGTAACGGTTAATATATATATATATATAAATAAATCAGCATAAACTACATTATAAGCTATGGAGATAGCTTGCCATGAAATGTGTATTTTAGGTTGTGCTTTTTTCTTTTCGTGGAAATATTTTTATGATGAGGTAAGTTTTGTTAGTTTTTGAGAAATTTGGTCACGGAAATTTTCACTGGTCTCATCATTTTGAGGGTAAGTAATGGGTTCTGCTTGTATGTTCTCTTAGATATAACTTCACCAAATATAAGTGCAAAGAAGAAAATCCTGGCTTGTTCTTTTTATTATTATTTACTGACTGCAGCTCTATATTTTATAGCCTTAGGCACAAATGTAGCCGAAAGGAATTGGAGAAATTCTTTTTACTCGAGTCATTATGTTGTGTGTTGTTGTTAAATCAGAAGTAATGTTTAACTGTAAATGGTACAGACAAGAAATCTTATTCATCAGGAAATTGAACAAGAATGATATTAAATCCTTTTCTGAGAATCTTGTACTATTCCTGGCTGTCCAGGGGAAGTTTGAAATCTTGTTTTACTTTTTGTAAGAATTAAGATGTCTATACAATATTTCCTAGCACACATTTTTTAATTTCTTACTAAACTTGATCGCAGTCTCTTGCTAACTGACACTTAACCAATAAAAGCTTTGACCTAAAGGATGAGACAAGAAGAGACGGAGAGACAAGCAGCCAGGGAAAGACAGAAATAGAAGTAAATCAATAGAAAAGCAAAAACACCACACTTGGGGACAACTTAAATAATTATGACGGATCCAAAAAGGCGCCAGTGTGACTAAAAAAATAGACAGATAAAGTGTGGTAGAGGCAGACAATCCAAAAAGGGAAAGAGGAAAAAAATGGAAAAAGATCAACATGCATTGCAAATTCATTTTATAACAAGAATGAGGCAAGGAAAAACTGCTAGTGAGACGGAGTCGTTTAAATCAAATTCAAAACTTAATTTTTACATTTATGAACTTGATCCTGAAAGAGGGAAACAATGACTGAAGCCAATCATTCTGCGTTAAAGTTAAATGTTTCTGTTAAAATTTCCAGTGTTTTCAAACAATAATCTTTGTTCTCCAGTTTGAGGACATTCAATTTTTTTTTTTTAACTTAGAATTCTCTCTAGGCTATATGATCTAAGTGCAGTCAAGATGCACTCCACTTTATGAGAATAGTTCAGTAATTTTGTAAAATACATAGGTATTTATACATGTACATCCTTCCATGCATTTATTATCATGTGCTGTAGACCTAAAGCAGATTTGGAAAGTATCGGATGATCTCCCTTGTATAACACCTCCCTTCTCTCCTTACAGTCTTAATACATGTATAATCTTAGACTCATGACCTTAACAGAATTAATTAATTTCCATTATTGAATACCTTCCTTCTCTCTTACAATCTTACTATTAGTCCCATGATCTACATCATTCAGGCTAGATGGGCCTTGTGAGCTTTATGATTCAACACTGAAATAAAAAAAAATCCTTTCATGGTAGGATTTAAAATCCCTTTATATACAACTGTACAGTGCACTTTGCATTTAACGTGTGACACTGCAACAATTGTGGTGACAGCAATGCCAGAGAAATTTTTGTGATGAGATCAAATTTCGTTTAAACCTTTTTTTGAGGCTTGCTTCAAGACAGTGAGATGAGAGGCCACTGGATCCATTCTGAAACATACAGCGTAGTAACTTTTGACGGCAATTGCCAGGATTGGTTAGCAGGATGAAGTGAGGTTCATGCAAGAGTCTAATCTGCCAGCATTGCAGGTATGCAGGGTGAGATGTGGGAGTCTACTCTGCCTGCCAGGTAACACCCAACCACTTCCACATTTCTGTACCCCCAATGGCACACCGACGTATCTGACAAAAACCTGTTTTCGTATTTGTTTGCATACACTATTTAAAGTATTATCCAACTTCAGTAAATAGCAGAGCAACGTAGCTTCATCAGTACATCAAATGTCTTTTGCATTTTTCTCAAAAACAAAATCTGCAGATAAGTTGGTTTGCCTTTGGGGGGGTAGAAAAATACTAGAACTGTTGCTCATTATTTTTTAATATTTTTGGGAGAAAACAAAATTAAGTAAGAACATTAATCAAGATATGTTATTAATGTAAAGATATTTTATTGTTCTGATAATATCAGTGCACATCGATTTAGCTGTAGTTAACTGATTGTTCAAAGTTAATATGTAGTAGTCAGATGCTGAAACAAAGGAAATCTTAAGAACATACCAGACAAAATATAAATAACAATTAAACAATCACTTGGTTCATAATTTTAAAATGATCAACAATAAATAACACTGAGAAGCTTTTAACAGCCACCAGCAAACATTCTGAAGCAAATTGTTTCATTCACTGCTAGGACCTTTGTATCAAAAAGCTTTACTTTGCACTCTCCTGAGTCAGTCCATTCCATCATTACATCACAAGATGATGAATTTGTCAGAAATGTTTTTAAGTACATGTAGTCAGTAAAAGTTAAAACCTGCTCCACAAAACATCGATATTTGATGTAAACTTCTTCATGAGGTTCCAATCCATATCTAAATTAACATCAAGACATGAAAGGAACAAAGAAAGTCTGTTAGACATCAAACTTCAAAGTTTCACTTTCAGCTAAACATGAACAAAAATCATGTAAAAAAACCCAACCTGATCTATCACTCCCTCAGAACAAGCAAGGTTTTGTTAGGGCACCTTACCTGGTGTTCGATGCCCAGCTCATTCTTTAAATAAAAACAAAAACAAAAACAACAATTTTCCCAGTGCAAGGAAATAATCACCAGAATTAACAATTTTCCCAGTGCAAGGAAATAATCACCAGAATTATTTTAAGTAGACATATAATGAGTACAAGCAATAAAGTAAACATCTCTCTCTCTCTCTCTCCCTCACCTACCTAGTTCATACCAACACCCACTGCAAGCCAATAAAGTACATGTTGTCCAATGCTGGATCAAATTGATATTCCAGGGCTTAATGATTCCATCCAAACCTTCCTAAAGGAAACAGTAACATAGATGCCACCCAAGTCTGAAAATTTTGCCTGAACTTTTTTCACCCATCACTCCACACACACACTTACCCTAGATCTAGCTCCAGTTAGGATTCCTCATCGATCTCAAAACAAGTAGGCCTTAGGCCTACTTGACTAGATTGAAGTGATGTATCTTGACCCCCCGCGCCTCCCCACACCTTTCCCAGTAAAAAGTACTAGACCTATTAGCTTTCATCAGATGAAGATAAGAATGATCCTTTGTTGAAAATAACGGCTAGGTCTGGGTGTGAAGATGGAGAGAACGAAATTTTTCGGACGAATGTACATGAAAGTAAAAATCTCGACAGTATGGATACCTAGGATGCTTTCAACTACAATACAAATCTCGATATTCAATTTCAAAATATAAATAATAAGAAATGTACGATACCAATATATTATATCGTCCAGTTGTATACTTTCGCAAAGGTTGATACTGGATGAGGTAAAAATATTGTACACACCGTAGTATAAAAAGTTCAAAATATACAAAATTCCATTCATTTACGGAAAATTCTCTTCTCTCTATTTTATATTTAAAACTAATACCTACGAAATTTTAGATTCAGTTAAAATAGAGCTTAATTACAGTGGAAACTTCATAATTTGAATTGTATGGAAATGGATTAAGTCTTCGAATAACAAAAATGAGTATAACAGAGTCTAAGACTCATTGAGTGTGTACTGAGCCTGCAACAAGCAGCCCTCCCCTTCCCCCGTCCCACGTTGCTATCCATATCAATACAGATTTGCTACTGGCACTTAATTTTTAATGCATCTTCTCCCTTCTTGATTTGTTTGTGCACTGATCAGCCTTTATTGGGCAGTGATTAGCATTGCTTGCTGCTTGAGAGATGCATGTAGCACTTTTGTGATGCCTTATGAGGTGGTATTGACTTCGAATAAAGAGAATCAAATCAGAAATACTTCGAAATACCGGTACGAGTCCTGTTCTAAAAAAGCCAAAGAGAAAAAAAAAAAACCTATCATCTTGCAAAATTCGGTTTATGAGAAATTCAAATAATCAGATGTCGGTTTTTGAGGTTTCCACTGTAGATCGAGATTAGTATTATGAACAGTTTTTCTAGGGTTAACTTAAAGATCTAGATCTAGATGTAAATCTCAAAATGGGCCTAAGTAATTATGGATTCTAGAATCACGTCTTTAAAAAACCTGGGAAAGCGTTGTTTATCTTGAAGATATAAATCTAGATATTTTCCAGATGGAATTCAGTAGGTTGAATGAGATCTGGATGAAATAACACTGACAGTGTATTGTCTCAAAAATTCATGAGCAATTTAAGTGGACACGCCCGACTCAGGAACTATCAATGGCGGAACCGCCCATCAGCATAATTAATTCCGGTGAAACTGTACTGTTGGCAGGTCTGTTGTTTTTCTCCCTTTTTCCAACCTCGATGGTCGATTTCCTACCAATTCTGACTCTTCCGACCGGACTATCGAATTTCCAACTTTTATTTGACTTTTCCGACTTGCTGGACACCCTGTTACTCCTAAATTTCAAGAAAACAAGAACTTTATCACTGACCTGTCAAACAAAGGTGAACATTTTTCCACTTTAGCTTAAGTTTATTGGTAATTTTAGAATTGCCTGACTGCCGGAAATTTTAAAATTGCCTGAAAAGTGGCATCTCTGCAGTAATTTTTGGACACATGTTTTGTGTGCATTGAAGAGATCTGTGTCTGTCAAAAAGGCAGCAAAAATCTGTCACATCCATGACCAAGAAAAAAGGACTGCTCTATTCTGGCATGCAGTAAGACTTGTCTTGATTCAGTTTTAAGCAAAAGAGTTTGTGCTTTTGTGAGCATAGCGGTCCATCACATAGAATCCAACATAACTTGGCTAACAACTGTATGTTTAAGCCTAAGCTAAAAAAAATAGTTAAATGGGGGAGGGGGAGGGCTGCTAATATAAGGTGTGATGTAGTATCATTATCATCATCTTTGTGCTTTCTAAACCAGCCTACCACAGCCCTACTCTCTTAATATTCTTGCTGCATGTGTCCGGTCTTGCCACTTTCTTCCTTTCTCCCAGACCTCTTTTACCACTGCATGCAAAATAGTCTTTTTCTTTTCCACTTGTTTGGCAACCACCAAAGATTTCAAAACTTTTGATTCCGCGATTAGCATGTGATAATATCCAAACAAAGTTCTCAGACAGCTAGATTTCTATTGAAGACTGGTTTTCTTCTTTTTCTCCATCTCTATCTCCAGTCCTACTCTCACTATCAGTCTGTAAGTTTAACAAATTCGACATATCTGTGTAAAACAATCAGTACAAATCAAGGTCTTATCACAGGTCAATCATCCCAAAATATACAAAAAATTCTGCATAAGAGATAAAGTGAAATATTTATAGTTGGATCTGAAAACAATACAAGAGGAAAAGCACTTTGTGTCAACTTGGGTGTTTGGCCAGCACAGGTGTTAGGCACATAATTAATGAGTGGTGCTACAGTCCATGAACTTGACAGCTTGATCCATTAGTTTGGAAAAATCTCTAGGCTAGTCTCATACCTCTCTCAGACAGGACACGAATCAAGGCCGCCTCAAATATTGCAATAAAACAAACTGTCACTTTTGATGGGCAACATGTGCTTCCTTATGCATTCACTGCATAGAGGGAAGGCTGAAGGACTACATCTGACTGGAGATCGAGAGGCCCAAACAGACGCAGCAAATCAGGCATTAGTCAGGGATCCCCATCTGTTACAGACTTCAGCCAATGATTAAGCTGATAACTAGAAGTATCTAGTACTCATTCACACTTGAGTAGCAGGGGTTAAAAAAGACAAATTTGAGATCCAGCTTTCCACCGTGATTTAACACAGGAACTCACAATCCCTAGTTGAGGGCCTTAATATTTGGCCACATTTGCCATATATATACATGATAATGTTGCATCACTATTTCTATAATTTTATCTTAATTTCCATAATAATTAGTATCACATTTTAATTTCAGGGATTCAGAAAACTATTATGATACGCTCCACATTAAAGAATATGTTGACACAAAAATTCATGTTATACATAAGTACAAACAATTCCTGAAAACAATTGCAGGGTTCAACAGGATCCAAGTAAAGATTTGAAAGCAAAACACAAGCAATCTTTGAATCTGTTGCGTGTTTGCATATTCTAAGCAAAGTGAAACCAAGGATAACCAGCCTGTAACTGACTGATCCAAGATGCTCTGAGTTCCCAAACCTTTGATAAGTTTTACATCTCTTTAAATTTTTTTCTGATGATTTTTTCATGATAAAAACAAGATTAAGTTCAACATTGATGCATGACCAAGTGCATGTAGAAAGTGATAACATCAAGAACTGATCCAAGCAAGCCAAAATAATTGTTTCACACCAGACATTCTTGTGTTGAAGAATAAAAACAGAACAAAATACAACATAATATTATCACTCATTTTGCTTCTATCTTTAAATTAACAGCAGAAACAGATTCTTTAGCCATTGAGAATCCACAGCAACAGGGTTAGACTGTTTCACCAATAGCTTCATTGATCTCTACTACCACTGCATGGATTCACTTGGTCTTTTCTTTCTTATTTCGCTCTTGGTATGCAGTGACAATAAGTTCATCTCACCAAAGTCACCAGTTTCATTCAGGTCTTGATTTCCATCAATCATACAAAGATAGATGACCCTTTGTGAAACAAATCTTATCTCTCTTTGCATGTCAGTCCTCACTAGGTAAGGAGTGTCTAATTGTCCATTTTTTTTGTCAGCCCAGTTCTCTTTGGGATTTGTCTGCTAACAATAATGAGAGGAGAGGTAAGC
Organism: Elysia crispata; assembly: GCA_033675545.1. Classification (NCBI taxonomy): domain Eukaryota; kingdom Metazoa; phylum Mollusca; class Gastropoda; family Plakobranchidae; genus Elysia; species Elysia crispata. Next base: position 192,819 of record JAWDGP010000883.1, read on the forward strand.
CTATTTCAGGCAGGGAGCAAAACTGATATAGTTCAATATTGAGACTAAAACCAATTTGGAAGGGAGCAATACAGAGAAGATGCTGCGGTCAACATAGGATTTGAGTACGAAAACATTTCTCTAGAACCTTCTCCGTTTAGTTTTAGATGCTGATCTATACATGTCTGTGTGTAAGTCTTCCTTTCTCTCCAGACTAGACATTTCCAAGTTTGTCTCATTCTTTCCCCATGGCAAGAGCCTCAGTTGAGCTTGTATTCATTTCATATCTACAATGCCCTAATTCTAACACTAGTACCAGTGCCGCCTTATATGTACAATGCCCTTGGCTTGTCAGTGCTGCCATCCCCAATATCCAACTCCATAGTTTCATCATACACATGTACCTGTGAGAGAGCTGTGGTTGCCATGGCTATATCCGGCATTATGTCACTAAGTGCACTTTCAACATAGGCATCTCTCTGTGGATCCAAGAAATACAGAAAAATAAGGAAGCTTATTAAAAATATAGTGGTTTGGAGAGCTTTCAAGCCTAAATAAGATCTGAAAGATATTGTAATACAGCAAGCATTTTGCTAGCTAAGTCCTAAACTGACGTTGATTAAATCACTTGTAATGCAACCGCAATCTGTTGAGGGCAACCTAAAAATTCCCTGTGGATGATGCCTGCAATCCTTGTTTTTTTTTAGCAAAATGGAACTCCAATAGTAATGGCACAAACAAATAACCTCTTCAGTATTTTTGTCCCTAAATCATTTGTTTGTCAGTATTATTTTGAATCACATTTTTCTTGTCACACATTTTTTTCTTTACAAAATAATTCAGAACATGTTGTAGAACCGAAAAATCAGTCCTGAATCAGTGAAATCTATGAGATCAGATCCATATGTAAATCTCGATGTAGATTAGATCTAGTGCAATTAGCCATAGTTTCTTTGATTGTTTTGAGGCATCGGGTGCAGAATGTTCTGATAATGATCCCAACCTGTTTGCTGCATCTTCTATGGGTTATAAAAATAGAAAAGCATAAAAAAAAACAAGTTACAAAGGTGGCTAAATGAAAAATTCTTACAAATAAAAGATGCTGAGATCAATTTTATATATCACAATTGTTAAAATGATGGCTAGATAACTTTTTAAAAACATTGATCTTCAAAATAAGGCCAAAAAACCTAAGTCGTTAGGGAAAAATAAGATGAAAAGTGGTTAGTCACAAACGAGCTAATGCATTCAGCGACAGGTGCTTCACACATCAGGCTAAGTACGGAATCTCAGTTCCATTTTTCTTGCTTCTTAGCAGCATATTCAACTTCAAAATACAGAAAAAATGTTGAATTGGTTGAATAACTGCTGTCTTTTGATTTTTAGACTAAAAATTCCAATTTTTAGGCCATCCTAAAAAAAAATCTAGACCTGGGGTGTATACGTCTATACAATTGACCTGCATGTCTCTATATGATTCACCTGTATGTCTCTATTCAAATGACCTAAAAGTCTCTATATGACTGACCTGTAAATCTCTATATGACTGATGCCCAGAGTGCCTGGCACTGAAAGAGACACCTTGGTCCATATGCTCTTGATGGTGATGATGATGTGGCCCCATCTGTCTACCAGCACTGTGTAAGTGGATGACACCTTCTTTGTGGTCACGGTGTTGTTGCTGGTGATGATGATGGTGCTGCTGCCGCAGACTGCTAGCTGTTGTCTGGTAATACTGGCTATTATGCAGCACTTCAGTGGCTGAGTCAGGGAGACCAAACTCTCTCACCACTCGCAGCTGCACAGCATGGGCTGCTGCCTTGGCAACACCTCGTCTGTCCACTCGTGCTACTGTAGTCGCGGCCAGGGCAGGTTTGGATTGGAGGAGCTCTTGTTCCCGCTCCAGCATCTTCACAAACGTTGCCCTATCTGGCACTGCACCACAAGGATAATGTGAGAAAAATTTGTTAGAATTCGTTAGAATTCATAAAAATGTACGCCCAGTGAAAGATATGCTTCAAGCAACCAAAGGTTGAGATTAGTGGAAGGTCATGTCTTCCAATGCTAAAGAGAAGGGCATCTGATTTAATGATATGGCATTGATAAGATAATATAGTTAGATGGCCATTTGCTGGTAAATCTCTAATATAAATTTTTAACTAGTTCACTTCCTAAAAATCACAACAAAATGAAGATGACCTTCCTTCAAAATCTCTCCAAAAAAATTAATTCTGCTAACAAGGAAGAGGGAAAAAACTCCCAGAAAATATTCACCAACAACAATCCGCTGCAGGGATGTACATCTTAACACACACGATGGGAACTCACCTGGAATAGTGCCTGCTATCACATCTACTGTAGACACAGGAGAACCGGAATAAGGTTCAGATAGAGTAGCATCCCCTTCCTCCAGCATATACAGTGTATCAGGGATGGTTGAGAGATGAAGGGTTCGAACCTTCCCCCCTCCACCACCACCTCCTTCCTGGCCTTGTGAGAGCAGATCATCCAGGACATGCTGTGGGGGAGAGTCGGAGGAAACACATCCGTTGTCATTGTACACCTTACAACTGCCACATCCATTGTCATTGTAGCCTTACAACTGCCACATCATTGTCATTGTACACCTTACAACTGCCACATCCATTGTCATTGTACACCTTACAACTGCCACGTACATCATCATTGTAGTACACCTTGCAACTTACTCAGTGCCACATCCATTGCCATTGAAGTACACCTAACAACTACCCCATTTAAATCTAAGGTATGAATAGAAGCCATCCTCACCACTTCCTTGGCTTATCTAGTTTTAAGATAGGTATGTAAGCCCTGCTGGTCTATAGTTAAGGTATGGTTTGGAAGCCCTACTGGCCACTTTCTTGGCTTGACTAAATCTCAGGAGTGTGTACAAGCTAAGCTGGTGACATTCTTACCTTGGCTTCCTCGTAGTAAGGCATGAAGAGACGTGGTTTAAGGAAAGCTCCGCTGTTTGTCCTCCCAGTCCAGGCTGCCATGCGATGCAGCTGAGCATCCTCAGATCCAAGGCTGGCCGATAGTGGCAGTGAGAGAAGCCCTCGCTTCACAGCATTCACCAGCACCTCACTATTGGCAGGCAGCAAGTGATCCACTCGTACCAAAGGCAATAAGTCTGACAATATCTGGCTGAGCTCCTTATCATTAAGATCACGTCGCTTCACTCCCTTCTTGCTGACACTATGGGCAGTGTGTGATAGCAGATTGGGCTCTAAGACAGAAGGCACATTACACAAAATTTAATTGATACTTGAAACTATAGTCAAATGAACAAAAACAGTTTCCACAAAATTAACTTCTTTCATCTAATTGAAAAGTTAATCCGATGCTAGTCAAATAATATTTATGAGGGAAGTAAAAAAAAATTAATTTGTTAGCTGCTCTACTTCAACTGAATGCATGTTGCTAAATAATTCAATAAACAAAATGAAAATCACTGGATGTATAAATGGAATGAAAACTCAAAGATGGTGGTAACTAAGCACCTCTCTCCTCCATCCTCTTGGTGAGCTGATGTTCTCCCCATCTGACCACTGTGGCCAGTATGTCCTGCTCGCTGCTCTGTGGACACAAGCAACACCCACTTTAGTTAATAGTTAACACTGGGACTAAGATGAGCACCACAGCAGGATGGTTGATGGTGAGAAAAAGCATTTCAAGGAACAGACACCAAAGATTTTTATTGTGAGGTTATGGTGGGGTGGCATGTCAATTTTTTATGTATTGCATCAAATAGATATTTATTTAATGAGCAATGGTCAGGAGTTTATAAAGAAGAAACTGTGGATATCAAATCTGACATGTATTTGGAATGTAGGAACATTTTGAGGAAGAGATGGAGGATGTTCAATTTGTTGAAAATAACGCAACAGGCAAAAAAGTTCATATAAAATGATATAAAAAAAAGACTGATACCATGACTACCCTGCACATAAAACTCATATTGACCATCATAAACAACCTATAGACCAGTAAGACAGGGAATGTAATCTACTGTCTCAACCAGTAAGTCAGGAAATGTAATCTGCTGTCTCTACCAGTAAGTCAGGAAATGTAATCTGCTGTCTCTACCAGTAAGTAAGGAAATGTAATCTACTGTCTCTACCAGTAAGTCAGGAAATGGAGCCTACTGCCTCTACCAGTAAGTCAGGAAATGTAATCTGCTGTCTCTACCAGTAAGTCAGGAAATGTAATCTGCTGTCTCTACCAGTAAGTCAGGAAATGTAATCTGCTGTCTCTACCAGGTAGTCAGGAAATGTAATCTGCTGTCTCTACCAGTAAGTCAGGAAATGTAATCTCTCAACTCTACCAGTAAGTCAAGAAATGAAATCTGCTGTCTCTACCAGTAAGTCAGGAAATGTAATCTCCCAACTCTACCAGTAAGTCAGGAAATGTGATCTGCTGTCTGTACCAGTAAGACAGAGAATGTAATATACTGTCTCTACCAGTAAGTCAGGAAATGTAATCTTCTGTCTCTACCAGTAAGTCAGGAAATGTAATCTCCCAACTCTACTAGTAAGTCAGGAAATGTAATCTTCCAATTCTATCAGGAAATGTAATCTACTGTCTCTACCAGTAAGTCAGGAAATGTAATCTACTGTCTCTACCAGTAAGTCAGGAAATGTAATCTACTGTCTCTACCAGTAAGTCAGGAAATGTAATCTACTGTCTCTATCAGTAAGTCAGGAAATGTAATCTCCCAACTCTACCAGTAACTCAGGAAATGTAATCTACTATATCTACCAGTAAGTCAGGAAATGTAATCTCCCAACTCTACAAGTAAGCCAGGAAATGTAATCTACTGTCTCTACCAGTAAGTTCAGAAATGTTACCTACTGTCTCGACCAGTAAGTCAGGAAATGTAATCTTCCAACTCTACAAGTAAGTCAGGAAATGTAATCTACTGTCTCTTTCAGTAAGTCAGGAAAGGCTATGCTGGTGTGAATATGAGATAAAAAGATGAAGTGGATCTTCCATCCATCCAACTAAATTGATGTGCCATTAAGCCTAATATATGAAGCTTTGTTAAAAGCTTGTGTGGCACCAACCTGCAGGAAGTCTGACGCTATCACATCTCTAAGGTACTCTTTACTCATGTCCAGAATGACAGGAGAGCTGGCAACCTATGCAAAGGAAAATCAAAGTCAAATAAAAAGAGAGTGTAAATGGTTTGTAATGAAAGTGGCCTGCGCTATTTCAAGTTTTTTCATGAACTTAATATTCATGGCAGGGTTTGAAACAGATAGATAAATAGATAAATAGATAGATAGAGAGAGATACTTAATATTCATGGCAGGATATATATATATATATATATATATATATATATATATATATATATATATATATATATAGAGAGAGAGAGAGAGAGAGAGAGAGAGAGAGAGAGAGAGAGAGAGAGAGAGAGAGAGAGAGAGAGAGAGAGAGAGAGAGAGAGAGAGATTTGGGGAAACCCTGAACTTTTACAGCACAAAAAGTGCAGCTGTGCAAATTCCTTTGTGAAACCAGCAGAAGAGGAGTAGGGCTCGATTCTCTCTCGGTTTAAAGGGAATGAGTCCTCAACGACCACCTGTTGGGTGTGTAGCTGAATTCCAACTGAGATTTCAAGAGAGAGGGAGAGAAAGACTTACAGACCTATTTGATAAATGAACTGGGTTTAAATTTACTCTCCATTTGGTTCTGGGAGGTTTTAGGCTACCTTAGCAGGCAAGACAAACCTGGTGGAACTCATCCAACATGAACGCCACTGCCTGGCGATGAACCCATGTGGAACCGTGTGGTTCTGAGCTCCAGCTGAGCACACTGAGTAGGGAGTCCAGGCACAAGTTGTCCATGATGATGTCTTCACAACCTAACAGGAAAAATAGTGCTGTCTGATTTATCTGCCTCCAATATATTTACATAAGGCATATAAAATAAAATAAAAATTCATTGCACTGTTTAAATCGATCTTACATCCTCAAGAACTATACTAGACACTTACAAAGGTGCAGACTATCTCTAAAACAAAACTATGCAACAGTAGTTTTTTTCCAGGAAGAATGATCTGCAAATCATCAAGTGTCTGCATGCAAGTAAACAGCCATGAATTGCATTTTAGACTACAAGGAATCATCTCTCTGCCATAAACCGAGAGTGTAAAACTATTTAAGCCAAACCCCCACCCACCTAAAAAAAAATTGGGAAATAAAAGTTACTAGTCCACACCCCTATGATACTGTTCAAATTTTATGATCAAAAAAATTTTTGAAGCTGAAAGTATTTCAATGGAGGACAAGTGTTAGGTAAGAGATGTGTCCCTGGTGTTGGTAAACTACAAAGGGGAAATAAACAAAAGATGTCATTGATATCACTATTTCAGTGTTGAACCTACTTTTCAAATAGAACAGAGGTTCAAATAACATTGCTAGTTCAGAACATATTTCCAATACCTCTTTGATTATGTTTGAAGAAATAACTCTTATGAACCCCCCACCTTCCTCCCTCTTGAGTGACATCTTTTAGACCTGGGTTTCCTACTGTACCTTGTGAGATGATCTGGGCATCCAGAAACTGACCAATCTGGTAAAGCTCCATGGCCTCATCTACCACAGTCATCTGGCACCGCCCAGAGGACACCATGGCCTGAATCTCTGACAGGCTGCAAACACTGGGTGATCCACGCAGCACACACGACATGTCCACTGTGTCTTGATACAACGCTGACAGCAGCACACGTGCATACCTGGATTAGACATACATGGACAGGCCACATGCACTCTGAAATTATATTTGTATACAAAGGCCATGCTGTGAATCTATATATGTACGAATAAATATTAATAGCTGTTTTTGTTTTTGCAGTTGAATGTGACTCATTGATTGCTATGCTGGAACACTATGATGGACAGAACTTATTCAAGCAGTTCAAAAATGGTATCTAAAAGTAGTTGCAAGTTAACCTGTAAAGAAATAAAAGCTGTACCACAAACAAGACAATGTATGGGTGAGAATAAACCCCAAATTTACCTGCGTGGTAACACAGACTCATCCAAGATGATGCGTGAGGGTGTCCGCAGAGCACGCTCTGTGATCTCCTCTCCAGACTTAGCCCTTCGATTGATCAAATTTCTGAAGAAAGGCGAACGGGCAGCAATGATAGCTCTGTGACAAGGGAACTCAAACGCTGGGGACACCTTTGGTGGTCCATGGAGGCTCTGAGCCATACAGCTGCAAGCAGCCGTATCAAGGTGGGAGCATGAAGGTAGGCTGGATGCAATTGATGCTGCACTGTCTGTGGCATCGGAAGAGAACACAAGTACAGCATCGCTGAGATCACCTGTGTTCAGCAGCTGTTTGAAGTCCACTTCAAGCTGGTTTGGTACACCGAACTCATGGGCCAGCTGGCCTAACAGAGCTGTGTTTTCTAAGCCTGCTGGGCCTGACAGTTCGTCAGTGTACAGATAGCGCAGGAGGGCTGAGAACATGTTGATATCAACACCTGGAGTCTTGAGCCTTACATGGACTTGTGCTCCATACTCTGGGTGCTGGGCCAGTAGGCGTTTAAAGTAAGGGCTGCGCACTGATAAGATAGCTCGGTGCACAGGGAAACAGTTGGATTTAAATATAAGATCAACATCAGTGCAAAACTTGCAGTCATAGAGACGAGAAAGATCATGGCGTAAAGATCTGGCAGTTGGCCTAGCTAGGTTTGCTGCTAGAGATAGTTCTCTCAGGGCCATTGAGGCCTCATACTCTTGTATCAAAAACCTCACGTCCTCAACTGACCATGTGGAAAGCATTTCTCGCACAGCCCTGGCATGGTCCAAAGATTTACTTTGACGCCTTCCTCTAACCAACTTTTTTCTCAATGTTGCTAATTTGGATCCTCCTTTCTTTCTCTTTTCCTTTCCACCATGTTCTCCATCTGTCAGAGCATATGCTTGGGATAAGCGGGCAAATGTAGAACGAGAAGCCGCCTGAAGTTTGTCCGGAACAGAAGCATGGGCACCCATTTCACAGCTTCATGTAGAGAAAAAGATAGTTGTAAATATCGGTGACACCGAGGCCAAAAATGTGGCTATAGACACATATCTCAATTTATAAGATGAACATAGAAAAGCTAATGCAAAACTTTTGAAATTCAGATTAGTGTATCTCTGTACTTGAGTGTGTGGAGAGAGAAGTGGTTTGAGTTGGGTTGCTTTTTAAGACAAGATGTCCTGAGGGGCAGTAGAGGGTGAATGGAGAAGAGGAAGGATGGGCAAGAAATGAGATGAATAAGGTCTCTTAATGAATAAACAAGAGTAAAATAACATTTAAACAAACGGTAAAATATTTGTAGATTCCACTTCAAAGTTCTCACAGAGTTTTGTAACACGTATAGTATTTCAAGAGCTTATTACATTGTAAAGAAATCTCATCCTCATTCTCTCTGTATTTCATTCTTTCTGGCTGACTGTGAATGTCTCTCTACCTCCAGATCTCTCATTCTTCAACTGTTAACTATTTCTTTTATAAGAAAGTAAACAAATGGACAATCAGGTTTGTTGTAAAAAGAAGTCTTCACAAAGTTATCATGCCTCATACAATTAAAAGGTTCATAACAATGACCTTAACCAAAATTTACGAGATACATTTGTCTGACCAAGAAATATAAGTCAGATATCAGAGTTTTAAATCTAAATGTATTATAATTAAAATACAAAACTGACTGAAAGAATTTGAAAGAGGTTTTTTTTTCTTTCACTTGGACCACTCCTGAAGCAGTATTTCAAAAGAGTTAAAAATCAAATACATATGTATCTATTCAAACAAGTTTGATGAATGAGTTTAACCAATATTAACCCTTACGAGATATATTTGTCTGATCAAGAAATATTCCTATAAGTCAGATGTCAGAGTTTTAAACCTACATGAATTATCAAAATGCAAAACTGACTGAATGGATCTGGAAGAGATTTTTTTTCTTTCCCTTGGACTACTCTTGTTGCAGTATTTCAAAAGAGTTGAAAATCAAATACATATGTATCTATTCAAATAAGTTAAAGTTTGATGCATGTTTTTTCACGCAATTTTCATTTACTTTTACTTGAAAGCTATTAAAAAACAAAAAAAAGTAATAAATACAGCTATAAACGCACTTGTCATAAGCGACACATTGCAAGAGTGATGAGAGTTTACATCTAGGTCGACAATCAGAATTAGTTTAAAGTTTTAATGCACTTCTATCAAGCCAGAAAATAAAGATAAGGAGTTGATGGATGAAAATCTGAACTACCACTAGATGACTTATAACTGCAGCATACGGATTAACCTAGCTCTTTGATACCACACAAGTGCTTCATAAAATATAGTAAAAGTAGATGATAGGTCAAATTATCTCCCCTATAGATGCCCTTTAGAATTGTAAATGAAGGTTTTGAAGATTGCACCATCAGATAAGCTCAGAGGAACGTTTAGAAGCACTCCCAGACTATGGAATTGATAAGATCACAACATTATTCAACGAAATCTATGAAACACGTCAGGTTCCATCAGACATCTCCAAGTCTATACTTATAGCATTGCCAAACAAACCAGGGGCAACAGGGTGTGAAAAACATAGAATGATCAGTATTATGAGCCATACATCAAAATACTTTTATGAATAACATGATGGAAATTCGACACAAAATCAAACCAGAAATAGTAGAGAAACATTGTGGTTTTGTGGGGGGGGGGGGGAAAGTACAACAAATGCAATCTACACTCTTCAAACTAAAATTGAACAGCCCTGGAAGTACTGAAAGAGGCATATTGATCCTTCATTGACTACAGAAAGGCCTTTGACAGGGTATCACATGATGAGATAATCACAATAATCACAGCTGAAGATAGATGGAAAAGATCTACTAGTGACGATCTGATATTTTTCAAGAAAGGGTCCACGTTTATGGTGAAAAAATGCTCTCAACATAATATTGTGACATATTGTTACCATAGTGGCGAAACTGCTTCATAAGATCAATGCATAACTCTCAGACAACTGTAAAATGAAACTGGAGTAAGTGTAAGACCAATAGAACTGATTCACTAAGACTATCTCATCATGAATAAGGTTTCTTCACGATAGGTATCCAGCCTTTTGACCAGTTGAGTCCAGCTAAAGCCCCCTTCAATGCCACACATTCTTTTAAAAACATGGCGACTATGGATGAAACATGGAATTATCATTTTGATCCCGACAGAAAAAAAAACTCCATCAGATGGAAAATCTCTCTTAACCAGAGCACGCAAAGGTGACAGGATCAAGTGGGAGGATCATGTTGTCGTTTTTCTGGGATTATGACTGACTACCTGGAAACTGGAGAAAGCTCAGAGAACCTTCATAGGAGGCTACTACTGATAAAAGTGCAGTCTGAATTGATGGAAATTCATTAATGCCTTTCTCTATTGCAACTCAAGGAAAAAAAAAACACTCAAAGGATACTGTTTCTATGACAAGAAAGGCGCCACTGAAGCTTTTGAAGACTGGTTAAGGGCCCACTGTGAGTATTCTTACTCTCAAGGACTTTGCAGAAATGTATAACTCTGTGTTGTAATTATATAGGAAAATAAATTAAAAGCATGTGTGCCAAATTACAAGCTCCATGTCTAGACCAAAGACTTCTTCAACTCAAGTTCTTGAAACCCGTCATACATCTCTGTTCACACAAGAAGAAGAGGCCTATATTGAATCTATTTTGATGAATGGATACCAGACCTGGACAATTTCAAAATACGTACAAAAAACAGGAGGCAACAGAAATGTGGTTTCTATGGAGAATGCTACGAATCTTGTAGACTGCAAAGAAATCAAACAAAGCAGTGTTGAGAGGAGCTGTCACAACAAGATAACTCATAAATATAATATAAATACCAAGCAAACTCTTTTGGCCATGTGCTGAGAAGAAAGACACTAGAATATCTTGTGACAACTGGCACTATTGAACGAAAGCAGCAAGAAAGGATATTGAATGGACCAGCAAGTGACAAGTGAGCGATGCACTAAAAGCAACCAGGGATAGAGATGCGTGGAAGGTCAAGGGCGCCTATGCTACAGAGCAGAACATGTGGTTTACTGATGTAAAACTACCCTATTCACAGGAATTGTGTATACTAGACTCTGGGGACACACCTGCAACTCAAGTTTTTAGAAATTTTAATATATATCAACATCGTTAATTCTTAGTGTAGATTTTTTAATTTGAAATGTTTTGTATGTCTTCATGAGATTGAGAATATGCCCAAAAAGTATTGAAACCTTCACCTTGTTGTCTCTTGTATACAGGTAGGCCTACATTTATTTTGAGTATTTTGAAAACAAAAAATTTATTGTCTAATAGGCCTATGTGTAGGCCCCTATGATCTTTGCAGTTGAATTTTTTTTTATTTTTTTTTTTTGAGGGGAGGCATTTCAATTCAACCTGCCTTAGTAAAATAGAAGCGTAAGCTAGGCCTAATTGTAAATTAACTTAATAAAAGAGAAAGATATAAAGTAAAAAAAATTGAACTTTGCACACAACAATACCATCAGACCTATCATTTAATTATAAAAATGAGCTTTAAGTTAGTGTTCAGAACAACAAAATCTATCAGTAAATCATCATTTGTGTTTTACACTATAATATTAAAAGGTGAGGGACTGTTAGATCTAGGCCTAGATCTAACTTCACGATTTTCATCTCAAGCCAGTTTAGTCCACCAACAACACTGCTGAAATAATACTCCTTCGATCTAGATTTCTTTTAAGTGCAAAATTGGGTAAATTTTTACCTGTACACCCACACTCACCAGAGTGCTGTTTCTTGTCTTTCCGGTCGACCTTGACCTTGACCGTGATCGTATTGAAAGTGAAAGTTGTCGCGATTATGTAACTTTATAAAGGCGCAATTTTATGGAATGTTAACACCCCCCCCCCCAAAAAAAAAAGAATAAATACATAAAAAATGACAAGAATGAAGCGACTTTCACTTAATAATACGATCAAATCAAGGTGAAGATGAACCAGAATGACAAGAAACAGCACACAGTTAAAAAAAATAAATAAATACAGCTCTTACCTTTACTCCGTCTCTGCTACTTCGTACACCTCAGTAGCGCTAAAAATGATAATGACTTAGCGTTATTATAAAATTCACCAATAACTTGGAAATAATCTAAAGAACACTTATCACAAGCAGCCATGAAGATAATCACGATCAAGATCAAAACACATCAGCTGTTGAGCCAAATGAGTAATGTCAATGAAATGAGACAAAAGACGCGCCTTTAATTGCGCATGCGCATGGGTAATTGTAAGACGTTGCGCATCCGCAAAGAGTAACTAAAAAGAAAGCAATATGCATGCGCGAAAGACAGAAGTAATTAACATGCAAAAAGGCACCTACCTCGAGCAAATCAATACGCTTCAATAGGTTAAGAAAGAAGAAATAATCCAAAACAAAAAGTCATATATTTCAAAAACTATTCATTTGCGGCGAATAAAACCTTCAAATTCGTACTCAGCACATTGAAATCTAACAGAAAAACATCATTTTAAATGCCAATGCGAGTTGGGTGTACAGGTAAAAAAAATACCCAAAATTGCAGGCTATTAACTAGATATCTAGATCTAGATCTAGATAAACACGTTTTTACTCACCTTTCCGGGTTTCCTCGAGTAATGTCAGGTAGAACTAAAATTTTGGTCTAAACAGGCATACATCAATATCTAACCTTATCTAGAGACTAGAATCTAGATTAAATCGGTAGATCTTGATCTAGACTCTAGTTAGTCGATACACACATATCGATCATTTTCTGGTTAATTTCTGAATCAAAGCCAAGATATACATAATCTTGCTTTTTAGTTTCTGAGAGGCTAGGTTCAAAATCTAAGTCTACATCTAGATCTAGATAAGACTAGGATCCGATGAATGTTATTACGCCATTTTGACTGCAATCGCCATGAAAATTGTGGTGACCAGGTAAATATTGGGAAAGAAAGAATGTCAAATTGTGCCAGATAGGCAGTACAGACGTTCATGTGTTGTTGACTGCGTTTTCTAGATCTATCGAGGATACACTACCTCGTGAGTGACTAAATGATGTTTAGCATTTAACTTTCACTCGAATACCTTTAGTCTTAGCTTATGATTTTATTTGTGTAGACCTGATGTACTTGGTTGCGGTTGAGTTTTCTCCTTTTTCTTGGCAACGTTTTTTTTTTTATTTTGTGGCAGAAGAGACTAGCTAAATCTTCGCAAAACTACTCTGTAGTTGTAAACAGCCAAATTTGCCAGTAAACTAAGTCCATTATCAAAAGTTTAATGCTATTGGATACCATATTATATAATTAGATCTAGCCTGACAATCTTATGAAATTTCGTATGATTATAAATTTTAAGATTTCCTTTAACCCAAAATAAATGCTAAAAATAATAATGAGTCTAATGAAAAAAATTGCCACCGATCTGAATAAACTCACAAAGAAGACAATGTGGCAACAATTGTACTAAACAAATGGTTGCAAAATACAAAATAATTCTTCTAGAAATTGTGTATAGCTCTGACAATTGACAGATGATGATACTTTTGGAATATCTAGATTAGATTAAATCTTTCAAAACTTAAAATCTAAATAAGGTATGTATTTAGATTATCGGCAAAACTATATTTTAGTTTCTCAAAAAGTGGCAGGAAGAGTTATCCCATCCTTCGGGCTAGTCTAGATCTGGAGATTACTTCATTTCATTGAAGATAGATCTAAATCTAGATCTAGATAGGCCTTTATCTAACCATAGATCTTATCTAGATCTAGATCCGTGTGTTGGAAATGAAATATTGAAAATGCACTCATCTTCAAGTTTAACTGTTGTATGTGAATCACTTAATAACTTTAGGCCTATGTCATAAATTGTGATGTATGATGACTGTTTACATCACAATGACTGAATAAGACTTTATAAATTAGGCAGGCATGACACACGCACCTTTGGCTTTTAGTTTTAAAATCAATTGATCCAAAACTTGATGGTGAATGGGGAAAGAGTTCCTTTTAGGTCCGGACAGGTTTTTACATAGAAGAAACAGTAGCAACCCTGTAGTATGTTTCCTACTTGGAAATTAGTGTTATAAAATGAAAATAAATTTTTCTTCTTTGCGTAACCCAAGCAAAAACCAAGCCCAATCTTTTTCGTCAAACGAAGCCCTCTTTGGTTTGTAAATTAATCTGTACCTAAAAGGAACTCTTTCCGTGAATGGTTTAAAGAAAAAAAAAAAATTAAAGGAGAATAAAGGTGAAACTTCCGATTGGGTACGTTGGTTTAGTATGCTTAGGTATCATATAGAACATATGATGCCAGTTGTTTTAAGTTTTTATTTTGACCATTATCAATTCCATTGTTAGAAAATGATTTACAGTTACTTGAGGCATGGCCCAATCAAACGAAGCCCTTTTTAGTATGATAAAGATACCATACCTACTCGGAGCTTCTTCCAGAAAAAATATAAATGCTTTTATTATTATTATGGGCTATGAATCTTGTAATGGATCTGACATCAAATCTAAATCTATAGAGGTGTTTTCATCATGGTAGTTGGATTTTTTTTTGAGAATAATTTTGTCGTTATATTGACTTCAAGTTGTTGAAGTTTAATTTTGTTAGATCTAAAATTTGAACTACACAAGTTCAAATCACTGAAAAAGTCTGCAAAGAAGAATACATTTTTATTCATTTTGAGCCCTTATCAACTTCTGTTATGAAAAATCCCAAATGACACCGTGTTCATCGTTTTTTTTTTTTCTTTTAATAATTAATACATCTTTATATATATATATCCTTTAAATGATATAAAATACATAAGTACTACTTTCTGATTGTCTGCACCTACAGCATTGAAATGTTATTGTGAACAATGATAAATATAGAAAATAATTAAACTGGCAAAATGAATCCAATGAAGGTCATACCTTTGATAGCCTCATTTTTACTGGAAGAATGGAAATTGAGATTTTCTTAACACTTTTTGGTTGCTTGTCAATAATTTATCCAGTCAATATAGAGAAGCATTTAAAAAAAATTATCACTACT
Source organism: Elysia crispata (assembly GCA_033675545.1). Taxonomy (NCBI): domain Eukaryota; kingdom Metazoa; phylum Mollusca; class Gastropoda; family Plakobranchidae; genus Elysia; species Elysia crispata. The sequence goes on from JAWDGP010000883.1 coordinate 207,908, forward strand.
GTAGTAGGCTCAGAAATACAAACATGATTTTTGTGACCATACAAGAGCAGCAGCAATATAGATTCTAGGTAACAGCAATATAGATTCTAGGCGAATTTATAATTCCAAGTAATACGTTTCATCATATTAGCCAGATCAAGTAACAATGATCTAGGCTCTCCAGCACAAACACAAAACCTAGGATTATCTACCTAGGGATGTAAATTGCAATCAACATCTCATGAAAAAAATGGCAAAGGTCATTTGCACATGTATTGCAGTCATATTATTTTATAATTATGATCCATTCTAGATCTACATTTAGCTGTGTGGTTCAGGAATCTCAACATTGGGAATGACATGATTAATTTATATGAGAAATATTTTCATGTGAAACAATGACTGGTTAAGTGGTTGAAGTTTTTAGTTTTAGTTTCTTGTAGGCTTTCTTTTTCTTCAGAATTTGGGTTTGATGAAAAGCCACAGAAAGTCACTACATTAAGCATCATGCTTGGTCATAGACTCACTTATTTGTGGTGCATTTATTTCTTTTCTGACTCCTCGTCAAGCTTTCATTTTATATCCCGGAAAGAAAAGCCTTTCATTTTGTCATCAAAGGGTGGAGTATTTTTCTTGTGATCTGCAGTTTTGTTGGACTAAGATCTAACCAGATTTTCAGGTATAGACTTGATGTTTACAAATTTTGCCCATTCCAACGTGTCAATATCAAATGCTGCACAAGTCTCAATATTTCTAAATGATGGGTTGACAGCAAGCTCAGATCCCAATTTTGTCTATGGCTGGAATGTGTGGAATCGAATCTCTTCTAATCAGTCGTATCCCTGGTTTGATGGAAGGCCATTTTCCAAAGAAAAAAATTGTTTTTGAACATAAGGGGCATTAAATTTATCAAAGAACCAAAAACGAAAAAGACAGGCTTATCTTTTAATCAACAAATAGGTGAGACAATATCTTAATTCTGCCCGAGTTCTATCAGTATAATAAAGATGAAAACCCTAATGAAATATAGCAGAGACAAGATTAGCACTATCATGAGCAAGAAAAATGCATTCATGACTATAAATAAACTAGCATTTCTTTCAAAAGGACTCTAGAGGTGATTCTTTTTATCACAGTGAGTAAATAGAATCTCTTGAGAAATACTTTATGGATCTTATTAAATTTTGTCATATTTTACAGCTTGTGTCCCTACGGCTAAATTTTATGCTTCTTCAGTTCTTGGAATCTTATTCAAAATATTAAAATAAAGAAGAAGATTTGATTTAAGTGTTCTGACCTTATAATTGTATCAATTTATCATTTTGATAACCTGAAGCTTTCACCCTCTCACTTTTAGGCTCAGCAAATTATGTCAAAACGATCACTCATGTCCTCTTTGGAGGTAGATAGATATCAAAAAGTCAGAAATATGTCAAGAACCAGACTAAGGCGCCTAGAGACAAAAGAAAAAAAGATTCCCCTTGTAGACTCAGTTGGAGAAAAAACAGTTGGAGGAAATGGCAAAGACTTGATTGAGAACCTGAGAAAGCTGAAGTCCATAGATGAGCCACCAAATGTCGAGGGTGCAGTGCCTGCGCTGTTAAGTGAATCTCCATCTCTGGATGTCTCACATGATGACCCAGGTCAGCCAATTTCTTTTCTTTTCTCGTTTTTATAAAAAATAATCATTCTATGGCTATTCAGTATTTACTGTGATCTATCATTCTTTGGCTATTCAGTATTTAATGTGATCTATGGCTGTACAGTATTTATTGTGATTGATCATTCTATGGCTATACAGTATTTAATGTGATCTATGGCTGTGCAGTGTGTACTGTGATCTATCATTCTATGGCTATACAGTATTTACTATAATTTACGAACCTTCAGTGTTTACTGTGATCCATGGCTGTACAGTATTTAATGTGATCTATGGCTGTACAGTATTTACTGCTATCTGTTCCATAGCTGCACAATATTTACTATAACCCTTCAGTGTTTACCGTGATCTATGGCTGTACAGTATTTAGTGAAATCTTTTCTATGGCTGCAGAATATTTACTATTATTTATGACCCTTCAGTGTTTACTGTGATCTATGACTGTACAGTATTTAATATGATCTATGACTGATACTATCCAGAAAATGATGAGTTTGCTGGTCTGAGATTCTGCAGTCAGGAAAGCGGTCTGGACAAATCTGGGGACAGTGACAGCCAGTGTGAGGTTCGCTGGGACTGCTATTCTCCACACACAGTCAAGCAGCTCAAAAAACGTAAGGTCTTAGTTTTCTTTCTAAAGAATCAATGCAATATAGTTGGGTCTCTAAGAGAATAGCTCCCCTAAAATAATATATAAAGAGTCTTGTGTGGTTTATGAACATTATTGGAGTGCTAGTGAAGTAATTTTGTCATTGCTTATTTTAATTATCAACATTAGAATCTACATCCATCTCTACCTGAACTTGACAGAAAAAATAAAAATACATGGAATAAAGGATAGTTTGCTTCATTTAGATGTGCATCACTTAGAGAACATGAAGAAATTTATCACTTCCTTTGATGCTCAGCCCTTGCTCACCTTTAAAGTCCTGCAGTCCTCATTGCTGTATTCCTGCTCTTGGTTTCTTAAAACTTCCATCGAAATAGAACTGAGACTGTTGCACAATACTTGTTTTCTTCCTCAGTGAGAGGCCAGTACAGTGCAGAGGGAGTGAAGCGCATTGTTGCCAACTTCAATGATGCTGTGAGTAACCTATCTTACTTCCAAGCTTGTGCTCAACCTTCTTTTTTCATTTTGACTGATTTCACTCTTCAGTTTGTTTGCAAGCTTCCCTCTCCCTCTGTGTTTGTCACTCTTTCTTTCTTGATAATAGATTCTTCTACGTTGCAAAGATTATAAATATTTCTCAGGTTGACAATCTTGCCTGGTCCCTCCACATTATCGTTGTTTAACCTAAAAATATATAAAAAAGTGTGCATGATCTTTTTTTTTCTTTTTTTTTTGGTGGTGGGGGTCAAACATTTTGTTAAGCAGCATTTTTTAAAAATTCCATACTGTATGTTGATACGTTGAAATGTTCCCTTTGCTCCTAAAGGGAAACCTTTAAGCTGCCATTGCTCTCTGAGAGGATACTTAGTTTGTCAGTGTCATCAAGCTAACACTAACCAGATCAGACACTTTCTCACACTTTTGAGGTCCATCAGACTTACACCGATGAAGCAAATTCCAAACTGTGGCCATGGTCTCACTCTCTTCTCTCTCTCTCTCTCTCTCTCTCTCTCTCTCTCTCTCTCTCTCTCTCTCTCTCTCTCTCTCTCTCTCTCTCTCTCTCTCTCTCTCTCTCTCTCTCTCTATCTATAAAAAACATTTTCAGTCCCCATATATGATGTGAACATACAAAGTAAAAAATGTGCAGGAAACAGCAAGATAGTACAAGCTCCAAAAGTTTATAATCCACTCATAGATCTGAGTAACTGTCAACATGTAAGTATGAAAAGGTAAGTAGAACTCAAAAAGCTATCTTCAGATTCTCTGCGACCATTGAGCTCTTGAGATTTTCTTGAAGAGGTCTATCAAAGAGAACTAATTTTTCCTCTGACTTTTCCTCAGCACGTGAAGCCTCGGGAATCGAGCACATTGAAGCTGTTACCAATGCCAGGGCCGGGACCCAGTGCTCCCTTCAAGGAGGTCGTCATCAGAAATAGGTAGGTACACCTCAGTTTAGCTGGGTCCTTAGGGTAGTATCAGTCCTTTCATTGAGAGCCTTTTGTTTAAAAGAAAACAAAAATGAGACAGAAATATCAAGGGTTTAAGAAATCGTAAATAAGCCTAAAAGAAAATAAACAATAATTAATGAATAAGGAAACAAACCTGGAAGATCAAATTTGTGCAGCAATATAAGAAATGTATTATGCAAAAGAAATAATGTCAAACTGTGCAAAACTATTAACAGAGTAATACAACTATCAGACCTACTAGAGAAAAAGGATATACAGTACACCAATAAAATTTCCAAACCCACAACTATTTTTTATAATGAGGGTACTGCTGCCCACAAGAATCCAAGTTTCATAAAGTCAAAGATTCAGTGATACAAATCCTGAGCTTTCAAGGGTCCAAAGATAATTTAGCCACAAAGCGGGCATAGTCAAAGGGAAAAAAAAGGGTCTTCAACTTACGGGAGATCAGTAACTATGAGAACGATGAAGATACATGAAGATTCCTGCAAGATAAGCAATGGACGTATGGCTGTACATCTGAAGCTGATCACCCAGTACCATTCTGACACACAGGGTACCGTTCACAGATAAAACAGTCACTTACACTCGAAGCTCGTATGTAGTTGAAATAACAAGTGCATGCTCCCACTGTCATGAACAAAGGGATCCCCCAAAAAACGAGATGACATCAAACGTAGTCTAGTCTGGCAGTTGAGGTGACCACAGAATGTCTCGTTGGGTGAGAGTTCAGCAGGTAACTTAAACTCTAAAGGTCACAGATATGGCTGAGGCCACATCCAGCAGCACAGCCGCACATTCCCAGTGGTCAACAATGATACAACGATCTGCCCTCAACAAATCTCCAAAATGGAGTCAGCCAGGTCCACTAATGTCGTAGCTTAAATTTTAGTCACAAAAGGTTCTAGGTCCTGATAAACAGAAATCTCAGAGATTAAAACTGTTGCCGCTGAAAATGATCAATAACTACAGCTAAATTAACTGTGAAGTCAACAAAAGCATTTAATAAAAGAGTTTGGTAGAAAGCTCAGCTCTACCGTTATAAAGATCTGAAGAAATTTTAACTTAAATTAAAAACATCATGAATTTTTTCTTCTTTCTCCAACTCAACACACCAACATGATTCTTCACACTTGAAGAATATGAATCCATCTTTCAGATGTACGAGAATCATTAATTTTTTGCATGTTTTAAGTGAAACTGTTGACATGAAATATTTTAAAAAATCAATACAAATTTTTCACTTTTGCATGAGAAGATTGAATTTGCAGTGGAACCCCTGAAACAAAAGAACATTGTTCAGTTATGACTTTAGTTTTAGGACACTTGCTTACATGTTCAGTTATGCCTTTAGTTTTAGGACACTTGCTTACATGTTCAGTTATGCCTTTAGTTTTAGGACACTTGCTTACATGTTCAGTTATGACTTAAGATTTAGGATAATTGCTTACATGCTCAGTTATGACTTTAGTTTAAGGATATTTGCTTACATGTTCACTTATGGCTTTAGATTAAGGACACTTGCTTACATGTTCAGTTATGTCTTTAGTTTTAGGATACTTGCTTACATGTTCAGTTATGTCTTTAGTCTTAGGATACTTGCTTACATGTTCAGCTTTGCCTTTAGTTTTAGGATACTTGCTTACATTTTCAGTTATGCCTTTAGTTTTAGGATACTTGCTTACATGTTCAGTTATGCCTTTAGTTTTAGGATACTTGCTTACATGTTCAGTTATGCCTTTAGTTTTGGGATACTTGCTTACATGTTCAGTTATGCCTTTAGTTTTAGGATACTTGCTTACATGCTCTTATTTATAAGTCCTCTGCTAAATTTCTTTCTTGGCTCTCTGTGATGTGATCTGTTTTTCAGGTCTGAATTTAGGAAGTCAATTGAAAATAATACTTTTAAAAAATAAAATGCACTTCTAAAAGTAATTTAATGCATGGTATGACATGTTATACTGTCTTGAATGATATCAAACATAAGGTCTCGTTTTCAAACTGACACAGAGATGTGTCAACTCTTAATACTGCTTCAATGTTACTGGTATTTTCTGCTATCTTGCAGGGTGACAAACAGAAAACACCGGAGGGTCACAAGTCACAAGGCTGTTCAAGAGATGATACTTCTGTTGCAAAATAAAATTGCCAAGAAGGAAAAAGGTAGATTAGACTTATTGATAGAACAGGTTCTTTATTGTAAAAGGATCTAATCAACAGAATACATATAAGCAATTCTCAGGAAGTCAACCTGAAAACATTAGACCTGGATTTTATTTTGTGTCTCTTTGACTCAAAAGTATGCAATATCATAGAGAAAGGTGTAAATTTATGGAAAAAAAGATTTGAAGATACTTTTTTAAAAACATTTTTGTGTAATGCCTGGTTTTCATCATCATAGAATGATCTTCTGGATGTTACTAATGACACAAAAAAATTCAAATTTAGCTACCTGTGAAGCAAAAAATTCATACCCTTAATACCTAGAATGAAAAAATAGATGTTATTATACATTAAAATATGATAATTGAAAAGAAAGACTCATAATTTCTGGTAGTAAATGGATTCAATTTGTGTCATTTAACATCCAGAAAAACATCATCCAGAATTTTTTTTTTGTTTGCAGCTTTTAAAATTAATTTAATTTTAAGCTGACTGCATTTGACTCCTAGCCAGGAGTTACAGTCTAGGACATCTAGTGTTGATAAGGGTTCTAAAAATTAATCAATGAATATTTTGTCTTTCTGAAAGTTATGGTGACACAATTTACTGTCATTATAACATCTGGAAGATTGTGAAGAACTTGTTAGTTTACAAATTGTTGCAAGTAATTATCAAACTTAAAGGCATGCACTGATCAATTTACAATTGCAAATAATTATCAAACTTAAAGCATGCACTGATCAATTTACACAACCTAGGATTGAAGAACAGAAAGTCTTATATATTGGTTGTCATCAATACATATTGATCTTTGATCTCCCAACGTTACTGATGACATAAAACGATTGAAGTCTAGCTACCTTATAAGCAAAACAAACCATACCATTATTACTGTGAGGGAGAAAATAGATGTTATCAGTTATTGAAATATGATAATTGAATAGGAAGACTCTTAGTTAATGGTGTAATGGATTTCAATTTTTGCCATTATAACATCGGGAAGAACTCTTTCCAGAATTTTGTGTTTGGAGCTTTTAAACTTAATAAAAGCTCTGTGTAAGCGGATTGCATTTTGATTCCTCACCAAGGAGCTAGAGTCTAATGGATCTACAGTATTGATAAGGAGTGTACAAATAAGTACACATTTTGTTCTTTCAGATGTTACAGTGACATAATATCTGTCATTGTAGCGTTGGGAAGAACTTGTTCAGGAATTTTGTGTTTGCAGCTTTTAACTAGATTCAGACTTCAATGTAAACTGCCTCCATTGTTGGTTCCTCATCAAGAGCTAGAGTCTAGAGTGTTTACAATGTTGATAAAGATTCAACAAACCAATCGGCGAACATTTTGTTCTTCCAGATGTTACAGTGACTAATTTTTTGTCATTGTAACTCCAGGAAGATCGTAAAGAACATAGATCTACATCTGTTCACACGTTGTTGTAAATAATAATCAACCTAAAACTAAGTTAAAAACTTTTCCCACCCTAGAATTAAGAAATAAAAAGCCCTAAGAATGGGTAGAAATGGACCTATTTGCGTCATCACTACATCGGAAGGACAATGTTAATGCCCAGTCTTTAGCATTCGTTGCCAGCATGCTTATTATCTAAAAAATAAAAAGATTAAATCTTTTGAAACAAGTACTTAAAACAAAAGCATCCAAAATGGCTGTTCAGATTTATATGGGGCTGTACATGTTGCTGAACGTTATGGTCAGGAACTTTTTTTCTGGACTTTATCCTACGACGGCAATGACAAATGGAAATGAATGGCCCTTTTGACTATTGAGACTAGTGTAGAATGAAGAAGGTTTTATGGGAAGAAAGAGGTCATTTCTGCTGAACTTGACAACAGTGGTTTAGTCCAGAAAGTGAAAGTAAACAAGGAACAAAGTATGTTCTGGTCGTTACAGTATGATAGTATGACATGAAACGACCCAAGTTGTTTTCAGAGGCCCTATCAGATTTAAGAGTTTGCATTCACCCTGTTTATCGCAGGGAAGTGAATTCTATCTTTAGCACTCTTTTCTGTACAAGCATGTAGCAAGCTAACTAGAGGCTTTTATAACAGCTAATCTGCTCTGCTTAAAATAGACCTCTAAATGACATAGAGCATGACGTCCAGAAGCACATATTAAAGATTAGATTTAAAAGGAATTTTGCCTTCTGTTAGTTCTGTTTAGAATACATTATCATTTTTTATTAGAAAATCTTTTTGAAATCAGAAAAAACTTTATGAAATCATCCTACTTGGCTACTATTGACCTTATGAGAATTGCTCATGTATATTTAAATTTTAGTCAAAACCTGGAACATGCCAACAGAATAATTATTTTCACTTTCAAATGAAGAAATGGGCTGTTGATCTTGTTATCAGTTATTCGATTTTGTAGAAAAATAGCCCTGCACTTGTTCTTAATCATTCTTTCTTCTCAGAGATAAATGTGGAAATTTAAGGTGCTAAAAGAGTAATTTAATTTCCCCCTCTTCTTGCAGGATCAGAAGCAACAAGATCAAGGTAAGACAAAATCTTCTCTGTAGATCTGTACAGTGCTTCACAACCACTCAGTAATATCAACACTGTTTATAAGCATACATTCAGAAATAACTTAAAATTTTGTTTTAGAAAAATTCAAAGTTTAACCTTGGAAGACTTGAATATGATCTTTAAGCAAGAAAAAAAAAACCTGGAAAATAAAGTTCTGTACTTGTGCTGAACTAATATTGCAAATTGACATGATTAAACATTTTCCACAACTCACTGGATTTAGTCTAGAGATCTAGGCCCATCAGCATTGACACAGTGGGTTCTCAAATATGTACATGTTTATTTCTAAAGGTGGTAGAAAAGCCAATTCAAGCATTATTCAGTTTCGTAAAACACACAACACACATTTCACAGAGGTTTTGATAATCTACATCAAATTTGAACAAAAAACAACGAACTAAGCAAAACACACTGAACTGGGGCGCTTCAGTATTTTACTTCATCAAGCTCTCAGGTACACTCTACATGTATAAGATTCACTGGTTGCAATATTACAGAGTTCTCCACCTAAGAAAAGCCTGTCCATCAATGACATAAGTAGTGACCTCTAATTCATTGATTGATTAGTTATGGATTTGTGTCTTCCTTATATTCAGCTTTCATTGAAGTGGTGTTTCAAGAAGACAAAAGTTAAAAAGTGAAAGGAAAAAAATGATTTAAAAGTACTCTTCTAAATCAATCTAAAATAGTTTGAAAATCAACTTCAAGAAATAAACATAGAAATAAAAGATTGACTAGTAATTTACCACTTTTTTGAAGATTCAGTTTCAAATACATGCCAGTTATCTTATTTTCATTTTATTGTAATGGTAAAAACTTGAGCTTTTGAATTATAATAGATTTCTTCAGTAAAAATTTAATACTATACGAAAGAAGAGATGGATACTTGTAAAAATAATTTTGATGCCTCTTAAGATAAGAAGATTTATCAGAGGCACTTGTTATGTGGTAAACATGAATGCTAAGTTAAACATACATTGGATATTGTTCATATTGGATGATTAACTACAAAAGCTAGTGATGCTGGTTAATAAGTCAATAAATCATGCCCCTCTCTTTAGTGAATACTTGCCTCCTCCTTCTCAAAACAGTTTTGTCCTTTATTTTAGGGACATTTTTTTTTTTAAATTGCCTTCTAGGAATCAATAAAGCATGTCATGTTTGGTTAAGCCATGAACTACTTGTGTCTTTTAACCTGCAGTTTTAAGGATTTGTTTTTCTTCGTCCTAATCTTCCTCAGCTCAGAGGAAATTTCCTCCGAAGGCCATGCTGGGTCAGTAGGATCAGTGGAGAGTAGAGACAATGTAAGGGGAGACATGAGCAGGGAGATCAGTGGTGAAGACTGCTGGTCTGATGATGATCTCTTTCAAGACAACTCTTTTCTCATCGAAGCAACTCAGAATCCTGAAAAATTTATCAACACCTCGTTTGACGTATCTTCAAGAGTTTCCCTCTCCACACAGTCTGAACCTCTTGAGTCTGTGCTCGGTTTAGAGCATGAAGCACCAAGCGCTCAATGTATCAATGTCCCGACCAGGCTCTCCATTCATGGTTATACTCTAGAGAATGTCAAAGATCAACCGAGGATCTCTGTTGTGGAGCAAGCACTGATTGCTGGGAAATCGCCACACTCGTCATTCATCCCTCCTTCACGGGCCCCTGGAAAAATACACTCTTTCAATAAATGTGCAGGTCAGCCAAAACCTCAAACCAACAAACAGTCGAATGCAATCACAGATAAAACTGGTTCCTCTACTACTCAGAGCAGCAGGACTTTGAACAACAGAAAGTCAACTTTGTCATTCCAGTCTGAGTGGGGATCTAAATCGGTATCTTCACTTGACACGAAAACTTTTCATGATCCTTCACTCAAACCAAGCAGCTCTTACAATACCAAGTTTGCATCTAGTGTGAATAAGTTTGTAAATCAGAGCTCCCAGAACTCTATTCCAAGCAGCGTATCACAAAACACCATACCTAGTTCCCAACATATAAGAATGAAAAATTCCCATATGAAAATGCAATCCCCACCACAGTGGAAGGTGAAGACATCTTTCAAGAAGTTCAACAGCTTCCAGGAAGGGCACAACACCAAAGATCCTGTCTACAAAAACGAGAGCAGCCATACTGGCTGGACCAACTCCTTCCACCGGACTGTGAGCTTTGACAGCATAAGCTGTGCTGCTACAGTAAAGCCAAACAATACAGCCTCTGTGATTTCGTCTAAAATTTGCAATGACAACCGGAACAAATCTTCGCTGGACTTTAGAAACTCCACATCAAAGCCTCCCTGGTCTAAGGGCAACACTCCTGTTAATCGGACCCCTGCATCAAAAGAAGTTGCTGCAGAAAATGACAATGTTGTTCGCAATACGGCAGCTGATGATGGCTTTGACATGAGTCTCACTGAGGATGTGTTGCAGCAGTTGTTGGAGATAGATGAAGCCTTCGATAGCCAAGCAGACATTCTTGCTACAGGTCAGCCGTCTACAGCTGTGGCCCCAGCTTACAGCTGTGGTGATATGGTAAAAGCGCCCATACTCAACAAGGGTGTGAATGCCTTGTCTCGGACAGCTGTGGCTGGGAGCAGTTTGCACTCTAGCATGCCTGTAAGGTTATTGAATCAGCGCAGGTCTTTGGTAGAACCCTCTTCCAGCACTCCTGTCAAAGGGGCAAGAGCTTGTCCTACAGGCACCACAGATGAGGTGATTTCAGGTGAGAAATCCAACTCAAAGAACTTCTCGTATTGATGACGACTTAGATGGTTTTTTTTCAGTACTTTTTAAAATTCCTGAAAAAATTTTTTACTCTCGAGTTAAAATTTTGACTGTTCACACAAACTCCACAGATTCTCAATAGCAAAAATTCTGTGGGTATAATGACTCTGACATAAACTGAAATATGATGCTGGTTTTATTTGGTTTCATGTTGTCACAGTACATGGGGAAGGATTTTACTGTTCTCAAGTTTCTGTCAAATACAAAATCTTCATAGTGTTTCAACAGAAAGCAATTCTGAAAGTTAGAAAAAAACAACCCATGAAAATCTTTTAATGTTTTTATATTGGCGCAGCACACACTGCTTCACATTATACGTGATTTTAGAGTTATTCTGTAGGGTCCAATTCTTTGCTGCATATCATGTAAACTTAGTTGACAAGAGTTCTATGGAGAAATAGAGTGATAGTAGACCCAGTTATATAACTTTTTTTTAAATGAACAAGTTTTTCTATTTTTTAAAAAATTTTTCACACAAGTCACCGTTGTTTCAGATTTGTATTTTATCTGTTCAAGTGACTAAATTTTACATTTGAAGTTGAAAGAGGATTGCTAATTAATATTTTTCATTGATTTCTTTGTTACAGATTCAGGAACAGAGCTTTTTGACAGTTTTCTCAACGAAGAAATTTACGAATCTCAAATTTTGCCATTCATGGAGAAAATTGAGTGTAAGCAAGAAAGCCATATTTAATCGCCAGCATTGTCCCAACTGATTTAGCAGATTAAGATTAAATTTTTATATGATGAGTTTTACATATTCAGTGATAGAAAGTCATTTTAACACCATGCCTTTACCACTGGTTTTATGGTAAAAAGTTAATTTTACACCATATGCATAGCTCCAGTTTCATGGTACCCTACACCTCGGACGCAACAAACTACTTCGGTCATTTTTAACAGTTCGTTGAATGCAAGGTTCGTTGGAGCCATTACGTAAGGCACCACAAGGGAAGTAACCAACCAAAATGAAATTACCACATAATTATCTCCCTTGATTTTATCAACTAACCAGGTGTCTATAAAGTCGCTGTTTACCCTTCCCACCATTACCCAAGTTACCGCCGCTCTGGCTCTTTGATCCTGTATCATGATCTCCCCATTTGCAACTGCTTCCTGCCCACTTCCCCCTCTCTTTTTTATTATTTTCTCTCTGTATATCAATACTTTGCTTTCTCCTACCATTATTATATACTATAGAATAATGGGTGCTCAACACCTATACACTTCAAGCATTTTTTAACCCGCGAAAAGAGGCAGTGGTTCATATATAGCATTTTTGGAACGTTTTCACAGGGCGGCAGTTGTATATCTACAACTCACACAATTACCTGCAGGAAGGTGACGGTTGTAGATATGTAACACCGCATATACATGTATTTTATTTTTCAAAATTGTTAAGTGGTCTACTGTGAGGCTGTTTCTTTTGATTTTTCTTGAATCTGCAAAATTAATATTGCTGGTAATTTTGCAGTTTTTTTTAAGTTCCTAGTTTCACGGATAAGAAAGTTATGAAGAAGTAAACTATGCTTGTGCATTTTTTGGAACTGATTTGCAGTTGCAGATTATCACTATGATTTACGTCTCTATTCTTGAGAGAAAATCACTTATTGGTTTAAAATGAAACCATCAGCATTAATCTGATGAGATTTTGCAATAAAATTTGATAATTTTGCACCTTATTTGATGTTTCTAGCTTCACGGAGAGCGGAATTATGAATAAAAGGTAAATATCAACTATGATTTGTTGATCATCAGCATTAGCTATGACTCTCTTCTATCAAAAATATTCCCTGCTCTGCTTGTCATGCGACCGTAATGATTGAATTCATGTGATATTGCGATAATAGCCAATAATTTTGCAGTTTATTTGAAGGTCCTAGCTTTAATGTAAGCGAAGTTATGAACAAATAAACATTATTCGCTTTGACACCTGCGTTACTTTTCTCACTGGCTGAGTCAGGGGCATGGCACTTGGCCCGTCAGTTGAAACAATAATCTAAACAGACAAATCAGAGCATCAGTGAAATAAGATATACGCCTCAGACCTAATGGTCCTCATTGGCTTATTTACATTTTGTGATGTTATAAGCTCAGTTGGGCCTCCATGTAAGAGCACATTGTATCTTCTCAAGAAATAAACATAATAAACCCACTCGAGGGAGGGGCCAAAATTGACATGACAACCGATTCATGGTGTTCATTTGAGATATGAAACCAATGATGCTACAGTCTACTTCAAATTCAATCTTGAGAGTCTTTGCATTACATCTACTGAGGGTGAGGTGCGAAGTGGTATGGGCCATGTGTTATTTTGCCCATTGCATCAGCTTTCCAGCATGGGGTGGCGGGCGCCTTGATTTGTTACAGATGTAGTTTGGAACCCACATATCAGCGTGAGAAATTTAGGATTTTGATCGATGACGTAAAAAATCCAAGCGTATTTTATAATTGTTTGTAGACAATTCTACTTTGTTTCTAAATATACCATTACTAAAACTGAATAACAAAGATATAGAACAATGATGCAATTTTTTGCTGTTGTGTCTGCTTACTAAATTTCTCTCTTCCCCCCTTTTCTTCAAAAAAAAGGGGGAATGGGTGAACTTGAGGGATATTTGGTTTTGGAGTATGTGTGAAAATATGAGTAGTGAATATTTGTTCCTTTGATGCTTGTTGGTTCCGTTCCGTTTGTATTAGATGAAAGGCGCTCATGAAATTGATTTGATAGGCCGTCCTGATAGGTTCAAGAGCTTTGTGTTATGGATCATGATTGGCGTGAAATAGCACATGGTGATGGGATAAGTCATCGTGCAAAGCTTGAAATATACTTTACTAGCTAACTAGGGGAACTGGTGATTAGCTTTATTGATAAAAATTGTCTTGTTATTTTCCTTCTCGACACAATTTTATGTGCGTCATTTACCCCAACTCTTATTATGCATCCAAAATGGAACAAAAAAGCTTTGTAAAAATAACAAAAGCACAAGGATTAAACAGTAAAGTTCAGAAAATGTGTATTTTTATAGGTGTCTAAATAAAAACAGTGTATCAACTCGTAAACATTTGATTTTTACTCTACTGGACCTGTTAGTGCGCCAAGCACACGCTCTTGCAACTGTTACTGGCTCGGCATTCTCGCCTCTGGCAAGTCAGTTAGCGCTCTAACTGGGCCAGTCTTCAAGGGTTAATAGCTAGTAGGGGACCTTTGATTGAATTTCAACTACATGGTTTCTAAGCAGGAAAGCATTCTATAGTGGATTTGCCAATTCTTGTAGTTCTTTGAACCCCAGGAAAGGGTCTGAGATTAGTTCGTTTGATGCAAGGTATTTTAAGAGAGTCAAAGAAAGAAAAAAAACCACAGATTTTACTCTGTTCGTTGGATTTGAGGTGTACTGTTGTTTATTTGTAGAGGGGTTAAATTTACCTTGTAAAATTGTTTTGGTTAAATTGGTGGAGCTTCAGTAGAAGAGGGTTAATTTTACTTCATATCATAGACCTGTTTTAACAGTTGTTTAATCTTAAGATTTTAATCTTATGTCACACCATAAATCTGGTTTAATGGTTGTTTAATAGCAAAGCCAAAGACCCTATGTCATTGGTTTGGAGTTGGTTTAGTAGTCGACATTTAATTTTGCATTGTACCCACAGATCTGGTTTAGAGGTAGAATATTATTGTTAAACATATCCATAAATCTAGTTTAGTTGTGTTTCAGTGGCAGAAAATTTATTTTACGCGTCCATAGATCTGGTTTACGCAGACGTTTTAGTGGAAGGTTTATTTAATATTGTGCGTATAAATATTGTTAAGTGGTAGATGGTTAATTTTTTGACATAGGGATTACATAAAATAATCAATGAATATTTTTCAAATGAAAATGTCACTTGTAACACACCAACAACAGGAGAAAAGGATGCCTCTATTCAGAGTTGATGATTTTTGCATTGATTGTTTGGGATTAAAAAAAATGCACTACATGGCTGCCTTTATCCTATAATGTTGACAGTGCTATGTTGTTTTTATGTATGAGAAGGAATGTCAAAGAATCAGAAGTTTTGTGGCTACTTGAGAAAATGCCATTTTTCTCAAGATGGCTAGAAATTCTTACTATTTAAAGTTCTTTTACTTATATATGCATTTCATAAATTATGTTTGTGTGGCCATTTACATCAGTTTATCCCGATCTTACTTTCAAATGTTTATATAATATCAGAATTTCAAATAACACCTATCTCAAATCTTCTCATCCTAGCTGAGACGACAACCTGCCTGAGTGATGCACATGCTGCATGTGTCGAGCTGTACTCGTCTAGTCCCGTCAAATGCTCGCCAGAGGAAATAGAGCAGAAGCGGCAAGCAGCACTGCAACGTAGAAGTGTCCGGTTGAGTCAAACTAAAAAGAAAATCAGCCTGAGATAGCACCCTCCTTCCCTTGTTAGATCTACTCTTGTTCTGACAGCTCTTCCCAGCATTTCACATGCAGCACATGGCACAGGTTGACAGCACTGACTTGTTTCACTTGGTTACAGAGGATCTCACAGGTGTTGATGCCACTGACTCACCTCACCTCCATGCTTGGTTACAGAGGATCTCACAGGTGTTGACGTCACTGACTCACCTCACCTCCATGGTTGTCTGCAGAGGATCTCACAGGTGTTGACGTCACTGACTCACCTCACCTCCATGGTTGTCTGCAGAGGATCTCACAGGTGTTGACGTCACTGACTCATTTCAATTCCATGGTTGTCTGCAGAGGTTCTCATAAAAAGCACAGCAAGCATGGTAATTGATACAGGATAATTTGCCCAGGTTGATTTCCATCTTTCTCTATAAATCGATTTTCCTCAACCTAATATATATTCTGTTCATGTGGTGGATGTACCTGTACCTTCCAGAAGTAACAACATTGTGTAGGTTTATTGTAACTTCTGTATGATTTTTGCCTCCCCTTGAGCATGGGACACTGTATAGAAGCTTTCTCAAATAGGACGGTTGAGTAAGTGCAAACTTTTCAGCCTCTGATGCAGAGCGTACAAGAGACTTGAAGGTTGTGAGCCTCAACTAGACCCAATCACTGGACAAGCTGTGTTAGAGCTGAGTTGCCCACACAGATTTCTTACTTTAAACAGACCATGACATCTTCTTTTTCAATCATCAATGCATTCATTTATTGAGGGAGGGTCATCCTAACCAGGAATATTATTAAATGTATGATAAATAAAGTATCAATGTTTTATTATAAGCTTTCATCTCGGTCCAATGTGTTTTTCTGTAGATCAAAATCTCAGTACAGACACTTTAGAATGTAGGAGAGAGTACAGTATGCACAGGTGTCCGCATTTTGGCCTTTTACATTTGGACATGTCAATAAAGCTGGTGCCTATAGGTTATGTTCATATCTATGATTAATTTGTCTTTTATCTTTTATTCTTATAATTCGGACAAATGCCATAGATACATGATTGTTTAATGATGGACACCATCACTAACACTGCTCAAAATGGCTGTAACATATTTGGGCTGTTTTCATGAGATCTACATGTACATGTGTGAAGACATAAAATATGAATCGCTAATAATAGCCAATAAGCTTCATTCTTTTAATAATTTCTCCGTAAAACCTTTTGATAGTGTGTTGTAGGTAATCAGGTGTTATTAGTATTTATTAATATGATAACTGACTCGGTATTCTTATATATGTGGTAATACCTCAAATGATTTCCAGTTTTTTGTAGTGTTTTTGTTTTCAAGGATGTTCATTTTCACAACATTGCAATTATTGGCAGAATAGAATCTGGAGATATTTTTTGGTCTAGTGGGGCAGTAAGAAAAAAAAAGTAATTTATCTTCTTTTACATTCTGCTTTTCCCATTACCTATTCATATTTCTGACCTATTATATATATACAGTGGAAACCTCATAATTCGAATTACTTGGGTATGGATTAAAACTTTGAATTAAGAGGATTCGAACTACTAAAAAAAAAAGGCATAAATAAATCTTATACATAATGCTTGAGCTTGCCACGAGGAACTTCTCCACCCCGGCGCTCCGTTGTTTGTGCATCAGCTCCCTCCTCACTTTGTTAGTGCACTGATCAGCCTTTCTCGGGTAGTGATTAGCATTGTTGATGCTTGAGAGATACATGTAGTACTTTTGTAATGCCATATGGGGAGGTATCAACTTCAAATAAAGATTTGGAAAGATTGCGAAATTCGAGTCAGATTGTAACAAAGCCAAAGAGCAAAAAAATAACATAATTATCCTCTCACAAACTTCGGTTTATGAGAAATAGGAATAATCAGACTTCAATTTTTGAGGTTTCCACTGTATGTTGATCCAACTACACATAATAAGAATTGATTGCAAAGCAAAATTGATTTCTTTTACTGAAGTCAATAGTCAAACAGTTTCCAGTTTATAGCTAATATTATTAATTATATCAAACAACCATATTCAATGAGACGTCAGCTTGAGGAGGAAACAAGAAGGGCTTTCGCAATTTGTGTTTTTGTCTCACCACCTTTGAGCCTTTCCTGGAGCATTTTCTTCTATCTTTATTGACTTTTTGAGCTGAGTCTGTTTTATACCAGTAGGAATTATTGAGCTGCCTGATTTACTCATCAACATAGATGGTGGTGTTCAGCCCTTTAGATATTACATTGATAGATGTGAGTAGAGCAGAGTCCCTACTGAGTGAACAGTCACTCAGCTTGTATAGAAGAGGAGGAGGTGGGTTGTATTGTGTATTTTCTTCGTCTTCGTCATCCCCCCTCCCCAGGCATACACTAGCCCGCACTAACCCCTTATAGATGTCTTCAAGTCATGTGACAATCATCCTAAGCCAGAGCACTGAATCTTTCAACTATATCAAGACTAGAAATATGTTGCGTCCCACTGCTTCCCCTACCAATCACTTCTCCTATTGGTGCCAGTACTCTCTCTAACTTTGGTGCTTCTGTTTGTTTTTAATTTCTGTACTAAAGAAACCACAATAAAACTCTCTCTCTAACTTTGGTGCTTCTGTTTGTTTTTAATTTCTGTACTAAAGAAACCACAATAAAACTAACCAAATCATTTTTTTTCAATTGAAAAATTTGTTTTTTATTGAGTCCCTTTGTCTTTAAGCTTAAGATATATATTATATTATTTTACAATTACTTCTGCATTTTGTATCATAACTTAAGTTACCTCTGCCTCTTTTTTGATCCTTTAACTAGTTCTTCAAGAGTTGTAATGTAGCCTTTCTTTGTTGTTTAGGTGAAATGTTAGTGGTAATTTATGCTACATTTATTTGAAAGCAGTTATTTTTTCTAAAATATTACCAGACCTCGGAATTTTATAAAAATGTCCAAGCCATTGAGACTTTTTTAGTATAGAGCTAGCCTTAATTATTAAGAATGGCTTTCAGTTGTCCAAGCCATTGAGACTTTTTTAGTATAGAGCTAGCCTTAATTATTAAGAATGGCTTTCAGTTGTCCAAGCCATTGAGACTTTTTTAGTATAGAGCTAGCCTTAATTATTAAGAATGGCTTTCAGTTGTCCAAGCCATTGAGACTTTTTAGTATAGAGCTAGCCTTAATTATTAAGAATGGCTTTCAGTTGTCCAAGCCATTGAGACTTTTTTAGTATAGAGCTAGCCTTAATTATTAAGAATGGCTTTCAGTTGTCCAAGCCATTGAGACTTTTTTAGTATAGAGCTAGCCTTAATTATTAAGAATGGCTTTCAGTTGTCCAAGCCATTGAGACTTTTTTAGTATAGAGCTAGCCTTAATTATTAAGAATGGCTTTCAGTTGTCCAAGCCATTGAGACTTTTTTAGTATAGAGCTAGCCTTAATTATTAAGAATGGCTTTCAGTTGTCCTAGCCATTGAGACTTTTTTAGTATAGAGCTAGCCTTAATTATTAAGAATGGCTTTCAGTTGTCCTAGCCATTGAGACTTTTTTAGTATAGAGCTAGCCTTAATTATTAAGAATGGCTTTCAGTTGTCCAAGCCATTGAGACTTTTTTAGTATAGAGCTAGCCTTAATTATTAAGAATGGCTTTCAGTTGTCCAAGCCATTGAGACTTTTTTAGTATAGAGCTAGCCTTAATTATTAAGAATGGCTTTCAGTTGTCCAAGCCATTGAGACTTTTTTAGTATAGAGCTAGCCTTGCTATTAGCCATTGAGACTTTTTTAGTATAGAGCTAGCCTTAATTATTAAGAATGGCTTTCAGTTGTCCAAGCCATTGAGACTTTTTTAGTATAGAGCTAGCCTTAATTATTAAGAATGGCTTTCAGTTGTCCAAGCCATCCCAAGTGAAACGGATGATGTGGCCTGAGCCTGATCCTGAGAGGGAACATACTAGAAGTTAATATTGTTCCAAGACAAAAAAAGCATGGCCATTATGTTAGAAATGTTAAATTATTCTATATTCACACTATCCAAGCGGTTTGAGATTTAATGTCCATCAAGAGTATATGCTCTTATCCTCTATGTTGTCTGCTGACAAGCCTCTTCTGATTGTATCTCTGCCGATCTTGTGCCCAATACCCGGGATTGATGGTTCTGAACTTCTGAACTTCAGTTGTTCAATCAATCTCACAAGAGCAGTAACACTCTCACTTCTTGATAGTTGTCACGGTCAATATCAGTTCTGTGATGTCATGTTCCTTGGTTTCTTCCAACATCTTATGAAGTTTTGTTAGGATCTACTTGGATTATTTCAGATTTTAAATTTATATCTTGTTCAGTACAAAAATCAAGGTCTATTTCTAACTCTTCTTGTAGAGAGAGATATCAGGAAGAGGAGCCATACTCAGCACCGGAGGATAGCTTTGCAGATACAGAAAGCGTCCCATTTCAGTGTTCCGATAGACCAAATAAAAACTGTGATCATCAGCATGCTTTTGATTTATCCAATGATTGTGGTACCCTTTTCTTTCCTAAAATAGATCAATCAATTAGGTACCGTGCTCTTTAGGGTAGTGATCATGACTTTCCACGCATCTTTACCCCTGGTTGCATTCAGTGCATCTGTCACTCGTCCTACTTTGAGAACTTTGGTGTTCCATCCAAAATTTTTTCACTCTGTTTTCCCCTAATACTTTTTCCTTGGATCATTCCAATTGTCACAATATGCCTTAGATCTAGTTTCTCTCTTCTAATCACATGGCCGAGAGAGGTTGCCTGATGTTTTTTATGTATTCTACATATTTATGCGTGATCTTGTGTCAGCTTCTCGTAACACTGTTTTGTTTTTGTTTTTTTCTGCAGTCCATGAGATTCGTAGCATTCTCCGTGGGTAGATTTCTGTTGCCTCCAGTTTCTTTTGAACCTGTTTTGAAATTGTCCAGGCCTCACATCCATAGATGAGAATGGGCTCAATATAACACTTCAGGGCTCTTCTTATGTGAATGGAGATTTGTTAATTTGTTGGTATCTAATTCATTCTCTGAAAAATCTTTTTTTACTTGCGTTATTCAGTGATGTTGCATCCATCACTTAATATTAAAGTACTCAAGTATGTTCATTGATCTCTTTGTTGAGTTTATTGCCGATGATAAAGATTTCGATCTGTGGACACTCATTATTTCAAGACCATACCTTCTGTCTTTTTGCTATTCATTCCAATCCTTTCTTACTGCTTTCTTCTTTAACAATGTCTAACGATTGTTGCAAGTCTTCTCTATCTTCTGCAATATATATATATATATATATATGTATATATATGTATATATATATATCTATATATATATGTATACAGTGTCGTTAGAATACGTCAGGTTGTTTACATTGTGCCCTCTTACTTAATCCCTGAGTATCCTTCTAGGTTTCGCATAATGATCATTTCACTGAAGAGAGTGAAAAGGTGTGGGGAAAGAAACATCCTTGTCTTACACCCCGTTACTGACAGCCATGAAAACTATGAGACATACATGTATATAATGTTAACCTTTCAGACCTCAAAATATTTGATCTGGACCATCTTGTAGGAACTGTTGAAAAACAGAAAAACCATGAAAGTAACCGTGCCCTCTGATTGGATTTATGTCTCCTTAGACATTTCGTGGATCTGTACACGAATTGTCATAATCTTGTAGGAAGTACACATGTTTATTCTGTTGGTTTACAGCCATTAAAAGTGGGACATAAAATTATGTCACTCCCAGACATTATTTGGTCTCCACCATGTTGCAGGAATTGGTGGAAAACAAAGCCATTTCACTCAAACTGTTTCCCTCCTATTAGATTTACGTCTCCTAATAGTTTTTGTGGGTTATTACAGGAACAGTACTGTCATAGTTCTGTCTCATGTTCAGCTGTTCATTCGGCTTTTGTTAAGGCATTTCAATTGCGAGACATGATTCTGTCAATGCTCACAAAAGTTGTGATTTTCATGTGGACCATGTATCAATCCTTTGACAGTTTGATTCCTGAAGATTGAACTCATTTATTTATTAGAATTAAAAACTTACTTTGAATTGCAATGGCATACTTTTTTAAATCTAAAATTTATACCCGTCGGCCTGAAAAGTATAAACTTCTCTCAGAAAAGAGCTCATGCTTAGCCTCTGTAACATTTTCTGCTCCATCTATATACTGAATAAATGTAACCGAAAATTTCTAGAACACCTAGGAACGTCAAATTTGGCATAAAGTTGTAAATTACTCTAAAGATTTGGAGTGTTATTATTTTTCAACAAAATAATGTTTTTCGAAAATTAAAGGCAAAATGTGATTATTTTTTTTCTTAAAATAAAAAGGTGAATATGCGAACTACTTCCAGTAAGCACAGCTGGGCAGAAATGGCAGGAATGAAACTGAAAGTACGCATATAATGTAGGCGGCGGCAGATGTAAAACCGTCTGGAATAGATCTAGATCTACATGTTATAGTGTGAGATCTAATAAAGAATCCAAAAACATTTGTAGGACATAGGCTCTAAATCTAATTTTGTGTTTAGAATAAGAATTATTGAGATATCTATATGCTAAGTAAAGATGGATAGGTGGAGGCATATATCTGGATTGTATAAGTAAAAGGATAGATATCAAGACCATTTATAAGCACACTTAATACGTAGATGCACCCCAGACCTGGCAAATTGACACCAGCTTCGGTTTTCAGCTTGTGTACTTTAACAAGAAGGTGGCAGCTCTCTTCGATTACTCATGTTATCCTTCCACCTTACAGGGTATATATTTTCATGAAAGAACTCTACTCTATCTTTCTTCATTCCGAAGCGTATAGTTAATTTCAAGAGTAAAGAGAATGAAACAGTAAAATATCATTTGATGGAGTTAAGAGTTCGGATCGGCCAATAGAGAATCACTAGGCTAGATTCTTGATGTTTTTTTGGTTTTTTTTTTTCGCACAGCGTTTTTTTAGGCTTTACTGTGTGATGCGCCGGCAGAAAGTAAACTGATCGTCGTATCTTGTGAATGAGATTATAAAAACAAATATTCAGGAAAATAGTAAATCGTCCGGCAAAGTCATCTAGCTACGGGCCAGGCCTCTAGTAGCGGGCCTGGCGGCCCAAGCCGTTGAAAAAACGAGCCGAAATAAGGCGTGCAGAGTAGATCGAAGAAAACAAAAAACAGCCCTTGGTGTCACAGGACTCTAAATCTTTGCTCTAGACTAATCGAAAATACATGGACAAGCGTGTGCAAGACTTTGGGTTATCCATGGGCACAAAAAACTTGGCACCGAAATAACCCAAAGCCCAGCGGCTCGGGCTATTCTGGTGCAATACACCTGAATAATTACTTCCTTTTAAAAAATCAAAGCCTAATACGTCCGATGCTACTATATTCTTTATAAACTATACATTTGTTTATTTTTCTTGATGAGTGCTGCTTCTGGAATTGAAATTTTGTAATTTTTTTTTGTGATATGAGATCACTCTGTATTATGCAACTTATATGTCTTCAATTTCTCTTCTTTAACTAGACATGTAAATGTTATACTTTTGTCAGTATTTTTATTTTAAAACTGTAAAAATCTTTGGCAGATCCCAGGGCTGTTTCTTGGAAACGAGTCTCATGTTCTGACATGTGGACAAGAGACCCGGGAAGTGTGTGGAGGGGGGGGGGGGAAATAAAGGTGCAGCAAATATGAACGGTACATAAGCATAGAAAGAGAAAAAGAGAGAGAGAGAGAGAGAGAGAGAGAGAGAGAGAGAGAGAGAGAGAGAGAGAGAGAGAGAGAGAGAGAGAGAGAGTTATTCAAATTTGAACAAGGACATTTCGTTAAAAGCAAGCAATTACGTGCAATATAATTCAACAAAGAAAGGGTTAAATTAAAAAAAAAAGTAAACTGGCTACAAGAAAAACTCTAAGAATGTAACAGATATGCTAAAAGCAATCAAAGCAAGCAGCTATATTAGTCCTAATAGTGTTGAAGAAACGAGAAAGGTTCGGAAACAATCGTCAAATTATGGCATGTTTCTCAGAGCGGGGCGCGATAGCCGAGAGTCAAGCACCGCCACTAATACTATGTACTAAAAATAGCAAATAGTTCTAGATCTTAGAATAGTAGCATCGCCTCTACCTTCTCTCATCTTCTATCTCGCCATTTTTCTCTCTCTCTGTCTGTCATCAAGTCTGTCTCTCTCTCTCTCTGTCTGTCTCTCCCTTTTTCTCTCTCTTCTCATCCCCTCCGGCTGTGGTTCACCTGTCTACCCAGGTCAATCGAAGTGATGTATTGAACCCCACAGGATACATACATAGTAATTTCTATCCTCTCTGTTTGAACTAAGTCTAGAACGGGCCGTGGCTTGCTGCCAGTCGACGCTTCTTTGTTTTAAAACAAAATACATGTAATTCTATTTATTGTTAAAGGGACAAGATACGAGCAAAAGGTCAAAATTTTTAATAAGTGGAGATTTCGCAACTCCAGGAAATTGATATACATTTCTCTAAACGACGTTCGTGTGTGAAGATTGATTTGTGGCTGATGAATATGTGAATTAAATAGACCAGAGATTCTGTTGTTATCATACTATTATTAATATTTATTATTATTATTATTATTATTATTATTATTATTATTATTATTATTATTATTATTATTATTATTATTATTATTATTATTATTATAATATTATTATTATTATTATTATTATCATCATCATCATCATCATTATTACTACTACTACTACTACTACTACTACTACTACTACTACTACTACTACTACTACTACTACTACTACTACTACTACTACTACTACTACTACTACTACTACTACTACTACTACTACTACTACTACTACTACTACTACTACTACCACTACATCGTCATCATCATCATCATCACCATCACCATCACCCATTCCTTTCCAGCTCTTTGTTCTTATCCTTTTTTCTTTCCCTGTCCCTTTCCTACAGCTATCCCCTTTCTTTTTTTCTGTTATTCTTTACCACCTCTCCTCATACCCCCTCCCCCTCACCACCTTTAACCTCTTTTCTCAGGACTTGTGCACTATGGCCAGCCGGCCGGGTGGTAATTCATCTCTGGCACAACGCTTTTAGAAATGATCAATTTGAATCATAGGTGGTATCTGTATAGTTTTAACGACCCCGAGGACTTTCTTTAGTCTCAATTAATTCAAACCTGAAGAGAGAACAGCACCTCTTGACTTGATGTGTCACGCATCCATACCAACAGCTTCTGCTGACTATGTGAGCGGAGTTTGGGATTCACTTTCACTACCGTTCTCGGGCAAGGAGAGTAATTAAAAAAGGGAATGAACAATTCTTACTTAGGTTGCCATGGTTACATCGATATCTTTAATTCAAACATGTTAGACGGATAGCATGTGATCACAATAGTAGCTTATAACTGCTTTGTTCATTCAAATTTTTAGCTGTACGGAGTGGTTAACATCAATAAGCAAGACAACAGCTACAAAACCAATTATAGAAATTCAACAACAACAACAACGACAACTTCAACAACCAAAACAAAAGTGCCGCAGTTTATGCATTTTGAAAGTACTTAAGTTTTAAGCTTATAATATGTGACTATCCTGTGTTTCTCTTGAATTCTATACTAGATTTCTGAAACATCAAGTAGGAGAAGACTTAAAATTTTACATCTAATGTTAACGAGATTTGAATTGAAATCATTCTAACACCAGTATGAGCTATCTTATCCGCCTCGCTTGAACTGAGATCATGCTATCACTAGTATGAGCTATCTTACCCGCCCCAATTGATTAAGATCACACTATCAGCTATCTTACCCGCTCCAATTGGATTGAGATCTCACTATCAACTATCTTACCCGCCTCAATTGGATTGAGATCTCACTATCAGCTATCTTCCCCGCTCCAATTGGATTGAGATCACACTATCAGCTATCTTACCCGCTAGAAATGGATTGAGATCATACTATCAGCTATCTTACCCGCTCCAATTGGATTGAGATCACACCATCAGCTATCTTACCCGCTCCCACTGGATTGAGATCTCACTATCAGCTATCTTACCCGCTCCAATTGGATTGAGATCACAGTATCAGCTATCTTACCCGCTCCAATTGGATTGAGATCACACTATCAGCTATCTTACCCGCTCCAATTGGATTGAGATCTCACTATCAGCTATCTTACCCGCTCCAATTCGATTGAGATAACTATCAGCTATCTTATCTGCCCCAATTGGATTGAGATCACATTATCAACTATCTTACACGCTAGAATTGGATTTAGATCATACAATCAGCTATCTTCCCCGCTCCAATTGGATTGAGATCATACTATCAGCTATCTTACCCGCTAGAATTGGATTGAGATCATACTATCAGCTATTTTACCCGACCCAATTGGATTGAGATCACATTATCAACTATCTTACCCGCTAGAATTGGATTGATATCATACTATCAGCTATCTTACCCGCTCCAATTGGATTGAGATCATACTATCAGCTATCTTACCCGCTCCATATGGATTGAGATCATACTATCAGCTATCTTACCCGCTCCAATTCGATTGAGATAACTATCAGCTATCTTATCTGCCCCAATTGGATTGAGATCACATTATCAACTATCTTACACGCTAGAATTGGATTTAGATCATACAATCAGCTATCTTCCCCGCTCCAATTGGATTGAGATCATACTATCAGCTATCTTACCCGCTAGAATTGGATTGAGATCATACTATCAGCTATTTTACCCGACCCAATTGGATTGAGATCACATTATCAACTATCTTACCCGCTAGAATTGGATTGATATCATACTATCAGCTATCTTACCCGCTCCAATTGGATTGAGATCATACTATCAGCTATCTTACCCGCTCCATATGGATTGAGATCATACTATCAGCTATCTTACCCGACCCAATTGGATTGAGATCACAGTATCAGCTACCTTACCCACTCTAACTGGAATGAGGTCACACTATCAGCTATCTTACCTGCTAGAATTGGATTGAGATCATACTATCAGCTATCTTACCCGACCCAATTGGATTTAGGTCACAGTATCAGCTATCTTACCCGCCCCAAATGGATTGAGATCTCACTATCAGCTATCGTACCCGCTCCAATTGGAATGAGATCACACTATCAGCTATCTTCCCCGCTCCAATTGGATTGAGAGCACACTATCAGCTATCTTACCCTCTAGAATTGGTTTGAGATCATACTATCAGCTATCTTTCCCGCTCCAATTGGATTGAGATCACACTATCAGCTATCTCACCCACTAGAATTGGATTGAGTTCATACTATCAGCTATCTTACCGGCTCTAATTTGATTGAGATCATACTATTACTATTACTGCACATGAAGACCTTAATTAGTCTGAGAAATTTGTCTTATTGTCAATGTCTTTTCTTATTTCCTTTGTACATGTAACTTATTTATTTTTTCCTCTTCTGTTTGTTTGAATTGTTAATGGACTAGGTTTTAGACTATAGACTAGTGTCACTATGTTAAACGTTTGTAAATAGACTATTGTAAAGAGCTTCGAGCCTACAAGTAGGAAGAGGCGCTAGGAAATAACTTCATTATTATTATTATTATTATTAGCTAACTTACCCGCCTCAATTGGATTGAGATCACACTATCAGCTATCTTACCCGCCCCAATTGGATTGAGATCATACTATTAGCTATCTTACCCGCTAGAATTGGATTGAGATCACACTGTCAGCTAACTTACTCTCCCCAATTAGATTGAGATCACACTATAAACTGTATTAAAAATCTCATCTGAACTGGGATTCTACAATCAGCTTTTTTAACCGTCCCTTCTTTGTTGAAGTCCTACTATCAGCTGTTTTAACAATGCTTTCTGAGTTGGGACATACTATCAGCTGTCTTAACGGTCCCTTTTGAGTTGGAATATGGCTACAAGCAAGCTTAACCGTTTCTTCTGAGCTTAAATCCTACCGTGGTTTTTTTAGTTGAGGTCCTACTATTACGTCTCTTAACGGTCACTTCTGAGCTGGAATTCCACTATCAGCTGTTTTAACAGTCCCTTCTGAGTTGAGATTCCACTGTCAGCTATTTTAACAGTCCCTTCTGAATTGAGATTCCACTATCAGCTATTTTAACAGTCCCTTCTGAATTGAGATTCCACTGTCAGTTGTTTCAACAGTCCCTCCTGAGTTGAGATTCCATTATCAGCTGTGCTAACAGCCCCTTCTAAGTTAAAATTCAACTACCAGCAGTTTTAAGAGTCCATTCTGGGTCGGGGTTCAGCTATCAACTGTTTTAAGAGTCCATTCTGGGTCGGGATCCAACTATCAGCTGTTTCCACAGTCCATTCTGGGCCTGGGTCCCACTATCAGCTGTTTTAACAGCCCATTCTGGGCTTGGGTCCAACTATCAGCTGTTTTAACGGTCTCTTCTGAGTTGACATTCCACTATCAGCTGTTTTACCGCAGTCTCTGAGATTTTTACCTGTCTCATCAGCTCGCAATGGAATGTATCCTACAATCAGCTGATTCATCTGCCTCTTCACAGTGAGGATCCAACAATCAACTGGTTTACCAGCCCCTTCAGGGTTGGGATCCGAATATCAGCTGGGTTACCCGACCCTTCAGGGTTGGGATCCGACTATCAGCTGGGTTATCCGACCCTTCAGGGTTGGGATCCGACTATCAACTGAGTTGCCCGACCCTTCAGGGTCAGGATCGGACTATCAACTGGGTTACCCGACCCTTTAGGGTAGGGATCCGACTTTAAATGTGTAACCCAACCTCGCTGAGATCCTTATATCAACTCTCTTAATATCAGCATGTTTCCAAAGCAAAACACTGAGTTCAAACACAGGTTTAATGTTCATAGTGCACCCTCCTCAGGGATAATCATCGCATGTTCAGTGTTCATGTCCAATCGTGCTGAACCGACCAAACAGCAAAGCTTGGTGCTAATTCAGTTAGATTAGCGTGAAAAAATCTTTCCTTTTTCCTCTTTCTTGTACGCCTATATTTTTCTTTGGCCCTCTTCATCGTTATCTCAGTTATTTTCCGCTATTCCTGCCTCCCTGTTTCTCCCTATCTATCGCCGTCCTGTAAACTTGGATCTCCCTCCTCAGCGCCCTCTCACCGCCCACACAGCAGAAGTCTAAAGGCGAGCCGGAAATCCTTGTTGGCCCCAGCGTAGATGAAGAAATTCACCGCAGAATTCATCACGGCCAGAGTCGTACAAGCCGAGATGGCTTCGAACTTGGCCCCCATCGTGTAGTAGGCGAGTACGCTAAGGACGAGAGGGCTCCAACACGCCATGAAGATGCCACAAACTGTGGCCAAAAACTTCGCCGCGCGCAGTCGACTTGGTCTGTCCTGACCAGTGCCCAGTGAGCTAGCGCCGTAGCCAGGCGTATGGTTCGGGTCCCTGTTTGGGCTGGAACTGAAGTCCTGGTTTGGGGTGTCATGGCGCTCAGAGGTAAAATTAAGTGTGTAACTTACACCATGACTGTGAGAGTTCTCAAAAGCTTTGCCAGACAAGTCACTGAGGAGGGTGTTAGAACTGTTATTAATAGTATTACCAGAAGAGGCGACATGGTCAACTGATGACCAGCTGACCTCAGTTCTCGTATTATAAGTGCAGGAATATGAGAGCGATGGGTCAGACAGCATGACTTCCAGACGATAGTTTGAACGATTCTCAGAGCAATGTGCATCAATCGTGACGTCAGTGGCCCGGTTAGCTTTCGAGTTATGTGATTGACTTTTCTGCAAGGGCAATTTTGAATCTTCACAAGCTTTCCTTGCAGAGGCTTCCATGCAACAGGATGTTTTAATAGTGTCCGCTGTTATACTGTCCTGGTAAGAAAAGGTCCAGGGGTTGATATGCTTGACTTCCGGCATCTCTGTAGATGTATTGGTTGATTTCTTGGTTGAGGTTTCCACTGCACCACTAGAGATAAGTTCTTCTGTAAAGGTGTTTGCTGTGTTGTGTTTCGATGTGGCATCACATTGAAGCGATTCATCTGGACTGAGAAAAGTCGGTCTGCACTGATCTAAGAGGGACTCAACACGGTGAAATGAGGCTTCGGTAATCACTGGCTGTGCTAATGCTGAAGATGCAGATAAGCCAGAGGTTAATGTGTGGGTGTCACTGCTGCGGATAGCTGGAGAAGACAAGTCACAGCTGCCGGTTGGTGCGGTTAGATCTTGGGAGCAAACGATAAGAGTGTGGTCACCACTGGTGTCTCTAGAGGCGACTTTCAGGTCAAGGTCAAATGGCTGGCTCAAAGAGGTACACGCTACAATGCCTCGAGTGTTCCTAACTGGATGCGATGATATGCTGACCACAACCTCATCTGGAATCTCTGTGTAGGAAGGAGTGAAGCAAATGATGTCTCGCCATGGTCCACCTTCAAGATATGTGAGATCCGTAAGTTTTCCTTTGTTTCCTTTGTCAGTTTCTAATATTTCAAAAAGCACAGGGCTCATGTTTTCCACTTTATTAGCATTTTGGTGCTGCTGGGAAGAGCACAACTCCATTTCTTGTTTAACTTTATCTAGTTCTGGTCTTTTCTTGCACCCTTGTTTGACCAACGCTCCTGTAGTCATATCCGAAGGCTTTGACCTTTTTGTGGGTGTGGCATCCTGTATTTCTGAGCCAGATACTGCTGTGGTGATATCCTGCATTTCTGACTCAAATACCGCTGCGGTGATATCTTGTATTTCTGACCCAGATACCGCTGTGGTGATATCCCCTATTTCTGACCCACATATCGCTGTGGTGATATCCTGTATTTCTGACCCAGATGCTGCTGTAGTGACATCTTGCATTTCTGACCCAGGAACTGCTGTGGGGATATCCTGCATTTCTGACCCGGATACTCCTGGGATGATATCCTGTACATCTGACCTAGATACTGCTGTGGTGATATCAAGTAACCCGGACCCTGATGCTGTTGTGATAATATCCAGTGTCTCTGACCTTGTTACTCCAGTGATGATGCCCTGTGACTTTGAATCTTGCATGTCCAGTTGTCCAGTGTAGACACCTCGTTCCAATGACCATTCTGCCATGGTGATACCCTCAGTGTCTGACACTTGCGCCACCAATACCTCATCGATGTTCCATAGTGTTTCCGATCTTTGAGCAGTCGATTCTCTGGCCGTGCTACTCTGTCTCTCTGAGCCCTGCGCAGTTGACACCCTCTTCATCCCTAATTCTAACCCAGACTGAGGAGTATCAGAATTTCGTGGACGTCCACTAACTTCCGGTTTGACGTGTCCGGGTCTCAACTGAAGGATTCTCCTCCTATGACGGAAGAAAACCCGCGCGATCTGCAGATAGCAGGCAAGAATGACCACACAACTGACCAAGAAGGTGACCGAGTTGACGTGCAGGAAGTACGCTCGCGCCAGGACCTCAGTAGGCAGGCAGCGGAGCAGCGGCACGGGAGGATGGCTGGTGTACAGGGGCACAGTACCATAAACCACAGACAGAACCCACGTGACCGAAATAAGAACGATTGTGGTGCGCGGGGTCATCAGGCTGTAGACAAAGTTAGAGTTGAAGACTCATAAAATAGAGATCTTTAGCAGAAGTCAAGGGAACAAGACTAAGGAAACAATGTATGATGTCGATGACGCATTTTAAATTCTTTTTTTTAAACATTTTTACATTCTTTGAGTCTCTTCGTCTTAAACCGTCGTGTTACAGTCAGAATACAATGGACTGATGAAAACCTGACAAGATTCATGGTGAGAAAAGGCTGAGTCGATGTATCATCTAAAACCTTCGTTAAAAAATAAAAGGCATGCGCTCAACAGAAACATCAAGAGTATTTCCAAAACTTTAAAACTCCTATCATAACACACGCGAGAGTATTTCCTAATCTTTAAATCTCTTCGAAATTCTTTCATACTATCAAGGGCCCGAAAACGTTGAAAAACATGACCCATGATAATTATGATAGTTAGAACTTTTGTTGAAACTATTTCTCAGTCAGAAATGAACGCATTTACATCTACTACTACTACTACTACTACTACTACTACTACTACTACTACTACTACTACTACTACTACTACTACTACTACTACTACTACTACTACTACTGCTACTGCTACTGCTACTGCTACTGCTACTCCTACTCCTACTCCTACTACAACAACTACTACTACTACTACTACTACTACTACTACTACTACTACTACTACTACTACTACTACTACTACTACTACTACTACTACTACTACTACTACTACTGCTGCTGCTGCTGCTGCTGCTGCTGCTGCTGCTACTACTACTACTACTACTACTACTGCTACTACTGCTGCTGCTGCTGCTTCTACTACTACTACTACTACAGCTACTGCTTCTGCTACTACTACTACTTCTACTTCTACTACTACTGCTACTGCTACTGCTACTGCTACTGCTACTGCTACTGCTACTACTACTACTACTACTACTACTACTACTGCTGCTGCTGCTGCTGCTGCTGCTGCTGCTTGGCAGCAGCTTGCAGCAGCAGCAGCAGCTGCTGCTGCTGCTACTGCTGCTACTACTACTGCTACTACTGCTACTACTGCTGCTGCTGCTGCTGCTACTACTACTACTACTACTACTACTACTACTACTACTACTACTACTACTACTACTACTACTACTACTACTACTACTACTACTACTACTACTACTACTTCTGCTGCTGCTCATACTTCTACAACTAATATTAAATTATAATATCATACCACAAATATTACAAAAAATTAATGTATCTTAGCAACATAAATAGACCAATTACGCCACAATCAAAAGAGGCTCATACGTTTCATAAAGCAGACAGTAACAGGTGTTAATGACGCGGTCTACCGACACCAGAACGAGGCTAAACACGGATGCCGCCATACTTGTGTAGAGAAGACTTAGAAACAGTAGACAGGCGGAGGGGGAAACTGTAAACATGCTCTGTGTCTCCTGGAGAGGTGGGAGGATGAAAAGTAAGGCATGGTTAAACATAATCTGCTTCGTGTGACAAGACTTCAGGAGAAGATACATGTTATTTATATAGGGTCAATAGAGTAAGATAGATGTCAACAGCAGAAAAAAAGTTAACCTTTAACATTATCACAGGTATTAACAGGATCATATGAAGAAAATGAAGTGATCACATGGAGGAAGATTGTTTATGGGATCAGATAACAGATGGCTGTTTAATGGATCTGATGGATTAATGTTGAAGAAATCAGACGAAGGAAGATTGTTTATGGGATCAGATAACAGATGGCTGTTTAATGGATCTGATGGATTAATGTTGAAGAAATCAGACGAAGGAAGATTGTTTATGGGATCAGATAACAGATAGCTGTTTAATGGATCTGATGGATTAATGTTGAAGAAATCAGATGAAGGAAGATTGTTTATGGGATCAGATAACAGATGGCTGTTTAATGGATCTGATGGATTAATGTTGAAGAAATCAGATGAAGGAAGATTGTTTATGGGATCAGATAACAGATGGCTGTTTAATGGATCTGATGGATTAATGTTGAAGAAATCAGATGAAGGAAGATTGTTTATGGGATCAGATAACAGATAGCTGTTTAATGGATCTGATGGATTAATGTTGAAGAAATCAGACGAAGGAAGATTGTTTAAAGAATCGGATGGCCAATAATTGTTAACACTATTTGATGATGGTAGTTCAAGAAATCCTTAAATCATCTAATGTTTACGAGATCAGGTGGCGGATGATTGTTTAAGGGATCAGATATGGATGATTATGAAAGGGAACAGATGACGAATGGATGTATAAGGGATCAGATGACGGATGATTGTATAAGGGATCTAAAGACGAATGGATGTATGAGGGATCAGATGGCGAATGGATGTATAAGGGATCAGATGACGGATGGATGTATAAAGTATCAGATGACGGATGATTGTATAAGGGATCTAAAGACGAATGGATGTATAAGGGATCAGATGGCGAATGGATGTATAAGGGATCAGATGACGGATGGATGTATGAGGGATCTGATGACGGATGGTTGTTTAGGGGATCAGATTGTATAAAGGATCAGATGACGGATGAATGTTTAAGGGATCAGATGACGGATGGTTGTTTAAGGGATCAGATGACGGATGGATGTATAAGGGATCAGATGACGGATGGTTGTTTAATGGATCAGATGACGGATGGTTGTTTAATGGATCAGATGACGGATGGTTGTATAAGGGATCAGATGACGGATGATTGTTTAAGGAATCAGATGACGGATGGATGTATAAGGGATCAGATGACGGATGGTTGTTTAATGGATCAGATGACGGATGGTTGTATAAGGGATCAGATGACGGATGATTGTTTAAGAGACCATATGACGGATGGTTGTATAAGGGATCAGATGACGAATGGATGTATAAGGGATCAGATGATGGATGATTGTTTAAGAGACCATATGACGGATGGTTGTAAAAGGGATAGGTTGACGGATGGTTGTATAAGGGATCGGATGACGGATGTTTGTTTAAGGGATCAGATAACGGATGGTTGTATAAGGGATCAGATGACGGATGGATGTATAAGGGATCAGATGACGGATGGATGTATAAGGGATCAGATGGCGGATGGATGTATAAGGGATCAGATGATGGATGATTGTTTAAGAGACCATATGACGGATGGTTGTAAAAGGGATAGGTTGACGGATGGTTGTATAAGGGATCAGATGACGGATGAATGTATAAGGGATCAGATGACGGATGGTTGTATAAGGGATCAGATGACGGATGATTGTATAAGGGATCTAAAGACGAATGGATGTATAAGGGATCAGATGGCGAATGGATGTATAAGGGATCAGATGACGGATGGATGTATGATGGATCTGATGACGGATGGTTGTTTAGGGGATCAGATTGTATAAAGGATCAGATGACGGATGAATGTTTAAGGGATCAGATGACGGATGGTTGTTTAAGGGATCAGATGACGGATGGATGTATAAGGGATCAGATGACGGATGATTGTATAAGGGATCTAAAGACGAATGGATGTATAAGGGATCAGATGGCGAATGGATGTATAAGGGATCAGATGACGGATGGATGTATAAAGTATCAGATGACGGATGATTGTATAAGGGATCTAAAGACGAATGGATGTATAAGGGATCAGATGGCGAATGGATGTATAAGGGATCAGATGACGGATGGATGTATGAGGGATCTGATGACGGATGGTTGTTTAGGGGATCAGATTGTATAAAGGATCAGATGACGGATGAATGTTTAAGGGATCAGATGACGGATGGTTGTTTAAGGGATCAGATGACGGATGGATGTATAAGGGATCAGATGACGGATGGTTGTTTAATGGATCAGATGACGGATGGTTGTTTAATGGATCAGATGACGGATGGTTGTATAAGGGATCAGATGACGGATGATTGTTTAAGGAATCAGATGACGGATGGATGTATAAGGGATCAGATGACGGATGGTTGTTTAATGGATCAGATGACGGATGGTTGTATAAGGGATCAGATGACGGATGATTGTTTAAGAGACCATATGACGGATGGTTGTATAAGGGATCAGATGACGAATGGATGTATAAGGGATCAGATGATGGATGATTGTTTAAGAGACCATATGACGGATGGTTGTAAAAGGGATAGGTTGACGGATGGTTGTATAAGGGATCGGATGACGGATGTTTGTTTAAGGGATCAGATAACGGATGGTTGTATAAGGGATCAGATGACGGATGGATGTATAAGGGATAAGATGACGGATGGATGTATAAGGGATCAGATGGCGGATGGATGTATAAGGGATCAGATGATGGATGATTGTTTAAGAGACCATATGACGGATGGTTGTAAAAGGGATAGGTTGACGGATGGTTGTATAAGGGATCAGATGACGGATGAATGTATAAGGGATCAGATGACGGATGGTTGTATAAGGGATCAGATGACGGATGATTGTATAAGGGATCTAAAGACGAATGGATGTATAAGGGATCAGATGGCGAATGGATGTATAAGGGATCAGATGACGGATGGATGTATGAGGGATCTGATGACGGATGTTTGTTTAGGGGATCAGATTGTATAAAGGATCAGATGACGGATGAATGTTTAAGGGATCAGATGACGGATGGTTGTTTAAGGGATCAGATGACGGATGGATGTATAAGGGATCAGATGACGGATGATTGTATAAGGGATCTAAAGACGAATGGATGTATAAGGGATCAGATGGCGAATGGATGTATAAGGGATCAGATGACGGATGGATGTATAAAGTATCAGATGACGAATGATTGTATAAGGGATCTAAAGACGAATGGATGTATAAGGGATCAGATGGCGAATGGATGTATAAGGGATCAGATGACGGATGGATGTATGAGGGATCTGATGACGGATGGTTGTTTAGGGGATCAGATTGTATAAAGGATCAGATGACGGATGGATGTTTAAGGGATCAGATGACGGATGATTGTTTAAGAGACCATATGACGAATGGTTGTATAAGGGATCAGATGACGAATGGACGTATAAGGGATCAGATGATGGATGATTGTTTAAGAGACCATATGACGGATGGTTGTAAAAGGTATAGGTTGACGGATGGTTGTATAAGGGATCAGATGACGGATGTTTGTTTAAGGGATCAGATAACGGATGGTTGTATAAGGGATCAGATGACGGATGGATGTATAAGGGATCAGATGACGGATGGATGTATAAGGGATCAGATGACGGATGGATGTATAAGGGATCAGATGATGGATGATTGTTTAAGAGACCATATGACGGATGGTTGTAAAAGGGATAGGTTGACGGATGGTTGTATAAGGGATCAGATGACGGATGAATGTATAAGGGATCAGATGACGGATGGTTGTATAAGGGATCAGATGACGGATGGATGTATGAGGGATCAGATAACGGATGGATGTATAAGAGATCAGATGACGGATGGATGTATAAGGGATCAGATGACGGATGATTGTTTAAGAGACCATATGACGGATGATTGTATAAGGGATCAGATGACGAATGGATGTATAAGGGATCAGATGATGGATGATTGTTTAAGAGACCATATGACGGATGGTTGTAAAAGGGATAGGTTGACGGATGGTTGTATAAGGGATCAGATGACGGATGATTGTTTAAGGGATCAGATAACGGATGGTTGTATAAGGGATCAGATGACGGATGGATGTATAAGGGATCAGATGACGGATGGTTGTTTAATGGATCAGATGACGGATGGTTGTTTAATGGATCAGATGACGGATGGTTGTATAAGCGATCAGATGACGGATGATTGTTTAAGGAATCAGATGACGGATGGATGTATAAGGGATCAGATGACGGATGGTTGTTTAATGGATCAGATGACGGATGGTTGTATAAGGGATCAGATGACGGATGATTGTTTAAGGGATCAGATGACGGATGGATGTATACGGGATCAGATGACGGATGGTTCTATAAGGGATCAGATGACGGATGGATGTATAAGAGTTCAGATAACGGATGGTTGTATACGGGATCAGATGACGGATGATTGTATAAGGGATCAGATGACGGATGATTGTTTAAGGGATCAGATGACGGATGATTGTTAAAGGGATCAGATGACGGATGGTTGTATAAGGGATCAGATGACGGATGATTGTTTAAGGGATCAGATGACGGATGGTTGTATAAGGGATCAGATGACGGATGATTGTTTAAGGGATCAGATGACGGATGGTTGTATAAGGGATCAGATGACGGATGGATGTATAAGGGATCAGATGACGGATGATTGTTTAAGGGATCAGATGACGGATGGTTGTATAAGGGATCAGATGACGGATGGTTGTATAAGGGATCAGATGACGGATGATTGTTTAAGGGATCAGATGACGGATGGTATATAAGGGATGAGATGACGGATGATTGTGTAAGGGATCAGATGACGGATGGATGTTTAAGGGATCAGATGACGGATGGATGTATAAGAGATCAGATAACGGATGGTTGTATAAAGGATCAGATGACGGATGGATGTATAAGGGACCAGATGACGGATGGTTGTATAAGGGATCAGATGACGGATGATTGTTTAAGGGATCAGATGACGGATGATTGTTAAAGGGATCAGATGACGGATGGTTTTATAAGGGATCAGATGACGGATGGATGTATAAGAGATCAGATGACGGATGATTGTTTAAGGGATCAGATGACGGATGGTTGTATAAGGGATCAGATGACGGATGATTGTTTAAGGGATCAGATGACGGATGGTATATAAGGGATGAGATGACGGATGATTGTTTAAGGGATCAGATGACGGATGGATGTTTAAGGGATCAGATGACGGATGGATGTATAAGAGATCAGATAACGGATGGTTGTATAAAGGATCAGATGACGGATGGA
Source organism: Elysia crispata (assembly GCA_033675545.1). Classification (NCBI taxonomy): domain Eukaryota; kingdom Metazoa; phylum Mollusca; class Gastropoda; family Plakobranchidae; genus Elysia; species Elysia crispata. Next base: position 245,986 of record JAWDGP010000883.1, read on the forward strand.
TGTATAAGGGATCAGATGACGGATGGTTGTATAAGGGATCAGATGACGGATGATTGTTTAAGGGATCAGATGACGGATGGTTGTATAAGGGATCAGATGACGGATGGATGTAAAAGGGATCAGATGACGGATGGTTATATAAGGGATCAGATGACAGATAATTCTTTAAGGGATCAGATGACGGATGGTTGTATAAGGGATCAGATGACGGATGGATGTATAAGGGATCAGATTACGGATACTTGTTTAAGGGATCAGATGACGGATGGTTGTATAAGAGATCAGATGACGGATGATTGTTTAAGGGATCAGATGACGGATGATTGTTTAAGGGATCAGATGACGGATGGATGTAAAAGGGATCAGATGACGGATGATTGTTTAAAGGTTCAGATGACGGATGATTGGTTAAGGGATCAGATGACGGATGACTGTTTAAGGGATCAGATGACGGATGATTGTTTAAGGGATCAGATGACGGATGGATGTATGAGGGATCACATGGCGGATGATTGTTTAAGGGATCAGATGACGGATGGATGTATAAGGGATCAGATGACGGATTGTTGTTTAAGAGACCAGATGACGGATGATTGTTTAAGGGATGAGATGACGGGTGATTGTTTAAGGGATCAGATGACGGATGGATGTATAAGGGATCAGATGACGGATGGTGGTATAAGGGATCAGATGACGGATGGATGTATAAGGGATCAGATGACGGATGGTTGTATAAGGGATCAGATGACGGATGATGGTTTAAGAGACCAGATGACGGATGATTGTTTAAGGGATCAGATAACGGATGGTTGTATAAAGGATCAGATGACGGATGGATGTATAAGGGATCAGATGGCGGATGTTTGTGTAATAGATCTTATAGATGACTATTGAAGAAATGAAATTATGGAAATTTTGTTTAATGGATCTGATGTATTACTGTTCTAGAAATCAAATAAAGGATAACTGTTTACCGTATGTGATTAGATGACTGATGATTACTTACAGTATCAAAGAAAAATATTTGTTAATAAGATGAGCGAAAAAGTTGATAGCTACAATGAGCATAGAATAAAATATTATTACATTAATTGTGCCTACTGATAACGGACAGACAGTGAAAGCAAAGATGATCTGTATGGTGCGACTTCTCAGAAACTTGCTGGGTGATCTTTTATTACCTACCTGTATAAATGTAAAAGTCGCATAGAAAAGTATATTGTCTAGCATTTTGCACCTTCTTCTTAAAGTGGAATCTAATTTTGTGTGACAAACTGCAGATCCTACCTTCTGATGGTCAGAGGCAGCGCACTCCAGTGTTCTCACTCTAAGTAATCAAAATCTATAAACTTAAAGAGGTACCATGTTCTACTCGTATGTAAGAGAGCGACTTTAATAAAAACATTATGGGCTGTATATGACCGAAATCTCAAGTGTACTCTAAGTGTAGATAAGAAAGACATTGGAAGACCACTGTATGTTCTCTACCTGTCTATTAGTATGTAAGAAAGAACTAGAAAAACTTAGATGTGTCCTACATGTGAATAAAAAATACCTATAAAGACCCATGTTTCTGTATGATACTTACTTGTATGTAACAGACCTAGAAAGACCTACCGCATGCTGTTCTGTGTAACCAACTTATATATAAAATATATGAATATATATTCACTGTACGTTAGTGAATGTTACCAATGTGAATGCAAGAAAGGCCTAAAAGACCCACTGCGTGTTCGTGTATGATACCGACCTGTATGTAAGTGAATGCCCTGACAAACACGATCACCCCCATCATAATGTCCGCCACAGCAAGGCTGGCGATGTAGAAGTTGGGTTGTGTCTGCGTGGCGAGCGAGAGGGCAAGACGAAAGTTTAGTTATACGTCAGGCGATACACGTAGAGACGGTACTTCATCATTACCCAAATCCTAACCCTTTAACATGAGAACTTTCCCGTCGTACTTGTTATTTTGATATATATATATATATATATATATATATATATATATATATATATATATATATATATATATATAATGATAACAAAAAATAATAGTTAATTACCTCTAGTTGCCTCTCTTCAAAATAATGGCTGTGGACAATGGACGGAGATTGTTGTAGAATAGGTAATTAATCAATTTTCTTCTTCTTCTTCTTCTTCTTCTTCTTCTTCTTCTTCTTCTTCTTCTTCTTCTTCTTCTTCTTCTTCTTCTTCTTCTTCTTCTTCTTCTTCTTCTTCTTCTTCCTGTTCTTCTTCTTCTTCAGCTTATTATTATTATTATTATTATTATTATTATTATTATTATTATTATTATTATTATTATTATTATTATTATTAGTATTATTATTATTAACGCTCGTCTTAATTATTAGAAAAATTACCGATAATAGTGTATATATATATATATATATATATATATATATATATATATATATATATATATATATTATAGGCTGAGGATAATGAGGTACATGGCTGAAAATAGAGTTAGGGTTAGGGTTAAAGTTTATACAAGGTTAAATTTGTTTTGCAACAAAATTAGGATAATTATATGGTCAGGGTCTGGATAATTATTACGATGCCTTGCCATACTATAAGAGATAATAAATATTCAAAAGGTAGAGCCTGCTAAAAACCGATCCATACTGGATTAATCCAAATCAACCATAATGGAAAATGAACACATGATGGGTGGGAAGGAAGACATAGAGCAAATCTATTGCTAGTTATTCCCCGCTTTTCAAACTATGCCCCTCCATAGAACATACCTGGAGTCTGTGATTCTTGCAGATGGCCGTTACCGTTAGAATATTCCCGCTACAAATAACAAAGCTCAGGAGGAAATTAGCAAAAATTGTCATGTGATTTGCCACTTGACTGTTTAAAAGTGGTGCGGACGTTGAGTTCTCATCTTCTGCAAATACTGAATGAGTCATAAGTTCTGCTGACAGAGTTTCTTTGGAAATATTTTTTTCAGTTCCACCACAAAACAGTTCGTTTGTTCCGTTCTTGACGGAAACTCCAAAGTCATCCGGATTGACTGACAGGTCCTCGGAGCAAGACTTGAGGACCATCAGTGTCATATTGAGAGGCTCTCAAAGACAGTCGACAAGAGTTACACGGTTACAGACCCGAAGACTTGAGGACCATCAGTGTCATAATGTGAGGCTTTTAAAAACAGTAGACAAGAGTTACACAGTTACAGACCTTAAGACTTGTGGACCATCAGTGTCATATTGTGCGGTTTTCAAAGACAGTAGACAAGAGTTACACGGTTACAGACCCTAAGACTTGAGGACCATCACTGTCATATTGTGAGGCTTTCAAAGATAGTCGACAAGAGTTACACAGTTACTGACCCTAAGACTTGAAGACCATCACTGTCATATTGTAAAGCTTTCAAAGACAGTAGACAAGAGTTACACAGTTACTGACCCTAAGTCTTGAGGACCATCAGTGTCATATTGTGAGGTTTTCAAAGACAGCCGACAAGAGTTACACGGTTACAGACCCTAAGACTTGAGGACCATCACTGTCATATTATGACGCTTTCAAAGACAGTAGACAAGAATTACACTGTTACAGACCTTAAGACTTAAGGACCATCAGTGTCAAATTGTGAGGCTTTCAAAGAAAGCCGACAAGAGTTACACGGTTACAGACCGTGAGACTTGAGGACCTTCAGTGTCATATTGTAAGGCTTTCAAAGACAGTCTACAAGAGTTACACGGTTACAGACCAACATACTTGAAAATTAGCAATGTCATGGTGAGGAGCTTTTCAACACAGTAGGCAAGAGGTACACGATTACAGACTGTAACACTAGAGAATTTGAAATGTCATGATGTGAAGGTTTTAAACGCAGCAGACAAGAATAGCACGGTTAGAGTCTCTAAGACTTGAGAACTAGCTGTGGCATGGTGAGAACTAGTAGTGTAATCTGGTGAGGCTTTAAAACACAGTAGACAGGAATTACACGGTTAGGGTCTCTAAGATTTGAGAACTAGCTGTGGCATGGTGAGAACTAGTAGAGTAATCTGGTGAGGCTATAAAACACAGTAGACAGGAATTACACGGTTAGGGTCTCTAAGATTTGAGAACTAGCTGTGGCATGGTGAGAACTAGTAGTGTAATCTGGTGAGGCTTTAAAACACAGTAGACTGGAATTACACGGTTAGGGTCTCTAAGATTTGAGAACTAGCTGTGGCATGGTGAGAACTAGTAGTGTAATCTGGTGAGGCTTTAAAACACAGTAGACAGGAATTACACGGTTAGGTTCTCTAAGATTTGAGAACTAGCTGTGGCATGGTGAGAACTAGAGGTGTAATCTGGTGAGGCTTTAAAACACAGTAGACAGGAATTACACGGTCACAGAGCAACAGGTACGGTAAGCCTGGAGCACTAGGCTAGAAGTATCATCTACCGAATTATTAGCCTTGAAAATCATATCTCCTTATCCGAAATTGGTTAAGATCTGGAGCTAGATCAGTTCAAGCCACTCTTGGTGAATGGTAATGTAGTCTGATCCATTAGATTGAATCTAACGCTAGATATCAGGACCTTTCACGCATTGAAAAGCGCTATAGTGGACTTTCCCAGGATAATTATTGCAACAATTAGGACCTGAAAAATTTCCACTAAAAAATTCAATACCATTACGAAAAATTTTAGTACCTCAAATTGTCCAAAATAGTCTATCTATACCGGAAGTTTTGCAATACCTTGAATATCTTAAAATCAGCTATCGATTATTAACAGGTTTTAATTTCCTATGCTTTCCTAATATTTATACTTTAAGATAGATTTTGATTTTACTCAATAGCTTTCTAGCACAATTTACTTTAGTACCTCATCCTTCTACAATAGATATTTAAGGTATATCGATTAATTTCACTACATCCACTTTTTCAAATTAGTTATCTTTTACGATACATCTTAATAAATCGGCATTATTCCACAAAAGGCTTATATCGTTATAGCATTTCTTTTTAGCACCTCCAATTTTACTCAATAAATATATTTTACAATAGATTTGGATCTTTACGATTTTCCATCATAGTTATTTGTTGCGATAGAATTTAGGACCTACAAAATAACAATATAGGTATCCTAAATGATATATTTCATAACTCACATTTTCCACTTTCAATAAATATCGCAATAAACTTTCGAATTCCATTTTTTTTTCTGCAATACTTAAATAGATTCTAGTACCAATACTTTAGAATAGCAAAGTTCAGAGTTACAACAAACATAAAAATGTAGAACTGTAGAGCTATCATGCTGTGCAAAACGTGTAAGGTAGATCACATATCACATTGATTTAGGAGAACCGATACTTTCTTTTTCACATTTCTAATTACCGCGCCTTTTTATTCGAAATTCTTTTCATCTATTATGAAGGCATTTTAAATGTAGGGATAAACATTCTACGTTGTGAATTATTCTGCCAAAAGTAAAGATGATTTTCTCAGAATAAGGAATGCTGTTTCAGAAAGAATTAACGTGAGTTACTGTTTAAAGTTTTTCCCATTCATGTAGCAGTTACTGCCTCTTGCATTAGCTAGGAGCCGAAAATGTTAAAAGCTGACTCTACCAGCAATGCTTGTAAATGCGCCACATATGTCGAGTAAAACACATAAAAAAAAAATGTTTGAAGGTTTTAAAAAAAAAATACCCACGGTCGTCTTGCAAACGGACATTGGAAAGAATTCATGATCTAAACTGGATATCATCTTCTTGGAAATTTGTACTGTGGACCTAAGTGTGTCTTTCCAATCTCTATAGGTTTAGATCTAAGTACTAAGTGTCTCTTTTCTATCTCTATAGATATAGATCTAGGTATTAAGTGTGTCTGTCTATCTCTATAGATATAAATCTAGGTATTAAGTGTGTCTGTTCTATGTCTATAGATATAGATCTAGGTATTAAGTGTGTCTGTTCTATGTCTATAGATATAGATCTAAGTACAAAGTGTGTCTTTTCTATTTCTATAGATATAAATTTAGGTAGTAAGTAGGTCTGTTCTATCTCGATAGATATAAATCTAGGTGTTAAGTGTGTCTGTTCTATGTCTATAGATATAGATCTAGGTATAAAGTGTGTCTTTTCTATGTCTATAGATATAGATCTAGGTATGAAGTGTGTGTTTTATGTCTTAGATATAGATCTAGGTATTAAGTGTGTCTAATCTATCTTTAAAGATATAAATCTAAGTACTAAGTGTGTCTGTTCTATCTCTATATATAGATCTAGGTATTAAGTAGGTCTGTTCTATCGCTATAGATATAGATCTAGGTATTAAGTGTGTCTGTCTATCTCTATAGATATAAATCTAGGTATTAAGTGTGTATGTTCTATGTCTATAGATATAGATCTAGGAATTAAGTGTGTCTGTTTTATCTCTATAAATATAGATCTAAGTACTAAGTGTGTGTTTTCTATCTCTATAGGTATGGATTTATGTATTAAGTGTGTTCTATCTCTATCTTGAGTATTAAATGTGCCTTTTCCATCTTTATAGATATAGATTTAGGTATTAAGTGTGTCTCTTCTATGTCTGTAGATATAGATCTAAGTACTAAGTGTGTCTTTTCTATCTCAATAGATATAGATCTAATATGGGTAACAGATTGTTTTCCACCGAATCGTCCAGGAAGGTTATGTGGTCTAGCTAGTGCTGCTGTATTAATATTTTTGTTTTAACAGCGCTTTAACACAAGCGAGTCAGCACAAAGCTTTCCTCATTATTTTCGTGGCTCTTGGTTCTCTATAGATCTATTTGAACAGCAAATAATTGCATGATGAATTGAACTGATCATCTACATTATTTATAGACAGCCACAGTTTTTTTTAAAGTAAACGTAAAAAAAAAAATTAAAAAAGATAATTGAACCGAAAATGAGGCCAGTTAGGGTGGCGGCATTCTGCACATTTAGCCACCAGCCTCACACCGAGTCCTACGAGTGGACGAAAAACAAACGCTAGAACCATCTAGTTTAGACCCTACTCATCACATCATCCGAACAATACTGGCTTCGGCCTGCGAAAAGATCTGGAACTTTAGACAAACCCATCGTTATTTCATAAAAAGATTTTACTAAATCATAGTTATTATGCCCAATATTCTCCAAACTCAGAAATTTTATGATTGTGTAATTCCTGCGAATACTGGAGTTACTAAGCTTTACAATATAATGGAAAAATGATTGGTCATAGCAAATTTACTAAACATTTCTCTGCACATTATACGTCATAAAGCCTGCTTAATTATTTAAAAAAAAAATCATGGTTACAGTGGCAAAAAACAAAACAAAAAAGAAAACACAACAACATGAGAATTTCCTGTGGCGAGAATCCAGAGAAATAGAGATCAGTAAGGCTTTTCAAGTATTTCTCACAGATCTGATCTGAGTGCGGGTTCTCTTCTATGGCTACTGTCTACAGCTCTCACACTGACTTAGGACACATGAAACAAATGCTAGCACAACATCCAGTCTGTGGAGCTGTGGAAACTTTCTGTATTTCTAGAAAAGCCTTACAACTAAATCAGAGCATTGACCGAAGCGGACAACTTGACGCCTGTCGGAAATCTCTTGGTTTTATGAGACCAGCCAACTGAGACGGGCTTGAACACAACAGCACTGTCAAACGTTTGCTGGATCGGTTAGATTGTGACAAGCTGCTAGAAGTTAGCTTCTCTGTGCCGCTCCCGACAAAGGGGAGATAACGGTTGCACTGAAATCTTTCTCTGTCGGCGGCAACAGCCGCGGGGGAGGTTGGAGAGGGGGGAGGGAAGCTCGGCATGACCACCGGATGTTGTCCAGGATTGATGGCTTGCTAAATACACAAGAGAGAGAGAGAGAGAGAGAGAGAGAGAGAGAGAGAGAGAGAGAGAGAGAGGGCGTGAGAGACTGATAGAGTGAGTAAGAGAAAGTCAGTGAGCGACTTGGAGAGAGAGAGAGAGAGAGAGAGAGAGTGAGTGAGTGAGAGACAAATCGAATGAGCGAGTGATAGATAATGAGGGAGCAAAAGACAATGACAGTGAGTGAGTTAGAGAGAGAGAGAGAGAGAGAGAGAGAGAGAGAGAGAGAGAGAGAGAGAATGAGTGCATGTGTAAAAAAGACAGTAACACCAGTAGTTATGATGATGGTGATGATGATGATGATGATGATAATAATAATAATAATAATAATAATAATAATAATAATAATAATAATAATAATAATAATAATAATAATAATAATAATAATAATAATAATAATAAACAACTGAAAACTATTTTAACAACCCACCCACATTCACATCCACACAAACATTAATAATAAAAAAAACATCAATTTTCGCGAATCACCTATAATAAAGGAAATGTATGTAATTTTTCTCGAAGTCTGTAATGCCTTTTTACACCTTTTACTGATATATTAATCCGAACAGTAATTTTTTTTTTTTTTTTTGTTTGATTTCAACCAAAGTAGCCTTGAAAAACAGCAAGCCTCGGTTCAATACATCACTTCGATTGACGCTCATATTTAGGTGAACTAGAGAGCCGGGGGGATTGAGAGAGAGACAGAGAGAGAAACATGGGAGAATGGAAGATAAGAGAGGGGATGATAACAATAATAATAATAATAATAATAATAATAATAATAATAATAATAATAATAATAATAATAAGAAGAAGAAGAAGAAGAAGAAGAAGAAGAAGAAGAAGAAGAAGAAGAAGAAGAAGAAGAAGAGAAGGAGGAGGAGGAGGAGGAGGAGGAGGAGGAGGAGGAGGAGGACTAAGAAGAAAATCAAAGTTAATGGGGGTTTTTTTTTAGAAGAAAGGCTTGTGATCCCAAGATGGACTGATCGCATCATTCGTAGAAAGATGTAAAGTACCGGTACCAGGCCAACCTCAGAGCTGACGTTTTAGCTCCATGCTCCTCAGAGCTATCGTTGTAGCTCCATCTGCCTCAGGCCTGACGTTGTAGCTCTATGTTCCTCAGAGATTACGTTGCAGCTCCATGTTCCTCCTCAGAGCTGATGTTGCAGCTCAATGTTCCTCAGAGCTGACGTTGTAGCTCCATGTTCCTCAGAGCTGACGTTGTAGCTCTATGTTCCTCAGAGCTGACATTGTAGCTTTATGCTCCTCAGAGCTATCGTTGTAGCTCCATGTTCCTCAGAGATGACGTTGCAGCTCCATGTTCCTCAGAGCTGACGTTGTAGCTCCATGATCCTTAGGACTGACGTTGTAGCTCTTTGTTACTCAGGGCTGACGTTGTAGCTCCATTATCCTCAGGTCTGACGTTGTAGCTTCATTATCCTCAGGGCTGACGTTGTAGCTCCATGTTCCTCAGAGCTGACGTTGTAGCTCCATGTTCCTCAGGGCTGACGTTGTAGCTCTATCTTTCTTAGGACTGACGTTGTAGCTCCATGTTTCTACTAGCTGACATTGTAGCTCTATGTTTCTACTATCTGACGTTGTAGCTTCATATTTCTCAGGGCTGACGTAGCTCCATTATCCTCAGGGCTGACGTTGTAGCTTTATGTTTTTCAGGGCTGACGTTGGAGTTCCATGTTTCTACAAGCTGATGTTGTAGCTCTATGTTTCTCAGGGCTGACGTTGTAGCTCCATGTTACTCAAAGCTGACGTTAAGGCTCTATGTTTCTCAGAGCTGATGTTGTAGCTCCATGTGTTAACGTTAACTGAAACCTTGTTGGGATCCTACTAGTATAGAAATCATACATTTCGCTCTATAGTATTGTCGCATTGGAGACATTCTCTAGTTCAAACCTGTAGTAAATAAAGGCATAATAGTGTTATTCTCTGACATTCTCTTGACTAACTTGTGGTTAATAGAGTCACATTGATGGCAGTAACAAATTTACTTTAGAATAAAATTTAGAGTCAAAATGGTGAATCGCCTGCTTGAAAAAATCAGTTGCGAGTGATATGGCCAATGTCTAAACATTAAAGAACGTTTTCCGTCTTTTAAATTGTGTTATGCTTTCAGTAGATTTCAAACGCTTTGGGAACAGAATAATCAGTTTTTCATGCCCCATTATTGTAAATATTTAAAAAACTCATTACTGTTCCACTAGATCAGAAAATCCTTTTTGTTCTCATGATTAAGATAGTTGATGTATAAAAACCTCAAAGAGGAGTTATAAAAAATTAAGTTTTTACCCATTAACTCATTTCATTATAAGTTGCTTAATCTATAATAACTGAAGACACTCATTCGCACCTATCGAGCATTGAGCGAAAGAGAGAGAGAGAGAGAGAGAGAGAGAGAGAGAGAGAGAGAGAGAGAGAGAGAGAGAGAGAGAGAGAGAGAGAGAAAGAGAGAGAGAGATAGAGAGAAAGAGAGAGAGAGAGAGAGAGAGAGAGAGAGAGAGAGAGAGAGAGAGAGAGAGAGAGAGAGAGAGAGAGAGAGAGAGAGAGAGAGAGAGAGAGAGAGAGAGAAAGGAAATTACAACTTTATAATCTTTATAATTACGGAACAAGTAAGAACTAACAAAACTGTTATCCATTCAACATTTAAAAGGCAGAAAGAATTCTGAAGAGAGACGAAAGAATATAGACAGGAAAATAAGAAATGTAGAGAAAAAAAATACAATGAGGAGAAAAGACACGAAAAAGCGGAATGAGAAAAAAAATATCGGTAAAGACAGAAGAAAGGAGAGGGAAAGAGTAAGAGCGAAAAGATTTTTCTTGAATCAATAAGAACCAGTGCACATTTTAGTAAGAAACAAATAAAGAATTTTACTGTCTCTCTGAGAATCGCCGTAACTTAAAGTAAACATTACCGCCGAGAAAAGAGAATGAGACTGTCTTCTACTGCTAAGGACGACATCACATTCAATTTGGAAAAGCCTGTCTTAATCTTGAGCACAATGCAAAAGAAATTATTTACTGAGTCTTCATTATTGATTTTCGTGTCTTTCTCTAGTCCTTTATAAACGTCTGAATGATGTCAATTTAAGCGTTGACTGGCGCTTCTAGACTTTCTACAGGAAGTCATACTCAGGCCAGAAACTTGCACCTTGTGACGTATGATAGGGAACTCGCATGGTTGTGAAATGGAATCTTCGCCGTATTTTAAAAACGTCTCTGGCTGGACTTAATGGACACTAGTGAGAGCAGGTTAGAAATCTTTACTTATCATTCCATGGTTTTCTGTGGTCAAACAGAGAAATCTGCAGATACAGTAGTTAGAACACTCACCTGTAAGTTTCTGGTTGTCAATCTCCCTAACCATGCAGTAGTTAGAACACTCGCCTGTTTGTTTAGGGTTCTCGATCTCCCTAACCATACAGTAGCTAGAACTGTCGCATGTTTGTTTAAAGTTCTTGATATCCCTAACAATACAGAAGCTAGAACACTCACCTGTAAGTTTATGGTTCTCAATCTCACTAACCATACAGTAGTTAGAACACTCGCCTGATAGTTTAGGGTTCTCAATCTCCCTAAACATACAGTAGTTAGAACACTCGCTGTTAGTTTATGGTTCTCAATCTCCCCAATCATACAGTAGTTAGAACACTCGCTGTTAGTTTATGGTTCTCAATCTCCCCAATCATACAGTAGTTAAAACACTCGCTGTTAGTTTATGGTTCTCAATCTCCCCAATCATACAGTAGTTAGAACACTCGCTGTTTGTTTCAAGTTCTTGATATCCCTAACCATACAGAAGCTAGAACACTCACCTGTTAGTTTATGGTTCTCAATCTCCCTAACCATACAGAAGCTAGAACATTCACCTGTTAGTTTATGGTTCTCAATCTCCCTAACCATACAGAAGCTAGAACATTCACCTGTTAGTATATGGTTCTCTATCTCCCTAACCATACAGAAGCTAGAACATTCACCTGTTAGTTTAGGTTCTCAATCTCCCTAACCATACAGAAGCTAGAACACTCACCTGTTAGTTTAGGTTCTCACTCTCCCTAACCATACAGAAGCTAGAACACTCACCTGTTAGTTTATGGTTCTCAATCTCCCTAACCATGCAGTAGTTAGATCACTCGCCTGAAAGTTTATGGTTCTCAATCTCCCCAAATATACAGTAGTAAGAACACTCGCTGTTAGTTTATGGTTCTCAATCTCCCTAACCATACAATAGTTAGATCACTCGCCTGTTAGTTTAGAGTTCTTGATCTCCCTTTAGATAAATAGAGTAAAATGAAAATGAATATAAAAAAAAAACTCTAAAGAAAAAACATGTGCATTGAACACATTTAATTTGCAGCTAAAGACACAGCTGCAAAAATAGTAGATGAATAGTATTTTGGTGGCTTCAGCTTATCTAGAAACCACAGCGCTGCTTCTTTTTTACAGAATTGGACACTCTGAGAACATAAACAAATTAGACTCTCACTGAATAGAACAAAAATTGTCTAGTCGTTCAGCCCGAATCGTAAAAAGTCATTTAACACAAGACCAACATAACAATTCAGCATGAGATTAACACAGCTGTTTAGTTCGAGACTAACACATATGACCAACATGATATAAACACAATACTTTTACAAAGAAACCAACACAGCCGATCAGCACCGACCAATTCAGCAATTCAGCATGAGGTCAAAACAGCTGTTCAGTACGAGACTAATGCATGGGTTCAACGTGAGATTAACAGAACACTTTAACAATGAAACCGACTCAGTGAGACCAACACAGTTATTGAGCATGAGACCAACACAGTTATTGAGCATGAGACCAACACAGCTATTGAGCATGAGACCAACACAGCTATTGAGCATGAGACCAACACAGCTATTGAGCATGAGACCAACACAGTTATTGAGCATGAGACCAACACAGCTATTGAGCATGAGACCAACACAGCTATTGAGCATGAGACCAACACAGCTATTGAGCATGAGACCAACACAGTTATTGAGCATGAGCCCAACACAGCTATTGAGCATGAAACGAACACAGATAATGAGCATGAAACCAACACAGTTATTGAGCATGAGACCAACACAGTTATTGAGCACGAGACCAACACAGTTATTGAGCATGAGACCAACACAGTTATTGAGCACGAGACCAACACAGTTATTGAGCACGAGACCAACACAGTTATTGAGCATGAGACCAACACAGTTATTGAGCATGAAACCAACACAGCTATTGAGCATGAGACCAACACAGTTATTGAGCACGAGACCAACACAGTTATTGAGCATGAGACCAACACAGTTATTGAGCATGAGATCAACACAGTTATTGAGCATGAGACCAACACAGTTATTGAGCACGAGACCAACACAGTTATTGAGCATGAGACCAACACAGTTATTGAGCATGAGACAAACACAGTTATTGAGCATGAGACCAACACAGTTATTGAGCATGAGACCAACACAGCTATTGAGCATGAGACCAACACAGTTATTGAGCATGAGACCAACACAGATATTGAGCATGAAACCAACACAGTTATTGAGCACGAGACCAACACAGTTATTGAGCATGAGACCAACACAGTTATTGAGCACGAGACCAACACAGTTATTGAGCACGAGACCAACACAGATATTGAGCACGAGACCAACACAGTTATTGAGCATGAGACCAACACAGTTATTGAGCACGAGACCAACACAGTTATTGAGCATGAGACCAACACAGTTATTGAGCACGAGACCAACACAGTTATTGAGCATGAATCCAACACAGTTATTGAGCACGAGACCAACACAGTTATTGAGCACGAGACCAACACAGATATTGAGCACGAGACCAACACAGTTATTGAGCATGAGACCAACACAGTTATTGAGCATGAGACCAACACAGTTATTGAGCATGAGACCAACACAGTTATTGAGCATGAGACCAACACAGTTATTGAGCATGAGACCAACACAGTTATTGAGCATGAGACCAACACAGTTATTGAGCATGAGACCAACACAGCTATTGAGCACGAGCCCAACACAGTTATTGAGCACGAGCCCAACACAGCTATTGAGCACGAGCCCAACACAGTTATTGAGCATGAGCCCAACACAGTTATTGAGCATGAGACCAACACAGCTATTGAGCATGAGACCAACACAGTTATTGAGCATGAGACCAACACAGTTATTGAGCATGAGACCAACACAGTTATTGAGCATGAGACCAACACAGCTATTGAGCATGAGACCAACACAGCTATTGAGCATGAGACCAACACAGTTATTGAGCATGAGACCAACACAGCTATTGAGCATGAGACCAACACAGCTATTGAGCACGAGCCCAACACAGTTATTGAGCATGAGACCAACACAGTTATTGAGCATGAGACCAACACAGTTATTGAGCATGAGACCAACACAGTTATTGAGCATGAGACCAACACAGTTATTGAGCATGAGACCAACACAGTTATTGAGCATGAGACCAACACAGTTATTGAGCATGAGCCCAACACAGCTATTGAGCATGAGACCAACACAGCTATTGAGCATGAGACCAACACAGTTATTGAGCATGAGACCAACACAGTTATTGAGCATGAGACCAACACAGTTATTGAGCATGAGACCAACACAGTTATTGAGCATGAGACCAACACAGTTATTGAGCATGAGACCAACACAGTTATTGAGCATGAGACCAACACAGTTATTGAGCACGAGCCCAACACAGCTATTGAGCATGAGACCAACACAGTTATTGAGCATGAGCCCAACACAGTTATTGAGCATGAGACCAACACAGTTATTGAGCATGAGACCAACACAGTTATTGAGCATGAGACCAACACAGTTATTGAGCATGAGACCAACACAGTTATTGAGCATGAGACCAACACAGTTATTGAGCATGAGACCAACACAGTTATTGAGCATGAGACCAACACAGTTATTGAGCATGAGACCAACACAGTTATTGAGCATGAGACCAACACAGTTATTGAGCATGAGACCAACACAGTTATTGAGCATGAGACCAACACAGTTATTGAGCATGAGACCAACACAGTTATTGAGCATGAGACCAACACAGTTATTGAGCATGAGACCAACACAGTTATTGAGCATGAGACCAACACAGTTATTGAGCATGAGACCAACACAGTTATTGAGCATGAGACCAACACAGTTATTGAGCACGAGACCAACACAGTTATTGAGCACGAGACCAACACAGTTATTGAGCACGAGACCAACACAGTTATTGAGCATGAGACCAACACAGTTATTGAGCACGAGACCAACACAGTTATTGAGCATGAGACCAACACAGTTATTGAGCATGAGCCCAACACAGCTATTGAGCATGAAACCAACACAGCTATTGAGCACGAGCCCAACACAGCTATTGAGCATGAGACCAACACAGCTATTGAGCACGAGCCCAACACAGCTATTGAGCATGAAACCAACACAGCTATTGAGCACGAGCCCAACACAGCTATTGAGCATGAAACCAACACAGCTATTGAGCACGAGCCCAACACAGCTATTGAGCATGAGACCAACACAGCTATTGAGCACGAGCCCAACACAGCTATTGAGCATGAGACCAACACAGCTATTGAGCACGAGCCCAACACAGCTATTGAGCATGAAACCAACACAGCTATTGAGCACGAGCCCAACACAGCTATTGAGCACGAGCCCAACACAGCTATTGAGCATGAAACCAACACAGTTATTGAGCATGAGACCAACACAGCTATTGAGCACGAGCCCAACACAGCTATTGAGCATGAGACCAACACAGCTATTGAGCATGAGACCAACACAGCTATTGAGCATAAGACCAACACAGCTATTGAGCATGAGACCAACACAGCTATTGAGCATGAGACCAACACAGCTATTGAGCATAAGACCAACACAGCTATTGAGCACGAGCCCAACACAGTTATTGAGCATGAGACCAACACAGCTATTGAGCATGAGACCAACACAGCTATTGAGCATGAGACCAACACAGCTATTGAGCACGAGCCCAACACAGCTATTGAGCATGAGACCAACACAGCTATTGAGCACGAGCCCAACACAGCTATTGAGCATGAGACCAACACAGCTATTGAGCATGAAACCAACACAGCTATTGAGCACGAGCCCAACACAGCTATTGAGCATGAAACCAACACAGCTATTGAGCATGAAACCAACACAGCTATTGAGCATGAAACCAACACAGCTATTGAGCACGAGCCCAACACAGCTATTGAGCATGAGAGCAACACAGTTAATGAGCATGAAATCAACACAGTTATTGAGCATGAGACCAACACAGATATTGAGCACGAGACCAACACAGTTATTGAGCATGAGACCAACACAGTTATTGAGCATGAGACCAACACAGTTATTGAGCATGAGACCAACACAGTTATTGAGCATGAAACCAACACAGCTATTGAGCATGAGACCAACACAGTTATTGAGCACGAGACCAACACAGTTATTGAGCATGAGACCAACACAGTTATTGAGCATGAGACCAACACAGTTATTGAGCATGAGACCAACACAGTTATTGAGCACGAGACCAACACAGTTATTGAGCATGAGACCAACACAGTTATTGAGCATGAGACCAACACAGTTATTGAGCATGAGACCAACACAGTTATTGAGCATGAGACCAACACAGTTATTGAGCATGAGACCAACACAGTTATTGAGCATGAGACCAACACAGATATTGAGCATGAAACCAACACAGTTATTGAGCACGAGACCAACACAGTTATTGAGCATGAGACCAACACAGTTATTGAGCACGAGACCAACACAGTTATTGAGCATGAGACCAACACAGATATTGAGCACGAGACCAACACAGTTATTGAGCATGAGACCAACACAGTTATTGAGCATGAGACCAACACAGTTATTGAGCATGAGACCAACACAGTTATTGAGCATGAGACCAACACAGTTATTGAGCATGAGACCAACACAGTTATTGAGCATGAGACCAACACAGTTATTGAGCATGAGACCAACACAGTTATTGAGCATGAGACCAACACAGTTATTGAGCATGAGACCAACACAGTTATTGAGCATGAGACCAACACAGTTATTGAGCATGAGACCAACACAGTTATTGAGCACGAGACCAACACAGTTATTGAGCATGAGACCAACACAGTTATTGAGCATGAGACCAACACAGTTATTGAGCATGAGACCAACACAGTTATTGAGCACGAGACCAACACAGTTATTGAGCATGAGACCAACACAGTTATTGAGCACGAGACCAACACAGTTATTGAGCATGAGACCAACACAGTTATTGAGCATGAGACCAACACAGTTATTGAGCATGAGACCAACACAGTTATTGAGCATGAGACCAACACAGTTATTGAGCATGAGACCAACACAGATATTGAGCATGAAACCAACACAGTTATTGAGCACGAGACCAACACAGTTATTGAGCATGAGACCAACACAGTTATTGAGCACGAGACCAACACAGTTATTGAGCATGAGACCAACACAGTTATTGAGCACGAGACCAACACAGTTATTGAGCATGAGACCAACACAGTTATTGAGCATGAAACCAACACAGTTATTGAGCATGAGACCAACACAGTTATTGAGCACGAGACCAACACAGTTATTGAGCACGAGACCAACACAGTTATTGAGCATGAGACCAACACAGTTATTGAGCATGAGACCAACACAGTTATTGAGCATGAAACCAACACAGTTATTGAGCATGAGTCGAACACAGATAATGAGCATGAAACCAACACAGTTATTGAGCATGAGACCAACACAGTTATTGAGCACGAGACCAACACAGTTATTGAGCATGAGACCAACACAGTTATTGAGCATGAGACCAACACAGCTATTGAGCATGAGACCAACACAGTTATTGAGCATGAGACCAACACAGTTATTGAGCATGAGACCAACACAGTTATTGAGCATGAGACCAACACAGTTATTGAGCATGAGACCAACACAGATATTGAGCATGAGACCAACACAGTTATTGAGCATGAGACCAACACAGTTATTGAGCATGAGACCAACACAGTTATTGAGCATGAGACCAACACAGATATTGAGCACGAGACCAACATAGTTATTGAGCGCGAGACCAACACAGTTATTGAGCATGAGTCGAACACAGATAATGAGCATGAGACCAACATAGTTATTGAGCATGAAACCAACACAGTTATTGAGCATGAGACCAACACAGTTATTGAGCACGAGACCAACACAGTTATTGAGCATGAGACCAACACAGTTATTGAGCATGAGACCAACACAGTTATTGAGCATGAGACCAACACAGTTATTGAGCATGAGACCAACACAGTTATTGAGCATGAGACCAACACAGTTATTGAGCATGAGACCAACACAGATATTGAGCATGAAACCAACACAGCTATTGAGCATGAGACCAACACAGTTATTGAGCATGAGACCAACACAGTTATTGAGCATGAGACCAACACAGTTATTGAGCATGAGACCAACACAGATATTGAGCACGAGACCAACACAGTTATTGAGCATGAGACCAACACAGTTATTGAGCATGAGACCAACACAGTTATTGAGCATGAGACCAACACAGTTATTGAGCATGAGACCAACACAGTTATTGAGCATGAGACCAACACAGTTATTGAGCATGAGACCAACACAGTTATTGAGCATGAGACCAACACAGTTATTGAGCATGAGACCAACACAGTTATTGAGCATGAGACCAACACAGTTATTGAGCATGAGACCAACACAGTTATTGAGCATGAGACCAACACAGTTATTGAGCATGAGACCAACACAGTTATTGAGCATGAGACCAACACAGTTATTGAGCATGAGTCGAACACAGATAATGAGCATGAAACCAACACAGCTATTGAGCATGAGACCAACACAGTTATTGAGCACGAGACCAACACAGTTATTGAGCATGAGACCAACACAGTTATTGAGCATGAGACCAACACAGTTATTGAGCACGAGACCAACACAGATATTGAGCACGAGACCAACACAGTTATTGAGCATGAGACCAACACAGTTATTGAGCATGAGACCAACACAGATATTGAGCATGAGACCAACACAGTTATTGAGCATGAAACCAACACAGTTATTGAGCATGAGACCAACACAGTTATTGAGCATGAGACCAACACAGTTATTGAGCATGAGACCAACACAGTTATTGAGCATGAGACCAACACAGTTATTGAGCATGAGACCAACACAGTTATTGAGCACGAGACCAACACAGTTATTGAGCATGAGACCAACACAGTTATTGAGCACGAGACCAACACAGTTATTGAGCATGAGACCAACACAGTTATTGATCATGAGATAAACACAGTTATTGAGCACGAGACCAACACAGTTATTGAGCATGAGATAAACACAGTTATTGAGCACGAGACCAACACAGATATTGAGCACGAGACCAACACAGTTATTGAGCATGAAACCAACACAGTTATTGAGCATGAGACCAACACAGATATTGAGCATGAGACCAACACAGTTATTGAGCACGAGACCAACACAGTTATTGAGCATGAGACCAACACAGTTATTGAGCATGAGACCAACACAGTTATTGAGCATGAGACCAACACAGTTATTGAGCATGAGACCAACACAGTTATTGAGCATGAGACCAACACAGTTATTGAGCACGAGACCAACACAGTTATTGAGCATGAGACCAACACAGTTATTGAGCATGAAACCAACACAGTTATTGAGCATGAAACCAACACAGTTATTGAGCATGAGACCAACACAGTTATTGAGCATGAGACCAACACAGTTATTGAGCATGAGACCAACACAGTTATTGAGCATGAGACCAACACAGTTATTGAGCATGAAACCAACACAGCTATTGAGCATGAGACCAACACAGTTATTGAGCACGAGCCCAACACAGCTATTGAGCATGAGACCAACACAGTTATTGAGCATGAAACCAACACAGCTATTGAGCATGAGACCAACACAGTTATTGAGCACGAGATGCCTCCTGTCTAGGTAATATTACTAGGTAGTCATAGCATTATCACAGAGATGCCTCCTGTCTAAGCATTATTACAAGGTAGTCATAGCATTATCACAGTGGTTGACAGAACCGAGAAAATGTCTTATGATTCACCAACCGGCAGACTAGCAACACACACCAACACACAGAGGATGAGAGAACCACGAGAATGTCTTATGATCCACTAAAAGGCAGAATAGCAACACACACCAACACACAGAGGATGGAAGAACCACGAGAATGTCTTATGATCCACCAACTGGCGGACTAGCAACACATACCTACACACAGAGAATGAGAGAACCACGAGAATGTCTTATGATCCACCAACCGGCAGACTAGCAACACACACCTACACACAGAGGATGAGAGAACCACGAGAATGTCTTATGATCCACCAACTGGCGTCCTAGCAACACATACCTACACACAGAGGATGACAGAACCAGGAGAATGTCTTATGATCCACCAACTGGCGGACTAGCAACACACACTTACACAGAGAGGATGAGAAAACCACGAGAATGTCTTATGATCCACCAACTGGCGGACTAGCAACACATACCTACACACAGAGGATGACAGAACCACGAGAATGTCTTATGATCCACCAACTAGCGGACTAGCAACACACACCTACACACAGAGGATGACAGAACCACGAGAATGTTTTATGATCCACCAACGAGCGGACTAGCAACACACACCTACACACAGAGGATGACAGAACCACGAGAATGTCTTATGATCCACCAACTGGCGGACTAGCAACACACACCTACACACAGAGGATGACAGAACCACGAGAATGTCTTATGATCCACCAACTGGCGGACTAGCAACACACACCTGCACACACAGGATGACAGAATCACGAGAATGTCTTATGATCCACCAACTGGCGGACTAGCAATACACACCTGCACACACAGGATGACAGAACCACGAGAATGTCTTATGATCCACCAACTGGCGGACTAGCAACACACACCTACACACAGAGGATGAGAGAACCACGAGAATGTCTTATGATCCACCAACTGGCGGACTAGCAACACACACCTACACACAGAGGATGACAGAACCACGAGAATGTCTTATGATCCACCAACTGGCGGACTAGCAACACACACCTACACACAGAGGATGACAGAACCACGAGAATGTCTTATGATCCACCAACTGGCGGACTAGCAACACACATCTACACACAGAGGATGAGAGAACCACGAGAATGTCTTATGATCCACCAACTGGCGGACTAGCAACACACACCTACACACAGAGGATGACAGAACCACGAGAATGTCTTATGATCCACCAACTGGCGGACTAGCAACACACACCTGCACACAGAGGATGACAGAACCACGAGAATGTCTTATGATCCACCAACTGGCGGACTAGCAACACACACCTGCACACAGAGGATGAGAGAACCACGAGAATGTCTTATGATCCACCAACTGGCGGACTAGCAACACACACCTACACACAGAGGATGACAGAACCACGAGAATGTCTTATGATCCACCAACTGGCGGACTAGCAACACACACCTACACACAGAGGATGAGAGAACCACGAGAATGTCTTATGATCCACCAACTGGCGGACTAGCAACACACACCTACACACAGAGGATGACAGAACCACGAGAATGTCTTATGATCCACCAACTGGCGGACTAGCAACACACACCTGCACACAGAGGATGAGAGAACCACGAGAATGTCTTATGATCCACCAACTGGCGGACTAGCAACACACACCTACACACAGAGGATGAGAGAACCACGAGAATGTCTTATGATCCACCAGCTGGCGGACTAGCAACACACACCTGCACACAGAGGATGAGAGAACCACGAGAATGTCTTATGATCCACCAACTGGCGGACTAGCAACACATACCTACACACAGAGGATGAGAGAACCACGAGAATGTCTTATGATCCACCAACTGGCGGACTAGCAACACACACCTGCACACAGAGGATGAGAGAACCACGAGAATGTCTTATGATCCACCAACTGGCGGACTAGCAACACACATCTGCACACAGAGGATGAGAGAACCACGAGAATGTCTTATGATCCACCAACTGGCGGACTAGCAACACACACCTACACACAGAGGATGAGAGAACCACGAGAATGTCTTATGATCCACCAACTGGCGGACTAGCAACACACACCTACACACAGAGGATGAGAGAACCACGAGAATGTCTTATGATCCACCAACTGGCGGACTAGCAACACACACCTACATACAGAGGATGACAGAACCACGAGAATGTCTTATGATCCACCAACTGGCGGACTAGCAACACACACCTGCACACAGAGGATGACAGAACCACGAGAATGTCTTATGATCCACCAACTGGCGGACTAGCAACACACATCTACACACAGAGGATGAGGGAACTACGAGAATGTCTTATGGTCGACCAACTGTCAGACTAGCAACACGCATACCTACACACAAAGTTTGTAGATTTCTTCACCACTGAACTGTAAAACCTGACATTTAGAGTTCATGATGATGAAACATTGTCAAGAACTTACAGTGAAGGCTCTATCTGGCTACCCTTTTCCTGCACCTAAATAGTCTAATGGTGCCACCAGTCCTAGCCTCCTGAGGCTGCCCCACAGTATCCATATTTTTCTTTCTTACACTCCCCCTTTTTATTTAGCCGTGTAAATTCTAGAGCAAGAAACAATTTATTGTTGTTTTAATATGAGCGCTTTTAGTTAGTAGGCTCTAGTTCCAGAGATGATGTACTTTATATGGTTGTATAATAGAAATCTATATAAATGGGCGAGTAAAATGGTTGTTGAACTCAGACCTATGTAGAGGAATTATAGTAGCATTTTTACTCTGGAGCCGTCACTTTTAATTATGAGTTCTACACATTTGTTTGCGTGATAAATGAAATGAACAAAGTCTTTGAAATCTTTGACTGAAATCTCAACCAATGAAAACAAAACGTAAGTTCTAGGGTGATAAGTGAACTTTGTGTTTCAACTGAAATCTCGTTCAGTCAAAGCTACTCGTCAGTTCTAGGGCAATGACTGGGCTTGGTCATTTAATTAACTGTTATTCTCGACCAATGAAAGCTACACCTTAGTTTTAGGGCAGCAAGAAGACTGGATCAGTCGGTTGATAGTTTTGCGGTGACACTGGACTCGAAACACCAGACCCCTTGTTAATGAATAAGATAACAGTAGACTCGGTGATACAAGGCTCAATGCATGCAGATGGTACTTGATAAAGTTATGAAAGAAATAGTGTCAGTTCACAAAACAATTCATTAAAATGTTCCATTTTTAAACTTTAATTATTTCTTGTTGCATGCTGAATGACGTTATCAATTTTAAGAATATTTAAACTTTCTTTCTATTTACTTTATACAACCAGAACAATTAATTTGCAATCTCCATCTTATAACTTTTATAGTATGACTATTTTTACCTAAGCAAATAATTATAGCGTGATTTTGTATTCCTCTCCTTACTCCTCAATTTATAAATCCCTATGAGAGACTTAAGAAACATCAAGCGGCTTAGAATCTCCTCCTTACAATTATTTTTACGCTAAACCGTTCAGAACTCAGAGTAGTTTGTTTGGCATAGATCAAGCAAAACATCGAAAAGTGCTTATGCTCAGATGGTGGGTTTGAATCGATAAATCACATTTCTCAGGGCCAATGGACATGGCGACACTTTCAGTAAACAAAGTTTACAAGTTATCTTTAGGAAATTATACCTCGAAATGCGCGTAAAAGCACAAACAGCATTTTACGATTCCACGTTGACTGATTCATTAAACTTTTTTGTAAGCACATGAATACATCCTATCATGTTGAGTTTCATTCTTTTTTTTTTAGTTAAATTATTACCAAGTGATAAAACCTTTTCAATAACATAGTTACTGGTATTTTCAAACTTTCTTTTCATCATTATTTCCTTACACTAGCAGTAAATAAAGTGTTAACACCCATACAAGCACGAGGCTACACGTTCGTCTTCTCTTTTGAATATAAAAAAGAAAAAGAATTTTGAAAAAACATCCACGCGAAGTCGAGTATAAGGCATCTTTGAAAAGAAAGTAAAATTGCGAGGCTAAATAGTTGATAAAATTCCAGACATTTGACCAATTTATTTTTGTCGACTGCCTTTTACAGAAGAACAACATTTTCAGCAAGAGTTATTCCTTGCTGTCAAAGAGACATTCACAACCGAAAAGATGAAAGGGGCACAATTTACATATAAAGGAATTAGAAAGAGAAAAAAAAAATAACAACATATAAAGATTTTTACATAATAATGAAAATTTCTGTACATTAGGAATTTTGATTATTGACTTCATTTTCGATCAAAACCTTGAAATAAGGAGTTCACAGCTAGTGGAACGTCCATATCAATATACTCGTAACGTGAGATTTTCCATAACAAAGTGTATACTGGGTTTCATCATAACTTATAGGGTGAGACTCTAGATAATACGAAGGTATACCAGTATTCTGTTTGAACATAATGTATACGGCGAGATTCTAGGTAAGGAATAGATATTATTAGTACTGTGTTTGATTATCAATTATAAGTTTAGATCCTAAATAATTTAGAGGTGCACCAGTATTTTGTTGGATCATAACTTAAACCGTTGGATTCTAGATAATAAAGAGGTATATCACAATTCTGTGGTGTCGTAACTTATATGGTAAGTTTCTAGATAATAAAGAGATATATCACAATTCTGTGGTGTCGTAACTTATATGGTAAGTTTCTAGATAATAAAGAGGTATATCACAATTCTGTGGTGTCGTAACTTATATGGTAAGTTTCTAGATAATAAAGAGGTATATCACAATTCTGTGGTGTCGTAGCTTATATGGTGAGATTTTAGATAATAAATAGGCATTACAGTATTCTTATGTTTGATATAAACTTATATTGTGAGACTTTAGGTAATATATAGGTATATCATAGTATTATTTAATCATAACTGTTATGACAAGGTTTTCGATAAAAAAAAATAGATGCGTTCTGCTTGCGTTTTGCATAGACATTGATGATTGGTTATGAGGCTCGAGTTGACTTCCACCATGGAGGTTCAGTGACGCCACTGGTAGAGACTCGAGTTGACTTCTACCATGGAGGTTCAGTGACGCCACTGGAAGAGACTAGAGTTGACTTCCACCATGGAGGTTCAGTGACGCCACTGGAAGAGACTAGAGTTGACTTCCACCATGGAGGTTCAGTGACGCCACTGGTAGAGATTCGAGTTGACTTCCAACATGGAGGTTCAGTGACGCCACTGGTAGAGACTCGAGTTGACTTCCAACATGGAGGTTCAGTGACGCTACTGGTAGAGATTCGAGTTGACTTCCACCATGGAGGTTCAGTGACGCCACTGGAAGAGACTCGAGTTGACTTCCAACATGGAGGTTCAGTGACGCCACTGGTAGAGATTCGAGTTGACTTCCACCATGGAGGTTCAGTGACATCACTGGTAGAGATCTGATTTAGTAGCCGAGGCAAATTAAACCGGTCGACTTACTAAATGTTACCCTCGAGCTAAACACGGGAATGTGCCAACATACAAAAAAAAAAAAAAATCAAACAACAGCACTGACTCCATTTACCGGGATGGTAATCAACCACCTCCCATAATCAATAAAACCTGTTGTAAGGTATTGGATTACGCCTCTAATCAATAAAACCTGTTGTAAGGTATTAGATTACGCCTCTAATCAATACAACCTGTTGTAAGGTATTGGATTACGCCTCTAGTCAATAAAACCTGTTGTAAGGTATTGGATTACGCCTCTAGTCAATAAAACCTGTTGTAAGGTATTGGATTACGCCTCTAACCAATAAAACCTGTTGTAAGGTATTGGATTACGCCTCTAGTCAATAAAACCTGTTGTAAGGTATTGGATTACGCCTCTAGTCAATAAAACCTGTTGTAAGGTATTGGATTACGCCTCTAATCAATAAAACCTGTTGTAAGGTATTGGATTACGCCTCTAGTCAATAAAACCTGTTGTAAGGTATTGGATTACGCCTCTAGTCAATAAAACCTGTTGTAAGGTATTGGATTACGCCTCTAGTCAATAAAACCTGTTGTAGGGTATTGAATTACGCCTCTAGTCAATAAAACCTGTTGTAAGGTATTGGATTACGCCTCTAGTCAATAAAACCTGTTGTAAGGTATTGAATTACGCCTCTAGTCAATAAAACCTGTTGTAAGATATTGGATTACGCCTCTAGTCAATAAAACCTGTTGTAAGGTATTGGATTACGCCTCTAGTCAATAAAACCTGTTGTAAGGTATTGGATTACGCCTCTAGTCAATAAAACCTGTTGTAAGGTATTGAATTACGCCTCTAGTCAATAAAACCTGTTGTAAGGTATTGGATTACGCCTCTAGTCAATAAAACCTGTTGTAGGGTATTGAATTACGCCTCTAGTCAATAAAACCTGTTGTAAGGTATTGGATTACGCCTCTAGTCAATAAAACCTGTTGTAAGGTATTGGATTACTCCTCTAGTCAATAAAACCTGTTGTAAGGTATTGGATTACGCCTCTAGTCAATAAAACCTGTTGTGGGGTATTGAATTACGCCTCTAGTCAATAAAACCTGTTGTAAGGTATTGGATTACGCCTCTAGTCAATAAAACCTGTTGTAAGGTATTGGATTACGCCTCTAGTCAATAAAACCTGTTGTAAGGTATTGGATTACGCCTCTAGTCAATAAAACCTGTTGTAAGGTATTGGATTACGCCTCTAGTCAATAAAACCTGTTGTAAGGTATTGGATTACACCTCTAGTCAATAAAACCTGTTGTAAGGTATTGGATTACGCCTCTAGTCAATAAAACCTGTTGTAAGGTATTGGATTACGCCTCTAGTCAATAAAACCTGTTGTAAGGTATTGGATTACACCTCTAGTCAATAAAACCTGTTGTAAGGTATTGGATTACACCTCTAGTCAATAAAACCTGTTGTAAGGTATTGGATTACGCCTCTAGTCAATAAAACCTGTTGTAAGGTATTGGATTACGCCTCTAGTCAATAAAACCTGTTGTAAGGTATTGGATTACACCTCTAGTCAATAAAACCTGTTGTAAGGTATTGGATTACGCCTCTAGTCAATAAAACCTGTTGTAAGGTATTGGATTACGCCTCTAGTCAATAAAACCTGTTGTAAGGTATTGGATTACACCTCTAGTCAATAAAACCTGTTGTAAGGTATTGGATTACACCTCTAGTCAATAAAACCTGTTGTAACGTATTGGATTACACCTCTAGTCAATAAAACCTGTTGTAAGGTATTGGATTACGCCTCTAGTCAATAAAACCTGTTGTAAGGTATTGGATTACGCCTCTAGTCAATAAAACCTGTTGTAAGGTATTGAATTACGCCTCTAGTCAATAAAACCTGTTATAAGGTATTGGATTACTCCTCTAGTCAATAAAACCTGTTGTAAGGTATTGGATTACGCCTCTAGTCAATAAAACCTGTTGTAAGGTATTGGATTACGCCTCTAGTCAATAAAACCTGTTGTAAGGTATTGGATTACACCTCTAGTCAATAAAACCTGTTGTAAGGTATTGGATTACGCCTCTAGTCAATAAAACCTGTTGTAAGGTATTGGATTACGCCTCTAGTCAATAAAACCTGTTGTAAGGTATTGGATTACACCTCTAGTCAATAACACCTGTTGTAAGGTATTGGATTACGCCTCTAGTCAATAAAACCTTTTGTAAGGTATTGGATTACGCCTGTAGTCAATAAAACCTGTTGTAAGGTATTGGATTACGCCTCTAGTCAATAAAACCTGTTGTAAGGTATTGGATTACGCCTCTAGTCAATAAAACCTGTTGTAAGGTATTGGATTACACCTCTAGTCAATAAAACCTGTTGTAAGGTATTGGATTACGCCTCTAGTCAATAAAACCTGTTGTAAGGTATTAGATTACGCCTCTAGTCAATAAAACCTGTTGTAAGGTATTGGATTACGCCTCTAGTCAATAAAACCTGTTGTAAGGTATTGGATTACGCCTCTAGTCAATAAAACCTGTTGTAAGGTATTGGATTACACCTCTAGTCAATAAAACCTGTTGTAAGGTATTGGATTACGCCTCTAGTCAATAAAACCTGTTGTAAGGTATTGGATTACGCCTCTAGTCAATAAAACCTGTTGTAAGGTATTGGATTACACCTCTAGTCAATAAAACCTGTTGTAAGGTATTGGATTACGCCTCTAGTCAATAAAACCTGTTGTAAGGTATTGGATTACGCCTCTAGTCAATAAAACCTGTTGTAAGGTATTGGATTACGCCTCTAGTCAATAAAACCTGTTGTAAGGTATTGGATTACGCCTCTAGTCAATAAAACCTGTTGTAAGGTATTGGATTACGCCTCTAGTCAATAAAACCTGTTGTAAGGTATTGGATTACGCCTCTAGTCAATAAAACCTGTTGTAAGGTATTGGATTACGCCTCTAGTCAATAAAACCTGTTGTAAGGTATTGGATTACGCCTCTAGTCAATAAAACCTGTTGTAAGGTATTGGATTACGCCTCTAGTCAATAAAACCTGTTGTAAGGTATTGGATTACGCCTCTAGTCAATAAAACCTGTTGTAAGGTATTGGATTACGCCTCTAGTCAATAAAACCTGTTGTAAGGTATTGGATTACGCCTCTAGTCAATAAAACCTGTTGTAAGGTATTGGATTACACCTCTAGTCAATAAAACCTGTTGTAAGGTATTGGATTACACCTCTAGTCAATAAAACCTGTTGTAAGGTATTGGATTACGCTTCTAGTCAATAAAACCTGGTGTAAGGTATTGGATTACGCCTTTCTTCAATAAAATGCCGCACTAGAAGAGAACGAACACAGGCAGAAATTAAAATTTACAAAAAAAAACACCCGAAAATCTACAAGGATCAGCAGTCAAAGCAATAAGCAGTAAGACCTCTGAAGAAATAAACACCCAGCACGATGAAACAAACGAAGAAAGAAAAGACAGAAACAACGAGAGAAAAAAAACAAGAAGAAGAAACATAATCGTGTTCAACCCCCCATGCAGTATGAATCTAACCACTAACATCGGAAAAAAAAAAAATTAACTGTTAAACGGGGTTTGTTTTTGCAACAGACAACAACCAAATAATAAATAAAAACAACGTAAAGCTAAGTTACAGTTGTATGCAGAGCACAAAGCAAATAATCAACAACCATTACAAGAGAACGTTCAATCCCAAAAATGCTGGCGAAAAACGCGAAAATTTATGTGAATGTGAGAACAAAAATTTATGCCCATTTAAACGAAAATGCTCAAGATGCATAATAAGCAACTGTCGCACGAAAACCTTCGAAAAAAAACAAAACAAAAAAAACAAAAAAAAACAAAGCACAAACATAGTGATACAGAGAACATCAAACGAACGTCGCAAGAAACTTCCTTAATCTAATCGACAAACACTTCCCCAAAACTAATAAGCACTATAAAATTAAAAACAGAAATACTATAAAAGTCAGCTACAGTCGTCTACCGAACGTGAAACAAATGATCACGAATCACAACAAGCACTTGCTACAGGGACACAACAAACACTTGCTACAGGGACACAACAACAAGAAAGAAACACCAAACAATGTAAAACTCTGCAACTGCCAAGAAAAAGCAAGTTGCCCATTGAATGGTAAATGTTTAGCAAAATGTGTTATATACAAAGCCACAGTGACAGAGACAACAACAAAGAATCAAGAAAGCTGTATAGGACTCACTGACAACGAATTTAAAACCAGATACAATCAAACCTAAATCATCATTCAAACTAGTACATAGGAAAAAAGACTCGAAGCTCAATGAGCACATTTGGGAACTAAAAGACAGGAATATCGAACACACCATCCAATGGGAAATCATTAAAAAAGTCAGACCATATGCACCAGAAAAAAGCGTGCGCAAACTTTGTTTGGAAGAAAAATATCAAATTTTTAACCAAAGCTCCCTTCCTAAACAAAAGAAAGGAGGTTTTTCTCTCACTGCGTGCACATAAAACGTTTCCTACTGTCAAACGTAAACACAAACCACAGTCATCTGAAGAGAGCCGCACGGAGTCTGGAGTCATGGAAAACCAAGATTTAAACTAGGTAATCAATTTTGCTATTATCATTATTAAGCTCCCTTTGTCGATCACTGTCACAAAATGCTAGAATAACGATCAAATATATCTTTCCATCTGTTTGTTACTCTCGCCCTCTGTATCTATCTATTTCTCAATCTGTATGTTATGGACCAAAGCTCAAAGTTCTTAACCACTCTAACAGCTCCTGGGAGATGATTATGGACTAGAGCTCAAAGTTTCCACCCACTCTAACAGCTCCTGGGAGATGATTATGGACTAGAGCTCAAAGTTTCCACCCACTCTAACAGCTCCTGGGAGATGATTATGGACTAGAGCTCAAAGTTTCCACGCACTCTAACAGCTCCTGGTAGATGATTATGGACTAGAGCTCAAAGTTTCCACGCACTCTAACAGCTCCTGGGAGATGATTATGGACTAGAGCTCAAAGTTTCCACCCACTCTTACAGCTCCTGGGAGATGATTATGGACTAGAGCTCAAAGTTTCCATCCGCTCTAACAGCTCCTGGGAGATGATTATGGACTAGAGCTCAAAGTTTCCACCCACTCTAACAGCTACGGACAGATGATTATGGACTGGAGCTCAAAGTTTCCACCCACTCTAACAGCTACGGACAGATGATTATGGACTAGAGCTCAAAGTTTCCACCCGCTCTAACAACTCCTGCATGACAGATGATTATGGACTAGAGCTCAGAGTTTCTTTACTTGACAACAAGCAAATGTCCTCACGTTCTCTACCAATCATTGCCTATTCCCGCAGTGAATCGTGGTTGATGTCAGATGTTCATCAACGCCTCGCCAGAGCGTGCGACATTTGGTATAAGACAATACTGGGCCACAAGATAAGGAGAAAAGTAGATTTTTCTGAAAACATGCTATGAGAGACAGGTTTATTTTTATCGAATTAGACGGTCACAGATTGCGGCAGGTCCAGAGATTATAATATTCTCTACTGCACTGTGGTCACAGAAAATTTGACAAGATGTCACAGTACACGCGCCATGCAAGCCATAAAATATGATATGCCAATTTTAATGTCATCTCAAATTTTCTAAGTAAAGAGCTTGACACGTCAGCTTAAGAGGTCAAGATAAACTAAACGTACAATGTTCTCACAACAAAACAGAAATAAAGAAGAGACGCTTTGGATGCCGTTTTAAAACTAAACTACTGGTACACGACTCATTCACGTATATCAAAGGCAGATAATGTTATTCTTTACATACATCTAGTCATACTTTTTGCATATCTATAACATAGTTCAACCAACTTGCTCGACACTTATGTATGTGAAAAAAAAACGAATGAACAATTCAAAAAGAAAAAAAATATATTTGCTTTCGAGACATCATGTTTGTTTAAATGTCTAACTTGGGTCTCTCAACATAGACTCCATCGAATGTAATACACCAAAGTACAAAAAGGCGTCTTGTTTGAGTAAAAACTGAGTTTTCCTAAAGTTTCAATTTCTCTCCCATGTTCAGACAAGAGGTTGACGGTTAGTTGTGCCGACTAAATCTGCCAATACAGAAGATAAACAAGAAAAATTTCATGTAGCGAAAAATCACATCTCATTGCTCCTTGAAAATAACTTAAAAAGTTTGAGAATTGCAGATTGTTGTAAACCAAAAGGAATGAAATACACAAAAAAACTTAACTTGTTATAGAATAAAAAAAGAAAGAAAAAGTCGATTTGAGAAGGGCAAGTGAAAAACATTCTAAAAGATTAACATATAATGCACCAATATTCAGAAATAACATTATGACAAAATGAACATAATTATTTTAAATTGTTTGTGGTTACCTTTTCACTGATTTATTATTCACATCCTGCTCCTTACAAACATTTGTTTTGTTACTCAAACAGACTGAAAAATTCTCTAGATTTATGCCGGGTGTGGCAAGTACGGTAAATGTGGCTCTAGAATGAGGTATAATTTGGAGGTATAATTTGAAATCTGTAGACACGGTCTGAAGGTATAATATGATAACTGTACGGATAGCCTAGAGGTGTAGTAATTATGATATCTATAAACACGGTCAGAGGGTATACATTTAATATCTGCAGGCGTAATCTGGAGGTATGTCATGATATCTGTAGACACGGTCTGAAGGTATAAATTTGATCTCTGTAGACATGGTCTGGAAGTATAGTATGATCTCTGTAGACCTGGTCTGGAAGTATAGTATGATCTCTGTAGACATGGTCTGGAAGTATAGTATGATCTCTGTAGACCTGGTCGGAAGTATAGTATGATCTCTGTAGACCTGGTCTGGAAGTATAGTATGATCTCTGTAGACATGGTCTGGAAGTATAGTATGATCTCTGTAGACATGGTCTGGAAGTATAGTATGATCTCTGTAGACATGGTCTGGAAGTATAGTATGATCTCTGTAGACATGGTCTGGAAGTATAGTATGATCTCTGTAGACATGGTCTGAAAGTATAGTATGATCTCTGTAGACATGGTCTGGAAGTATAGTATGATCTCTGTAGACATGGTCTGGAAGTATAGTATGATCTCTGTAGACATGGTCTGAAAGTATAGTATGATCTCTGTAGACATGGTCTGGAAGTATAGTATGATCTCTGTAGACATGGTCTGGAAGTATAGTATGATCTCTGTAGACATGGTCTGGAAGTATAGTATGATCTCTGTAGACATGGTCTGGAAGTATAGTATGATCTCTGTAGACATGATCTGGAAGTATAGTATGATCTCTGTAGACATGGTCTGGAAGTATAGTAGCCTGGTGGCTTAGTTTTATTTACAGTATGATATCTGTAGGTG
This sequence comes from Elysia crispata, assembly GCA_033675545.1. Classification (NCBI taxonomy): domain Eukaryota; kingdom Metazoa; phylum Mollusca; class Gastropoda; family Plakobranchidae; genus Elysia; species Elysia crispata. Next base: position 278,975 of record JAWDGP010000883.1, read on the forward strand.
TGGTAGGTGGAGACATGGTATGCTATCTGTAGAAATGGTCTGGAGATATGGTATGATATCTGTAGGTGTGGTATGGAGATATGTTATGATGTCTGTAGGTGTGGTCTGGAGGTATGGTATGCTATCTGTAGACATGGTCTGGAGATAAGGTGTGATATCTGTAGGCTTGGTCTGAGGGTATGGTGTGCTATATGTAAACATGGTCTGAGGATATTATTTGATATCTGTAGGCGTGGTTTGAGGGTATGGTATGATCTATGTAGACACGGTCATGAGGTATGGTATGATATCTGTACGCATGGTCTGGAGGTATGATGGGATATCTGTAGGCGTGGTCTGGGGGTATGGTAGGGAGGAACTTGGGGTAAAGTGTGATATTTTCAGGCGTTGTCTGGATGTGTCGTATATCTCTGATTTATAGCGTGGAGGCATTGTATGGTATCTGTAGGCATGGTCTGGAGGTATAATATGATATCTGTAAGTATATTCTGGAGTTATAATATTGATATCTGTAGGCGTGGTATAAAGATATAGTATGATATCGTAGATGGAAGCCTGAAGGCCTGATAAGTAATCTGTAGGCGTGTCTGGAGAGATATAGTATCATATCCGTAGTTGCAGCCTGGGGGTATAGTATGATATATGCAGTCGTAGCCTGGAGGTACGGTATTATATTTCTAGGCATGCTTACGAGATAAAGAATAATATTTGCAAGCGTGGTCTGGAGATATGGTATGATATCTGTAGGCATGGTCAGAAGGTATGTTATGATATTTGGGAAGGTAGCCTGGAGGTGTGGTATGATATGGTATCTTTAAGCATAGTCTGCAGGGATAGTATTACATTTTAGGTGTATAGTATAGTGTATAGCTTGAGGTATAGTATGATTGGTGTATTTTGAAGGCAAAGTATTATATTTGCCGGTGTAGCTTGAAGGTTGAGTATTATATCTAGAGGTTTAGCCTGGACATATAGTATGATATCTCTAGGGGTAGCCTGGTGGCTTAGTTTTATATCTATTGGTGTAGCCTGGAGGTATGATATCCATATGTGTGGTCTGAAGAATAAGCATGATATCTAGTGGTGTAGCCTGGAGGTATGATATCCATATGTGTGGTCTGAAGAATAAGCATGATATCTAGTGGTATAGCCTGGAGGTATCGTATGAAATCTGTAGGGGTAGCCTGGAGGCTTAGTTTTATATCTATTGGTGTAGCCTGGAGGTATGATATCCATATGTGTGGTCTGAAGAATAAGCATGATATCTAGTGGTATAGCCTGGAGGTATCGTATGAAATCTGTAGGCATAGTGTAGAAGTATAGACAAACTAGGATTGTCCTCGAGGTGACGTGTCAGCCTGTGACATCACACTCTAAGAGGCACGCCACTCTTGCAGTATATATAAATATATCTGCCAGCTGTTGGTCAAGCACATGCTGCACAAGACCTGCTCCTACACTCTTCCCAAAAACATCTGCAGTACAAGGTAGGGACTAAATCAGTTTTTTTCCTATCTTTCAATTAATGTATAATATTTCTGTTTATATATATATATATATATATATACATGTTTCTATTTTTGTGTACATCTATCTATTTGACTATCTATCTATCGGCCTATTTTTCTATTTATCTATCTTTGTATCTATATAATTTGCATGGCATGGTCCTCTCTCTTGGCTATGCCTTACAAAATCATGAAGGCAATACAAACGCTGACTCATGACTATGGCTTTATAAACAAAAAGGTTTCGACCTCTTGAAAGGACTACAAAAAATCTTTATAACAATGACCTGTGAGTCTTAAATTCAAAATGAAAAGGTTATTAGTACAATTCCATTTAATAAGATAGGAAATAAAATACATTGAATGCAGTATAACGAGATATAGAGCTAAAACTCCTGGATGCTTGTGGCAAGTTTTACACGTGGAACAAGTCGTGGACTTGAGCTTGTGACCAGAATTTCAGGACCATACTCTCCTCAAACGCCAAGTGAGATTAGATTATTAAAATTACCTTAGCCTTAATGAAAGTAACTTGAAGGAGGTCCATTATCATGCCATAAATAGATTTTGAGGGTGCCATTTGACAAAAACTTTTATATATAAATAAATATTATGGTCAAGTGTGACAGGTATCTATTTATCTATCTATAAACATGTATATATATATATGTATATATATATATATATATATATATATATATATATATATATATATATATATATACAAAAAAATTATGGCGTAGTTGACCAAAAGGCCTTTATATTATACGCAAAACGTTTGAGACAAGGTTATACAAAAGATAACTAATTAAACAAACTAATTTAAGCATAGTCATTTAATAGTTAATGAGATGTAAAAACAGTTATGACATGGTGGTAGAGTAGGTACCTATAGCTACAAACTGTAGGACAAGAATTAATAGTTTTTAGCTGTGTTTAGTGAAGAGAGAAAATGACAGATATTATTTGATCAGACTTGGCTTTCTATAGTCTAAAGATGACAGTATAAAATATTTGGAGTGTTGTGTTAGGTCGAGATAAGTCGCATTACTTTCGACTTCCTTGCCTTCATTCTAGAGATAATAGATTATTTTGAATTACCGTGCAATTTATTTTTTGAAGAACGAAAACAATATTCAAATGAATAACGAAATTTTAAGAGAAAATGCCTGACAGCGTTACTGAGAAAAACTAAGGGAGATAAATTAGTCTCATCTTACATATGTAAACATTTGATTCTTTGAACAGCCCCGGCCTTCTTTTGTGAAGGAGGACAAACCAGAAGGAACTCAACTCGTGAAGCATAGAGCGGTGCTGGCCAGGTGCTAACCTCAGACCAGCCCTCATCCACCCAGTAAAGATGTTCCGAGTCATTCTCCTGCTTGCTCTCGTGACCACCATTCAGTGTTCCGTAAGAAAGGATCGCATGGTTATATAAGGCATTGAAAAACGACGTTTTGCTACATTAAATTTTGTATCTGAACAACTTTCCCATTTTCATGAAATTATTAAATTATATTTCAATAAGTGACAGCTTAATACTGCGGAAAGTAGTAGTAGTAGTAGTAGTAGTAGTAGTAGTAGTAGTAGTAGTAGTAGTAGTAGTAGTAGTAGTAGTAGTAGTAGTAGTAGTAGTAGTAGTAGTAGTAGTAGCAGCAGCAGCAGCAGCAGCAGCAGTAACAGCAGCAGTAGTAGACGTAGAAGTAGCAGTTGATTTTTGTTGTTGATGTTGTTGTTGGTGGAGTATTTATACTATTATTCAATCAGCCGATCAATGGCTAGTCGTTTTTTACGTTGAAGGTAAACGCTGTATATAAGTACACCTCTCTCAGGTCTTCTTTTCATTCAAAGATGCTCAGAATCTGTATTGTTTTATTTTGTTTGTAATATTTTGGTCAATGATGTCCGTGACTTTAGGTATGTTTTTCAAGAGATTCTAGTAGGAGGTAATGCTTTCAGCTAATCGATAAAAACTAGTCAAAGACCTCCTCTACACCTCTCTATATCTTTGAAGAATCATTCGAATGCTGAAGATCTTATTTTTTTTTGGTTCTAGGACTTTTCCTGACCCTTGTTTGCTCTTCACAGACACCTTAGTCAATCTTGGTCGAAGTTTTTAGAGCTCTCGCTTTTTAATTATGAACGATTCAGTTCCCTTGATGCCTTTGGCAGAACTTTCTAGGTTGATAATCTCCAGATATTCTGCATCTTTGGAGAGTTTCTTTAGTTTGAATTACATTTAGATTGTTTGGGACCAGGCTAGGCCTGCTTGAACAGTGTGTGTGGGGGGGGTCCCTCTTTATAACCGTTAGTATGACTATGAGATGAGAGGGTGGGGGCTAGGCTAGCATCTTGAAGTTTCTACTGGTGTGGTTGTTGAAGTGTGTATGTGTTTTTTCTTACGTCGACAGGGCCTTGTCTTGATGTATCAGTTTTATAGTCTCCTAAGCCTGTTGTCTCTTGGGTGGGGAACAGTTGTTGGTACCTTGTATGAAAGCCAGGCTTCTGGCTCTGGCCATGCTTGAGCACTGATGTTGTTGATAGTATATGTATTATGTAGGCCTGTAGTCACTGTCTGGATGTTTGAAGGTTTGGATACTTGTGTGTGTGTGTGTTTGATAGGAATGAGTCATGAAACATTTTACTGTTAACTTTTGTCGCACAAGTGGATTGGTGCCATGGGCAGTATTGGTACCATGAGAGCAATGCGTGCCTGGTCCTCAGTCTGATTTTGACCTCGCTACAGTGTTATCATCTCTCCTCTCACATAAGCCAGAACCATTTCAATTCTCAACACTTCTCTCTCTTTCTCTCTCAGTCTTTCATAACATAGTTCTTATTTGGGGAAAATGATTGGAATTGATTTTAATTTTAAAGCCCAGTTCTTAAGCTTTAAGAAAATATATGGGTTTACAGGTGTTACATTATCAGCAAACAAAAGAAACACATGTTTTCAAAGCCATGCAATCAAGGTGCAAAACTGCTGTGCCACGCTCAAGTTTTTTAAACACTAGGCCCCCTGACAACCTTACAATTAGTGACCTACTTCCGCCTGACCTACATAGAGCTTTGGGGGTTAAGACTTCCAAGTTCCTCGTACCTTAGACTTTTTTGCGTTTTCTTACTTTCACAAGATTAAAGACTGCAGGTGTCATACAAGTTATATTTTGCTTCTCATGTTTTCACGGCTAACATTTTATCTTGAACTTCCACAATGGTATTTCTTAACCAGCTCTGCTTCTAGTGAACATTCTTTTCCACAATGGTATTTCTTAACCAGCTCTGATTCTAGTGAACATTCTTTTCCACAATGGTATTTCTTAACCAGCTCTGCTTCTAGTGAACATTCTTTTCCACAATGGTATTTCTTAACCAGCTCTGATTCTAGTGAACATTCTTTTCCACTATGGTATTTCTTAACCAGCTCTGATTTTAGTGAACATTCTTTTCCACAATGGTATTTCTTAACCAGCTCTGATTCTAGTGAACATTCTTTTCCACAATGGTATTTCTTAACCAGCTCTGATTTCTTTTCCACAATGGTATTTCTTAACCAGCTCTGATTCTAGTGAATATACTTGGTCTCCTCTATGTTAGACTCTCCCCATCTCCCTCCTCCATCATTGCTTTATTTCCATTTTAAACTTCAGCCATACATTTCTCCTTCAGTTCAGGTTTTCTCAATGGCGTAAGAGCTAGGTTGAGTGCTATGTTAATTGTTTTCTTTTTGGAAGCTTTAGCCTGATGTTCATGCTAACCTTTGACTGGATTATGATCTGAGTTTCTATCTGGGTATGTTTTGCCATTCTTCACCTTATTTTTTTCATCAAAATGAGATCATATATTATAGCAGTTGTAACTTTGCCGCGTGTCTTCCTTGCGTGTCACCATCTCTGTGGCTGTACAAGAAACGAGCTCATGACGCTTAAGCGGTGGTTTTCACAGAGACTTTTCAGCGACTCCCCTCTTTCTTTTGTTTTGAAAGAGACTAGACTTTCCCATGGTACCGGGAAGCTGCTGTTGTACCCATCTTGGCCTTGTGGTCACTTTGTTGGTTTGAGGGCTGGGGATATTTTATTTTCAGGGTGCACACTTCGAGAGGCAAAGGCTTGAACAGTCATATGCCAAATGGTAATACATGTATTTTACTATTGCTTCTCTCATCGTGTGTGCAGTCGTGAAAGCTAGAACGTAAAAAAATAACAGGTTAGGTTAAAATATACAGCTCTTTCACTAGTAGAACTCAAAAGTAAGACTTGTTTTTTTTTTTCACGGCGCAAATGACTGAACGTCGAAATTTTAGTGTTTAGTCCAGCTTCGAGACAAGTGTAGCTATAGCCCAAAGTTTTGAGCCCGGAAATTCCTATGAATAGATCGTAGGACTATATTTAGTTATTTTGACTAAAGCAGTCAGAGTCTTTAGTACTAAGTCCGCTTACGGATACGTCTCTTGAAGTGTTACCTGAATGAGTTAAGGGGATAAAACTAAAGAGGAGGAAAGGGGAGAGATAGGCAGGCATGTATGCTTGGAAGGTAAAGAGGGAAATACACAAATAAACAAACATACTGACAGACAAAATTTGTCATTTAATGAACAGAGAAAGAACCGAATGTGGAGTGTAGAGGAAAGATAATGAAATAAACAAAAAACAAATTAAAAACAAAAATTTTTTTTTCACAGTGGCCACTTTGCAGACGGTGGGCAACTTTCTCGCAATCGAATAGAATGGTGCTTGTAAATGAAAGCAGAATCCATAAATATGTGCTCTGTGACACGCAGCTTGATGGAGGTGGATGGATTAGCATTCAGGTAAATTGAAATGGATATGCATTTAGCGTTCCTCAGCAAGAACCAAGTAAAGTTTAACAGAGTTAAAACCAGATAAAGAGGTCCTCGACCTAGAACCATGTAAAGTAATCCTGAACAAGAGCCAGATTAAATGCTCCTGAACTAAAACCAGGTAAAATGTTCCTCAACTAGAACCAGAAAAATCACTCCAGATTTTAAAACAGCCAAAGTGTTCTTGCAAAAGAACCAGGCAAAGCGTTCCTGTGGTACAATCAGGTAAAACGCTACAGAGCTTGAATCAGGTATGGCGTTCCTGTATGAGAATCAGGTTTCCTGGACAAGAACCACATAAATCGTTCTGAAACTAAAAACATAACAAGGTAAAGCACACCAGAACAAACAAGCAAACAAACAAAACAAACTAAAAAAAGGAAAACGCTCCAAGTACATTGTTCCTGAACAAGAACCAAGTAAAGTCTTAAAAATAAAAAACAGTTAAAGTGTTCCTAGAACCAAGTTAAGTCTTGAAAACTAAAACCAGTTAAGGTGAACAAGGCCAAGCGTTCCTGAAATAGAACCTCACAATGTTTTCCTGGACTATAACCTGATAAAATGTTCCTGAACTGGAACCAAATAAATTGGTCCTGAACTTGGACCATGTAAAGTGTCTCTGAACTAAGACCATGTAAAGTGTCTCTGAACTAAGACCATGTAAAGTGTCTCTGAACTAAGACCATGTAAAGTGTCTCTGAACTAAGACCATGTAAAGTGTCTCTGATATGTAAAGTGTCTCTGAACTAAGATCATGTAAAGTGTCTCTGAACTAAGATCATGTAAAGAGTCTCTGAACTAAGACCATGTACCTGAGTTAGAACCATGTAGTGTTCTTGAACCAGAACCAGATAAACCATACCTAATCTAGTATCAGATATGAAATTGATTCACTAATCACGACAGCGTTATTCACAAGCGTTAGACTGAGGATACACATGTCTGTTTATGGAGTTCATCTATCAATTTATTCATTTATCTATCCTCCTACTTATGATTTATCACTCCATCTTAAAAATCATCTTCATTCGCACAGTTATCGGTCTTGCTATTGTTATTTTCCTCCAACTTCACCTCGCCCACCGTTTGTTGGTGTGAAATCTGCAGAGGCGAAACATAAGCAGCTGGAGTTTTTACAGAAACTGGCATGCGTATGCTCATGGCTTCGGAGAAATGCACGAAGACCACTGGCTGGGACTTGAGCACGTCCATAGACTGACCTCCTCTGTAAGTTCCCAAAATACTTCTTGTATTTACAGATTCGAGGAAAAAAAACCACTGTGCTGGATATATATAATAATCTGCAGCCATGTCGTCATAGAATTTATCTGTTATAAAAATAATGTACTCTCATGAACTGCTCGCATCTTTCACTACATTTCTCTGCCCTTTGGTCCTGTCAATTATTCTCGGAGAGACGGGTGGAGACTAAGGAAGATAGACATTTAGGAACACATGGGGAGGGGCATAGTCATTTGTTAGAGGCAGAAACCGATGATTAAGAAAAACTAATAATGAGGAAAGAAACGGAAGGAAAGAAAAATTAGAGCGAGAAAGTTTTTGTTTGTAAATCTAGAGCTCAACTTTACTAATAACCGAGAGAGTCTGGAGATTACTAGGAAATCACAACACACCAGCAAAAACTGAAGGTAGCGGATATATATATATGTATATATATATATATATATATATATATATATATATATATATATATATATATATATATATATATATATATATATATATATATATATATATATATATATATATATGATCCATTGCCAAATACAGGTAGCTTAGATCTATCATGATTTTACGCCCATATGGCATGCCTTTATCTTGAAAGTTATAGACATTTCTATATAACTCAAAAAAGCAAAGTTGTAGTATACACCTTTGGTATATTTTATCAATAAGCATTCTACAATCTAGACAATCAATGTATACAAGAAGAACTCCGTAGCTTCTAAACAGTTAAAGGAAGTTTTTTAAAAGAATTACATCTAAGCTACACCAGAAGGCCATCATGAAATAAGGAAATGCCGCTAGAGTTCGCTTGGAATCTGTAAGCTACACTTGAAGGCCATCATGAGATGAGAGATATTGCTAGAGTTCTCTTAGAACCTGTAAGCTACAATGGAAGACTATCATGAATTGAGAGATAACGCTAGAGCTCGCTTGGAATCTGCGAACTAAAATTGAACACCCTTTCCTGGAAGGTGCAGATACCGCTAGAGCTCTCATGGGATCTGCAATATACAGAAGAAGATTATTATGCAATGAGAGATACTGCTAGACCTGTCATGGGGTCTGCAATATACAGTAGAAGATTATCATGGAGGGAGAGATACTGCTAGAGCTCTCATGGGATCAGTATTATACAGTAGAAGACTATCATGGAATGTGAAAAAACCACTAGAGTTCTCATGGGATCTGCAATATACAGTAGACGATTATCATGGAATGAGAGATACTGCTAGAGCTCTCATGGGATCTGCGATATACTGTAGACGATTATCATGGAATGAGAGATACTGCTAGAGCTCTCATGGGATCAGCAATATACAGTAGAAAACTATCATGGAATGTGAGGAAACCGCTAGAGTTCTCATGGGATCTGCAATATACAGTAGCACATTATCATGGAATGACAGATACTGCTAGAGCTCTCATGGGATCAGCAATATACAGTAGAAGACTATCATGGAACGAGAGATTCTGCTAGAGCGCTCATGGGATCTACAATATACAGTAGAAGACTATCATGGAATGTGAAGAAACCGCTAGAGTTCTCATGGGATCTGCAATATACAGTAGCAGATTATCATGGAATGATAGATACTGCTAGAGCTCTCATGGGATCTGCAATATACAGTAGCAGATTATCATGGAATGATAGATACTGCTAGAGCTCTCAAGGGATCTGCAATATACAGTAGAAGATTATCATGGAATGTGAGGAAACCGCTACAGCTCTCATGGGATCTGCAATATACCGTAGACGATTATCAAAAAATGAGAGATACTGCTAGAGCTCTCATGCGATCTGCAATATGCAGTAGCAGATTATCATGGAATGTGAGGAAACCGCTAGAGCTCTCATGGGATCTGCATTATGCAGTAGCTGATTATCATGGAATGTGAGGAAACCGCTAGAGCTCTCAAGGGATCTGCAATATACAGTAGAAGATTATCATGGAATGTGAGGAAACCGCTACAGCTCTCATGGGATTTGCAATATACAGTAGACGATTATCAATAAATGAGAGATACTGCTAGAGCTCTCATGGGATCTACAATGTACAGTAGAAGACTACCATGGAACGAGAGATACTGCTAGAGCTCTCATGGGATCTACAATGTACAGTAGAAGACTACCATGGAACGAGAGATACTGCTAGAGCTCTCATGGGATCTGCAATATACAGTAGAAGACTACCACGGAATGAGAGATACTGCTAGAGCTCTTATGGGATCTGCAATATACAGTAGAAGACTACCATGGAATGAGAGATACTGCTAGAGCTCTCATGGGATCTGCAATATACAGTAGAAGACTACCATGGAATGAGAGATACTGCTAGAGCTCTCATGGGATCTGAAATATACAGTAGACGATTATCATGGAATGAGAGATACTGCTAGAGCTCTCATGGGATCTGCAATATACAGTAGACGATTATCATGGAATGAGAGATACTGCTAGAGCTCTCATGGGATCTGCAATATACAGTAGAAGACTACCATGGAATGAGAGATACTGCTAGAGCTCTCATGAGATTTGCAATATACAGTAGAAGACTACCATGGAATGAGAGATACTGCTAGAGCTCTCATGGGATCTGCAATATACAGTAGAAGACTACCATGGAATGAGAGATACTGCTAGAGCTCTCATGGGATTTGCAATATACAGTAGAAGACTACCATGGAATGAGAGATACTGCTAGAGCTCTCATGGGATTTGCAATATACAGTAGAAGACTACCATGGAATGAGAGATACTGCTAGAGCTCTCATGGGATCTGCAATATACAGTAGAAGACTACCATGGAATGAGAGATACTGCTAGAGCTCTCATGGGATTTGCAATATACAGTAGAAGACTACCATGGAATGAGAGATACTGCTAGAGCTCTCATGAGATTTGCAATATACAGTAGAAGACTACCATGGAATGAGAGATACTGCTAGAGCTCTCATGGGATTTGCAATATACAGTAGAAGACTACCATGGAATGAGAGATACTGCTAGAGCTCTCATGAGATTTGCAATATACAGTAGAAGACTACCATGGAACGAGAGATACTGCTAGAGCTCTCATGGGATTTGCAATATACAGTAGAAGACTACCATGGAATGAGAGATACTGCTAGAGCTCTCATGGGATTTGCAATATACAGTAGAAGAGTACCATGGAATGAGAGATACTGCTAGAACTCTCATGGGATCTGCAAAATACAGAGGAACGAGAGGAAGCAACTAGAATTCGCTTGGGATCTGCGCTCTGCGATAGAAAATATTGGGATCTGCAAGCGAGCCAAACTAGATAAACATTGGGTAAAACTCTTAGAACGGATACAACCTTTACGTTAGTTTAAAACAAAGTCTGCCTCAGTGCAATACAATTTACATCACCATTCTTGCCGAGTTAAATAACGGTTGTGGATAGGAGATATAAGAAGATTCTCAACAGATCTTTAGAGGTTTTCATATCAGATCTTTTATAGGCACGTCTATATAGTGCACGGCAGTTGAAACGTCAAAGTAGAGGAGGTTGCCTGCAAGAAGTGGAGGAACTAAGACAACGTTTCTACCGCAACCGAAGACACAAACGTTTGTGTCTTGGTAGAAACCTTGTCTTAGTTCTTCCACTTCTTGCAGGCAACCTCCTCTACTTTGACGTTTCAACTGCCGTGCTCTATACGTTAAACATAAAAACTTGTAGGGTTATCTAAAGTCTGCTAACAGCATAGGACCTGACAAAGACTTGAGGTCATTGAGCTGAAACAACACAAAAGGATAAAAATATCGCTCAGATAAGTGTAAGTGCTTGGGTCACAACGCACTAAATAGAGTAGGTGCTTTGTTTAGAACGTTGAAGAGGCGTCTATACCTTTGAAAAGAACGTACTAAGAAGAATTTAGGGTGGGATCAGATTAGAGAAGTGTGTGCTCGAGTCAGAACGAACTAAAAGAAGTGTGTGCTCGAGTCAGAACGTACTTCGAGAAGTGTGTGCTCGAGTCAGAACATACTTAGAGAAGAGTGTGATCGAGTCAGAACATACTTACAGGAGTGTGTGCTCGAGTCAGAACATACATAGAGAAGTGTGTGCTCGAGTCAGAACATACTTACAGAAGTGTGTACCCGAGTCAGAACGTACTTAGAGAAGTGTGTGATCGAGTCAGAACATACTTAGAGAAGTGTGTGATCGAGTCAGAACATACTTAGAGGAGTGTGTGATCGAGTCAGAACATACTTAGAGAAGTGTGTGATCGAGTCAGAACATACTTAGAGAAGTGTGTGATCGAGTCAGAACGTACTTAGAGAAGTGTGTGCTCGAGTCAGAACGTACTTAGAGAAGTGTGTGCTCGAGTCAGAACGTACTTAGAGAAGTGTGTGCTCGAGTCAGAACGTACCAAGAGAAGTGTGTGCTCGAGTCAGAACGTACTTAGAGAAGAGTGTGATCGAGTCAGAACATACTTACAGGAGTGTGTGCTCGAGTCAGAACATATTAGGAGAAGTGTGTGCTCGAGTCAGAACGTACTTAGAGAAGTGTGTGCTCGAGTCAGAACGTACTTAGAGAAGTGTGTGCTCGAGTCAGAACGTACCAAGAGAAGTGTGTGCTCGAGTCAGAACGTACCAAGAGAAGTGTGTGCTCGAGTCAGAACGTACCAAGAGAAGTGTGTGCTCGAGTCAGAACGTACCAAGAGAAGTGTGTGCTCGAGTCAGAACGTACCAAGAGAAGTGTGTGCTCGAGTCAGAACGTACCAAGAGAAGTGTGTGATCGAGTCAGAACGTACCAAGAGAAGAGTGTGATCGAGTCAGAACGTACCAAGAGAAGTGTGTGCTCGAGTCAGAACGTACTTAGAGAAGAGTGTGATCGAGTCAGAACGTACTTAGAGAAGTGTGTGCTCGAGTCAGAACGTACTTAGAGAAGTGTGTGCTCGAGTCAGAACGTACCAAGAGAAGTGTGTGCTCGAGTCAGAACGTACCAAGAGAAGTGTGTGCTCGAGTCAGAACGTACCAAGAGAAGTGTGTGCTCGAGTCAGAACATACCAAGAGAAGTGTGTGCTCGAGTCAGAACATACTAAGAGAAGTGTGTGCTTGAGTCAGAACATACTAAGAGAAGTGTGCGCTTGGATCAGAACATACTAAGAGAAGTGTGTGCTCGAGTCAGAACATACTAAGAGAAGTGTGTGCTCGAGTCAGAACGTACCAAGAGAAGTGTGTGCTCGAGTCAGAACGTACCAAGAGAAGTGTGTGCTTGAGTCAGAACATACCAAGAGAAGTATGTGCTTGGATCAGAACTTACTAAGAGAAGTGTGTGCTTGAGTCAGAACATACTAAGAGAAGTGTGCGCTTGGATCAGAACATACTAAGAGAAGTGTGTGCTCGAGTCAGAACATACTAAGAGAAGTGTGTGCTCGAGTCAGAACATACTAAGAGAAGTGTGTGCTCGAGTCAGAACATACTAAGAGAAGTGTGTGCTTGAGTCAGAACATACTAAGAGAAGTGTGTGCTCGAGTCAGAACATACTAAGAGAAGTGTGTGCTTGGATCAGAGCTTACTAAGAGAAGTGTGCGCTTGGATCAGAACATACTAAGAGAAGTGTGTGCTCGAGTCAGAACATACTAAGAGAAGTGTATGACTGGATCAGAGCTTACTAAGAGAAGTGTGTGCTCGAGTCAGAACATACTAAGAGAAGTGTGTGCTTGAGTCAGAACATACTAAGAGAAGTGTGTGCTTGAGTCAGAACATACTAAGAGAAGTGTGTGCTCGAGTCAGAACATACTAAGAGAAGTGTGTGCTTGAGTCAGAACATACTAAGAGAAGTGTGCGCTTGGATCAGAACATACTAAGAGAAGTGTGTGCTCGAGTCAGAACATACTAAGAGAAGTGTGTGCTCGAGTCAGAACATACTAAGAGAAGTGTGTGCTCGAGTCAGAACATACCAAGAGAAGTATGTGCTTGGATCAGAACTTACTAAGAGAAGTGTGTGCTTGAGTCAGAACATACTAAGAGAAGTGTGCGCTTGGATCAGAACTTACTAAGAGAAGTGTATGATTGGATCAGAATGTATTGAGAACAGTGTACTTAAGTCAGACATACTAATAAGAGTGTATGCTTGAATCAGAACGTAGTAAGAACAGAGTGAGCTTGGATCAAAACATATTAAGAAGAATATGTGCTTAGGTAAGATCGGACTTCAAGGATTCTTTGCTAAAGCTATGCGAATGGGGCGCTCAAATATATTTCGGTTACAAATTTTTTCTGCGTCCACTTTATCCAACCGAGCCTGTGAGTCCAGTCAAATAATATGCTGTACCTTTAGGTATGTAACCGTATGAGAGCTCAAGACGTGCTCTGTAGTCTATCTATGCGCATCGGGCATAAAGAAATCTTCCTTCTATCACCAGCACAAAGAGATTGGCGTAGGAACATATCAGTTCGTACAATGATCTCATAGGAAAGCTAATCTCTTCCGCTGCCGGATGCTAAATGTCTCACTCCATGTTTATTATATATGTAGTATAATAAGCCTAGACAGTTAAACCACTGTCTTTGCTCAATGAATATAATATCTGTAGTGTAGAAAGCCAGATGGCGTGGCCTATTGTTTCTAATCTATGTTTGTGATATCTGTATTGTAGTAACCCTGTTGGCCAACTGTCCTTGCTCCATGTTTCTGATATCTATATTGTAGTTTACAAGTTAGCTCACTGTCTTTGCTCCATGTTTTTGTTGTCTGTACTGTGGTAACCAAGTTGACCAACTGTATTTGCTCCATGTTTCTGATATCTGTATTATAGTCTTCCAGTTAGCCCATTGTCCTTGCTCCATGTTTCTGATATCTGTATTGTAGTTTACCACTTAGCCCACTGTCTTTGCTCCATGTTTTTGTTGTTTGTACTGTCGTAACCCATTTAGCCCACTGTCTTTGCTCCATGTTTCTGATATCTTTATTGTAGTTTACCAGTTAGCCCACTGTCTTTGCTCCATGTTTTTGTTGTCTGTACTGTCGTAACCTAGTTGGCCAACTGCCTTTGCTCCGTGTTTATGATATCTTCTGTGTAGAAACTCACTTGGCCCACTGTCCTTGCTCTATGTTTATGATATCTGTAGGGCAGTAGCCCATATGACCCACCTTTATCACTGAGACTGCTCACCTGCTTCTTCATCATTCCGTACCTTATCAAAGATCAAGTCTTTTCTCCTTACCCTCTGCCTTTGACCACCAGTTTGCGATAGATATTCCCACTCGTTTGAAGTCCAATGTTTGATCTTTTTTTTTCATTTTGAAGAAATTCTTTCGTCTCTTCTAAAACAGAGACAACTCTTTATTTCCTGACGAGTGTAATTGTTTGCTGAACGGATTTCACAACCGCAGATTATCCGAGTTTCTCAAATATGTGAACACTCAGATTTTTCCCCAATGATACTCCTCCGATAGTACCTTGCCATTCTGTAAGACACAAAGCAAATCCCAAGCCATTTTCTTGTGAATTTGTATATTTTAGCCTGTTTTGATTTGACCAATGATGAGCAGATGTTGCTAAAAGCATTAAATATTAGCATAAGCTGCAGGCATAATTATCTCAAATTTACCTGGTCCACAT
This sequence comes from Elysia crispata, assembly GCA_033675545.1. Taxonomy (NCBI): domain Eukaryota; kingdom Metazoa; phylum Mollusca; class Gastropoda; family Plakobranchidae; genus Elysia; species Elysia crispata. Next base: position 294,164 of record JAWDGP010000883.1, read on the forward strand.
TCTATCGATCGCAATTTGGTCTGTATCGGCGACCCCTATTGGTGTGTTTCACAGACGAGATAAACCAGCTTCCAAAGCCTCATACTGGTTCTTGGCTGACTGTTGCTATCTGCTGAATGGCTACAACGAATTTCGCTGCCCTTTCTTTACTGACAAGCTACGGGACTTCTTTGTCTCTCATTTCATTCTGCACGAGGTCATTGAAACATAAAGCGTCCTTATATACGGCGTGTTTTACTTTATTTTATTTTAGTTAAATCTATCATCTGCTGCCTAGCTTTCCAATACCTGTTATGGAACTGTTGCTTTTGAAATGGCCTTCTCTTCACTCCTCGCCCCCCCCCCCCCTTCCAAAAAAAAACAAAAAAAAAACACCTTTTCTTTCAACAATTAAAAAAGCAAAAGAGAACACAAAAACAAACAAACAATAAGAGTAGGTACATTCAAACAGCGTAGTTAGGATTTAATCTACACAAAAAATGGCAGTAGATAATAGATCCAGTAAAACATAACAGATGAAAAAAGAACAAAATAAAGAATATATAGATCAATCGCAAATTACCAGTACCGAGTACATCCAGCAAAACATAACAGTTGAAAGCAGAACAGATGAGGATGTGGATCCATGAAAACACATAACAGGAGATTAGATCCAGCAAAACATAAGAGATGAAAGTAGAACAGATGAGACTAGATCCAAGAGAACATATTAGACGACATTAGATCCAGCAAAACATAAGAGATGAAAGTAGAACAGATGAGACTAGATCCAAGAGAACATATTAGAGGACATTAGATCCAGCAAAACATAAGAGATGAAAGTAGAACAGATGAGACTAGATCCAAGGGAACATATTAGACGACATTACATCCAGCAAAACATAAGAGATGAAAGTAGAACAGATGAGACTAGATCGAATAGAACATATTAGAGGACATTAGATCCAGCAAAACATAAGAGATGAAAGTAGAACAGATGAGACTAGATCGAATAGAACATATTAGAGGACATTAGATCCAGCAAAACATAAGAGATGAAAGTAGAACAGATGAGACTAGATCCAAGAGAACATATTAGAGGACATTAGATCCAGCAAAACATAAGAGATGAAAGTAGAACAGATGAGACTAGATCCAAGAGAACATATTAGACGACATTAGATCCAGCAAAACATAAGAGATGAAAGTAGAACAGATGAGACTAGATCCAAGAGAACATATTAGACGACATTAGATCCAGCAAAACATAAGAGATGAAAGTAGAACAGATGAGACTAGATCCAAGGGAACATATTAGAGGACATTAGATCCAGCAAAACATAAGAGATGAAAGTAGAACAGATGAGACTAGATCCAAGAGAACATGTTAGAGGACATTAGATCCAGCAAAACATAAGAGATGAAAGTAGAACAGATGAGACTAGATCCAAGGGAACATATTAGAGGACATTAGATCCAGCAAAACATAAGAGATGAAAGTAGAACAGATGAGACTAGATCCAAGGGAACATATTAGACGACATTACATCCAGCAAAACATAAGAGATGAAAGTAGAACAGATGAGACTAGATCCAAGAGAACATATTAGAGGACATTAGATCCAGCAAAACATAAGAGATGAAAGTAGAACAGATGAGACTAGATCCAAGGGAACATATTAGAGGACATTAGATCCAGCAAAACATAAGAGATGAAAGTAGAACAGATGAGACTAGATCCAAGAGAACATATTAGAGGACATTAGATCCAGCAAAACATAAGAGATGAAAGTAGAACAGATGAGACTAGATCCAAGGGAACATATTAGAGGACATTAGATCCAGCAAAACATAAGAGATGAAAGTAGAACAGATGAGACTAGATCCAAGGGAACATATTAGACGACATTACATCCAGCAAAACATAAGAGATGAAAGTAGAACAGATGAGACTAGATCCAATAGAACATATTAGAGGACATTACATCCAGCAAAACATAAGAGATGAAAGTAGAACAGATGAGACTAGATCCAAGAGAACATATTAGAGGACATTACATCCAGCAAAACATAAGAGATGAAAGTAGAACAGATGAGACTAGATCGAATAGAACATATTAGAGGACATTAGATCCAGCAAAACATAAGAGATGAAAGTAGAACAGATGAGACTAGATCGAATAGAACATATTAGAGGACATTAGATCCAGCAAAACATAAGAGATGAAAGTAGAACAGATGAGACTAGATCCAAGGGAACATATTAGACGACATTACATCCAGCAAAACATAAGAGATGAAAGTAGAACAGATGAGACTAGATCGAATAGAACATATTAGAGGACATTAGATCCAGCAAAACATAAGAGATGAAAGTAGAACAGATGAGACTAGATCCAAGAGAACATATTAGAGGACATTACATCCAGCAAAACATAAGAGATGAAAGTAGAACAGATGAGACTAGATCCAAGAGAACATATTAGAGGACATTAGATTCAGCAAAACATAAGAGATGAAAGTAGAACAGATGAGACTAGATCCAAGGGAACATATTAGACGACATTACATCCAGCAAAACATAAGAGATGAAAGTAGAACAGATGAGACTAGATCCAAGAGAAAATATTAGATGAGATTAGATCTAGCAAAACATAACAGATGAAAGTAGAACAGATGAGCGTGGTTCCATGAAAACACATCAGACGAGATTAGATCCAGCAGAACGTTACAGTTGAAAGTAGAACAGATTAGACGAGATAAGATCCAACAGAACGTTACAGTTGAAAGTAGAACAGTGAAAAGTAGATCAAAGAAAACATGATAGTTGAGACAAATATCAGATTGATATAAAAGTAGAGAGTAGTTTCAACAAAACATGATATTTGAAAGTAAAAATCTGGAAAGTATATCAAAGAAACCACAACAGTTGAGACAATATCAGCAAAACATAATGATTGAGATAAATATCAGCAAAACGTAACAGCCGAGACAAATATATTCAAATAAAAAAGCAGAAAGTAATACCAGCGAAACATGAATGTGGAGAGTAAATCCGAGAAAACATAGCAGTTGAGAGCAGATCTAGCAAAAAAGAGAAAAAAAAGAGTGAAAGCAAGATCCATGAAAAATATTAAAGTGAAGAATATATCGAGTAAAATGCATAAGTTGGGTATAACTAAAAAAAAAAAAAATGGAGCGTAGATGAAAGTATACTGTAAAATGCATCTAAGAAATTATTGTTCACTTCCGATAACCTCAAGTAAACAATAAAAAGTTTCCGCCTAATTTAAGATATCCTTCATAAAACTATAAATAATCCCGGTCTAACTTGAGATATCCTTCATAAAACTATAAATAATCCCGGTCTAACTTGAGATATCCTTCATAAAACTATAAATAATCCCGGTCTAACTTGAGATATCCTTCATCAAACTATAAATAATCCCGGTCTAACTTGAGATATCCTTCATCAAACTATATATAACCCCGGTCTAACTTGAGATATCCTTCATCAAACTATATATAACCCCGGTCTAACTTGAGATATCGGTCTAACTTGAGATATCCTTCATCAAACTATATATATAACCCCGGTCTAACTTGAGATATCCTTCATCAAACTATATATAACCCCGGTCTAACTTGAGATATCCTTCATAAACTATAAATAACCCCGGTCTAACTTGAGATATCCTTCATCAAACTATATACAACCCCGGTCTAATTTGATATATCCTTCATAAACTATAAATAACCTCGGTCTAACTTGAGATATCCTTCATCAAACTATATATAACCCCGGTCTAACTTGAGATATCCTTCATCAAACTATATATAACCCCGGTCTAACTCGAGATATCCTTCATAAAACTATATATAACCCCGGTCTAACTTGAGATATCGGTCTAACTTGAGATATCCTTATCAAACTATATATAACCCCGGTCTAACTTGAGATATCCTTCATCAAACTATATATAACCCCGGTCTAACTTGAGATATCGGTCGAACTTGAGATATCCTTCATCAAACTATAAATAACCCCGGTCTAACTTGAGATATCCTTCATCAAACTATATATAACCCCGGTCTAACTCGAGATATCCTTCATAAAACTATATATAACCCCGGTCTAACTTGAGATATCGGTCTTACTCGAGATATCCTTCATCAAACTATATATAACTCCGGTCTAACTCGAGATATCCTTCATCAAACTATATATAACCCCGGTCTAGCGAGATATCCTTCATCAAACCATAAATAACCCATGTCTAACTTGAGGTATCCTTCATCCAACTATAAATAACCTCGGTCTAACTTGACATATCCTTCTTCAAACCATAGTCTCTGCCTGAAAATATTTATCCCTCATCGCATTATATCATAATAACTAGTCTCCGATTGACAACAAACATAGATTTTAACTCTGCATAGCTAAAGTCACGCTTTGCATAATATTAAAAAACTTATTTGATTATAACCCCTCTTCCCTTGACTTTTATCACACACAGTCTCTCATAGATCATAATGTTGCTGCTTCTCTACCCCTAGGGTATCTGGGAGCTTCGTGTTGACGTGTATGACAATGGCCGATGGTATTATCTTACATACCCGAACTTTGAGATTAAAAGCTCAGATGAACAGTACGTTTCAATATCGCATTAAATAATTAGTCTAGACTACAATTTCAGGGTACTTTAGAATATTTATTTTCGTTAATAGTTTATGCTCTAAACTGTATCTTATCAGTAATAGAATCTCTTCTTTTCTGGCTTTTCAATATTTATGATCTTTACTTTATTTTACTTAAGACATTTTGTTTTCTTTCGGATTATGACCATATAGTTTAGGCCATGTTTGGCCAGCTGATCAACCGTTTTGAAATTTCCAGTTATAAAATTGTGTTCTCGGGAACAAAAACTGGGAATCTGGAGAGTGGCGGCAATTACGGCATCGGCTACTCGAACTACAAACCGTTCTCGACCTATGACAGAGTGAACGCGCCGCGTAACGACTACACGTGCGCGCGAGAGATGGAGTCAGGCTGGTGGTACTCATCCAGTTATTACTGTACCAGGGTTAACCTCAATGGACCCTGGAGAACTCGGCGAATGTTCTGGACAACCAATAGTTTTGACAGATGGATATTAAAGACAAGTATGATGATAAGATACCGGCAAGCCTCAGGGTAAAAAAAAATCAATATATATATATATATAACTTTACAAAACCGAAATTCTTTGTAAGCCTTTGTTGTTCAACACAATACCAGTTGTGTGCCGTAGTCTATGTGTTTAGTTACATTCTTTATTTACCCAACATCTAAATATACTAGGGAAACAATGAATGTCGTAACATTACAAAAGTTACAACAATAGATGATTGATAATAATTAAGGTAATACATGGTCATTCTGCTGTTCAACCAATAGACTTAGTGACTAGAAATAATCTTTCTCTTTCTTGTTCTCTCTTTTAGCAGCTCTCTTTTTTGTCTATCTGTCTCTCTGTTCTGTCTGTCTGTCTGGCTGGCTGTCTATCTCTCTCTCTATCTCTCTCTCTCTCTCTTTTTCTTTATTTCTCTCTCTCTCTCTTTCTTTCTTTCTTTCTCTCTCTCTTTCTTTCTTTCTCTCTCTCTCTCTCTCTTTCTTTCTCTCTCTCTTTCTTTCTTTCTCTCTCGCTCTATCTCTCTCTCTTTCTTTCTTTCTCTCTCTCTCTCTATCTCTCTCTCTCTTTCTCTCTCTCTATCTCTCTTTCTTTCTTTCTCTCTCTCTCTCTCTCTCTCTCTCTCTCTCTCTTCAGATCGATAAACAAATCGTCTCACTCCAAGCCACAGCAGACAAACATCAGGCTGGACCGGCCTCACACCAAGCCATATCAGACAAACATCAGGCTGGACCGGCCTCACACCAAGCCACAGCAGACAAACATCAGGCTGGACCGGCCTCACACCAAGCCACAGCAGACAAACATCAGGCTAGTTTCCGCTCACACCAAGCGACATCAGACAAACATCAGGCTGGACCGGCCTCACACCAAGCCACAGCAGACAAACATCAGACTGTGCCGGTCTCACACCAAGCCATATCAGACAAACATCAGGCTGGATCTGCCTCTCTCCAAGCAAAATCAGACAAACATAAGGTTGGACCGGCCTCCCACCAAGCGACATAAGACAAACATCACGCTGGGCCGGCCTCACACCAAGCCACAGCAAACAAACATCAAGCTAGTCTGAGCTCACACCAAGCGACATCAGACAAAAAATCAGGCTAGTCTGAGCTCACACCAAGCCACATCAGACAAACATCAGGCTAGTCTCCGCTCACACCAAGCCACAGCAGACAAACATCAGGCTGGACCGGCTTCACACCAAGCCACAGCAGACAAACATCAGGCTAGTCTGAGCTCACACTTAACCACAACAGACAATCATCAGGCTAGTCTCCGCTCACACCAAGCCACAGCAGACAAACATCAGGCTGGACCGGCTTCACACCAAGCCACAGCAGACAAACATCAGGCTAGTCTGAGCTCACACTTAACCACATCAAACAAACAACAGGCTGGACCGGCCTCACACCAAGCCACAGCAGACAAGCATCAGGCTGGACCGGCCTTACTCCAAGCCACATCAGACAAGCAACAGGCTGGACCGGCGTCACACCAAGCCACAGCAGACAAGCGTCAGGCTGGACCGGCCTCACACCAAGCCACATCAGACAAACAACAGGCTGGACCGGCCTCACACCAAGCCACAGCAGACAAACATCAGGCTGGACCGGCGTCACACCAAGCCACATCAGACAAACAACAGGCTGGACCGGCGTCACACCAAGCCACAGCAGACAAACAACAGGCTGGACCGGCCTCACACCAAGCCACAGCAGACAAGCATCAGGCTGGACCGGCCTTACTCCAAGCCACATCAGACAAGCATAAGGCTGGACCGGCTTCACACCAAGCCACAACAGACAATCATCAGGCTAGTCTGAGCTCACACCAAGCCACAGCAGACAAACATCAGGCTGGCCGGCTTCACACTAAGCGACAGCAGACAAACATCAGGCTAGTCTGAGTTCACACTTAACCACATCAGACAAACAACAGGCTGGACCGGCGTCACACCAAGCCACAGCAGACAAACATCAGGCTGGACCGGCCTCACACCAAGCCACAGCAGACAAACATAAGGTTGGATGGGCCTCACACCAAGCCACAGCAGAAAACATCAGGCTGGACCGGCCTTACTCCAAGCCACATCAGACAAACATAAGGCTGGACCGGCCTCACACCAAGCCACATCAGACAAACAACAGGCTGGACCGGCGTCACACCAAGCCACATCAGACAAACAACAGGCTGGACCGGCGTCACACCAAGCCACATCAGACAAACAACAGGCTGGACCGGCGTCACACCAAGCCACAGCAGACAAACATCAGGCTGGACCGGCTTCACACCAAGCCACAGCAGACAAACATCAGGCTAGTCTGAGCTCACACTTAACCACAACAGACAATCATCAGGCTAGTCTGAGCTCACACCAAGCCACAGCAGACAAACATCAGGCTGGCCGGCTTCACACTAAGCCACAGCAGACAAACATCAGGCTAGTCTGAGTTCACACTTAACCACATCAGACAAACAACAGGCTGGACCGGCGTCACACCAAGCCACATCAGGCAAACGTCAGGCTGGACCGGCCTCACACCAAGCCACAGCAGACAAACATCAGGCTGGACCGGCCTTACTCCAAGCCACATCAGACAAACATAAGGCTGGACCGGCCTCACACCGAGCCACAGCAGACAAACATAAGGTTGGATTGACCTCACACCATGTCAGAGCAAACAAACATTAAGCTAGTCTGAGCTCACACCAAGCCACATCAGACAAACATCAGGCTGGACCGGCCTAACTCCAAGCCACATCAGACAAACATAAGGTTGGATCGGCCTCACACCAAGCCACAGCAGACAAACATAAGGTTGGATCGACCTCACACCATGTCAGAGCAAACAAACATTAAGCTAGTCTGAGCTCACACCAAGCCACATCAGACAAACATCAGGCTGGACCGGCCTAACTCCAAGCCACATCAGACAAACATAAGGTTGGATCGGCCTCACACCAAGCCACAGCAGACGAACCTTAGGCTAGTCTGAGCTCACACAAAGCCACATCAGACAAACATCAGGCTGGACCGGCCTCACACTTAGCCACAGCAGACAACATGAGGCTGGACCGGCCTTTCTCCAAGCCAAATAAGACAAACATCGGGCTGGACCGGCCTTACTCCAAGCCACATAAGACAAACATCGGGCTGGAGCGGCCTTACTCCTAGCCACATAAGACAAACATCGGGCTGGACCGGCCTTACTCCAAGCCACAGCAGACAAGCATCAGGCTGGACCGGCCTTACTCCAAGCCAAATAAGACAAACATCGGGCTGGACCGGCCTCACACCAAGCCACAGCAGACAAACATCAGGCTGGACCGGCCTCACACCAAGCGACATCAGACAAACATCAGGCTGGACCGGCCTCACACCAAGCGACATCAGACAAACATCAGGCTGGACCGGCCTCACACCAAGCGACATCAGATAAACATCGGGCTGGACCGGACTCACACCATGCGAAATCAGACAAACATCGGGCTGGACCGGCCTCACACCAAGCGACATCAGACAAACATCAGGCTGGACCGGCCTCACACCAAGCGACATAAGACAAACATCAGGTTGGGCCGGCCTCACACCAAGCGACATCAGACAAACATCGGGCTGGACCGGCCTCACACCAAGCGACATCAGACAAACATCGGGCTGGACCGGCCTCACACCAAACCACATCAGACAAACATCAGGCTGGACCGGCCTCACACCAAGCGACATCAGACAAACATCAGGTTGGGCCGGCCTCACACCAAGCCACAGCAGACAAACATCAGGCTAGTCTGCGCTCACACCAAGCCACATCAGACAAACATCAGGCTAGACCGGCCGCACACCAAGCCACAGCAGACAAACATCAGGCTGGACCGGCCTCACACCAAGCCACAGCAGGCAAGCATCAGGCTGGACCGGCCTCACACTAAGTCACAGCAGACAAACATCAGGCTAGTCTGAGCTCACACCAAGCCACATCAGACAAACGTCAGGCTGGACCGGCTTCACACCAAGCCACATCAGACAAAAAAATCAGGCTAGTCTGAGCTCACACTAAGCCACATCAGACAAACGTCAGGCTCGACCGGTCTCACACTAAGCCACATCAGACAAACATCAGGCTGGACCGGCCTCACACCAAGCCACAGCAGACAAACATCAGGCTAGTCTGCGCTCACACCAAGCCACATCAGACAAACATCAGGCTAGTCTAAGCTCACACCTAACCACATCAGACAAACATCAGGCTTAACCGGCCTCACACCAAGCCACAGCAGACAAACATCAGGCTGGACTGGCTTCACACCAAGCCACAGCAGACAAACATCAGGCTGGACTGGCTTCACACCAAGCCACAGCAGACAACATCACGCTTGTCTGCGCTCATACCAAGCCACATCAGACAAACATCAGGCTTAACCGGCCTCACACCAAGCCACATCAGACAAACATCAGGCTAGACCGGCCTCACATCAAGCCACAGCAGACAAACATCAGGCTAATCTGCGCTCACACCAAACTTCATTAGACAAACTTTAGGCTAGTCTGCGCTCACACCAAGCCACATCAGACAAACATCAGGTTAGTCTGCACTTACACCAAACCACATCAGACAAACATCAGGCTGGACCGGCCTCACACCAAGCCTCAACAGACAAACACCAGGCTGGTCTGACCTAAGTCCAAGCCACAGCAGACAAACACCAGGCTGATCTGGTCTCACTAAGCCACAGCAGACAATTACCAGGCTGCTCTGGCCTCACACCAAGCCACAGCAGACAAACACCAGGCTGCTCTGGCCTCACACCAAGCCACAGCAGACAATTACCAGGCTGCTCTGGCCTCACACCAAGCCACAGCAGACAAACACCAGGCTGCTCTGGCCTCACACTAAGCCACAGCAGCCAACACTAGACTGGTCCAAGTTAAGTTAATAAAGGACTTAGAGTATTATAATTAAATAAAGTGTGCTAAAGGGTTTAAAACATGTGATAAGGTTCTATGGTTAACGCGCTGATCTCAAAAGGAACGGAAGATTAAAATAGAATTTTCCTCCATGTATTCACAAATAGTTTTAGACTTTTACAGGAAACAGTCGAGATCTAAAGAGTGACACACAATAAACAGAATGTTGCTAAAAAGTTCGAGTGGCGAATAAGATATAGAATGACAAGCCAAAAGTGACACATTATATAGATTGGAACGCTTGCTACCGAATAGAAGGAAAAAAATGCAAAAAGGTTTCAAAGTTTTAACGTGGGTTATCTTGTTTATAACACATCGTGTTTACAAATGGAATTTTTGTTCTTAAGAACATAATAACATAAAATGCATCACCAGCTTAAAAATAAATGACAACTAAGATAAAAAAAACTGTGTGTAACAGATTTGTGATGATGATGGGTAATCTGTTAGGCTCTGTTTGTCTAGGGGTATTAAAATATATACACAGCCAATCACACGACTCGTCCGTAGAAAATAAGTCCGAAGCCCGCAAGTAACAATTGCAAACTGTTTAATCCAACACAAGAGCTAGACTGTACAATATCTGTAGGTTGACTCATTAATCATTCACTGTAGACTCAATGTCGACTCACTGTTGACTCACTGTAGACCCAATGTTGACTCAATGTTGTTGACTCATTGTAGACTCGATGTTGGCTCACTGTAGACTCCATGATGTTGACTGACTAAATATAATTTGGATTCTTATTTATACAAAATCTCGTCGAATCATCGAGAAAACGAATTACATAAATCATAAGAGAACATTCTCGGTACACGTCATTAGCAATTAGCAACCAATCAAAAGGAAGGTAAACAAGGGGTGACGAGATCGTTACTATGCTAGAACTAAGTCGCACATTCTAGAAGAATCTTGACCATACAAGTGCGGGCTGTGTTCAATAAACAAAACTAAGTTCTTAGGCTTGAAATACAAACGTTATGCAACCAAACAAGATAATGTACATAGATCTAGCCGATCCGCTACCCCAAAAGTACGCACCAAAAAAGGGTGAGGAAATGAATAGATCAACTTATAGTACAATGCGTTACACTGTGGAAAGTCTAGATTCAGCACTTTTAAGTTAACGTATATCAAGAACCATCACAATATTGCCATAGTTTAAGCGGTCCAATGGGAAAAAAGGAGTGGTATTGAAGGTTTACAATAAAACAAAATACAAAAAACCATCGAAACAACTACCCATGCAAAGTCAAGACTCGCTGTATAACCAGGCCTAAGGCTGTTGTTTTGTGGTGAGAAAATTTATTCTGAACCAATAAAAAATTAAACCATGCAGTCAGTCATGCCAAGTCAGACCAGCATCGTGTTTCACTTCGAAGCGGTAACAAACACGATCTAGACTTATAAATTTAATTTCTTTACGAACTCACACAACCATTAATATTTTGATCTTCTTCTGTATGTTCTCACTCTATCCTTTCTACAACATTTACCAACTTCACTTGACACAATATTTCCTATACCATTTTTGTCAGTTTACCAGAAAACGCACATTCGGTATAAACACTGTAGTAGAGGAGTCGATAAGAATAAAATGCAATAGCAGATCAGGGAAAGAGATAAATCTGCACTTAATTTGAATTGATACCGAGCATATTATATCGCTCCATGGCTTGTTAACTTAGCCTAACATGTTTGATAAGATAAAAACATTGTATCGGATGGTGTATATCAAACAACCAATCGTTAAATATCTCGATATAGTTTCGTATTGGCGACTTCATATCCCTGAATTTTGACCCGTTTAAACTGTTAAAGGAATCTTTAGATATAACATTCCACGGGTACTCATCTAACCCTAGCATTGAATCTATCACGCAATGCTTATGTCCAATCGGTACTAGAATTCTTTGGTTTAATAATGCAATGCTAGATTATCTGAAAAGGCACAAGAATCCATTGATTACAACACCCCTAGTGAAGTTTCCCTAACCGCCAAAAGAATTCAAAAAATACAGCAGACCCTTGTGAAGTTTTCCTATCCGCCATAAGAATAAAAAAAAAACACAACACCCCTAGTGAAGTTTCCCTAACCGCCAAAAGAATCCAAAAAATACAGCAGATCCTTGTGAAGTTTTCCTATCCGCCATAAGAATCCAAAAAAACACATCACCCCTAGTGAAGTTTTCCTAACCGCCAAAAGAATCCAAAAAATACAGCAGACCCTTGTGAAGTTTTCCTATCCGCCATAAGAATCCAAAAAAACACATCACCCCTAGTGAAGTTTTCCTAACCGCCAAAAGAATCCATTGATTACAACACCCCTAGTGAAGTTTCCCTAACCGCCAAAAGAATCCAAAAAATACAGCAGACCCTTGTGAAGTTTTCCTATCCGCCATAAGAATCAAAAAAAACACATCACCCCTAGTGAAGTTTTCCTAACCGCCAAAAGAATCCATTGATTACAACACCCCTAGTGAAGTTTCCCTAACCGCCAAAAGAATCCAAAAAATACAGCAGACCCTTGTGAAGTTTTCCTATCCGCCATAAGAATCCAAAAAAACACATCACCCCTAGTGAAGTTTCCCTAACCGCCAAAAGAATCCAAAAAATACAGCAGACCCTTGTGAAGTTTTCCTATCCGCCATAAGAATCCAAAAAAACACATCACCCCTAGTGAAGTTTTCCTAACCGACATAAGAATAAAAAAAATACACCAGCCCTAGTGAAGTTTTCCTAACCGGCACAAGAATCCACTTATTACATCACCCCGAGTGTAGCTTTAATATCCAACACAAGACTATACCTCCACTAGTGTACGTTTCATAACCGGCACAAGAATTCCCTTATTACATCACCCCTAGTGTAGCTTTAATAACCGGCAAAAACATCCACTGGTCACATCGCTAACATCATTAGGTTTCCTAATCTGTACCCCTAGTGTAGGTTTAATAATCGTGCACAAAAATCCCCTGATTACAACACATATAGTTTAGGTTTAATAACCAGCACAAGAATCTACTGATTACATCATCGCCAGCGTATGTTTCATATCCAGCACAAGAATCAACTAATTACATCACCACTAGGATTAATAACCAGCACAAGAACAACTAATTACATCACCGCTAGGATTAATAACCAGCACAAGAATCAACTAATTACATCACCACTAGGATTAATAACCAGCACAAGAATCAACTAATTACATCACCACTAGGATTAATAACCAGCACAAGAATCAACTAATTACATCACCACTAGCATTGATAACCAGCACAAGAATCAACTAATTACATCACCACTAGGATTGATAACCAGCACAAGAATCAACTAATTAAATTACCCCTAGTGTAAGTTTAACATCCAGGTCAAGAATCAACTGATAACATCATTCCTAAAGCCTGTGGAGGAAGACTGATCTCAACCTGCAGCCTGTGGAGGAAGAGTGATCTCATCCTGCAAACTGTTGAGGAAGACTGATCTCATCCTGCAGTCTGTGGAGGAAGAGTGATCTCATCCTGCAGTCTGTGGAGGAAGACTGATCTCATCCTGCAAACTGTTGTGGAAGACTGATCTCATCCTACAGTCTGAGGAGAAAGACTAATTTCATCCTGCAAACTGTTGAGGAAGACTGATCTCATACTGCAGCCTGTGGGGGAAAACTGATCTCAACCTGCAAACTGTTGAGGAAGACTGATCTCATACTGTAGTCTGTGGAAAAAGAGTGATCTCATCCTACAGTCTGAGGAGAAAGACTGATCTCATCCTGCAGTCTGTGGAAGAAGAGTCATCTCATCCTGCAGTCTGTAGAGGAAGAGTGATCTCATTCTGCAGTTTGCGGAGGAAGAGGGATCTCATCCTGGAGTCTGTGGAGGAAAAGTGATCTCATACTGGAGTCTGTGCATGAAAAGTGATCTCATCCTGCAGTCTGAGGAGAAAGACTGATACCATCCTGGAGTCTGTGGAGGAAGACTGATCTCATCCTGGAGTCTGTGGAAGAATATTGACTAATCCTACAGTCTTTCGAGGAAGACTATTTTTTTCTTTGTTTCCAATGTTCTGGCCAAGCCATGCATGTCAAAACGAAGTTCGCGAGAACAACAGATATATCATGTTCATACCACTACCCGTGATCGTTAGGTGAATTCCACCGGATGGTCTTTAGAAAAATGTAAACACTTGTTGGTTTTCAACCTTAACATGTTATCACTTTACGCTGAAACCATAATGCCGTATGGTCATAGAATAAGTACACTTGGCAAAAATAAACACAAGATATAATTTCTAGCGGGGGGAGAAGAGAATAATACCGTCAGTGGGAAAAGCTTAAAAATAATTTATTATACATGTTTATTGTTGTTGTTGTTGTTGTTGTTGTTGTTGTTGTTGTTGTTTTGTTTTTTTTTAAGACAGCATATATATTTAAAGCAAAATATCTGAGGCAATATGAAATCGGTGAAGAAATAAAAGGCGTTAAGATACATAGAAGTCCTTTTTTGACAGTTACCCCAGTACACTAGTGTAAAGTTAAATAGGCGTTAGGAAACTGAAATATCACCCCACTACTCGAGTGCAAAGTTTGATACAAGTTAGGTTACTGATATACCGCCTCAGTACCCAAATTTAAAGTTGGATGCACGTTTGGAAACTGAACTATCGCCCCACTACCCGAGAGTATATGGCCCCAGTTCTACAGAGCAAAGTTTGATACAAGTTAAGTTACTGATATACCGCCCCACTCCCCGAGGGTATATGGCCCCAGTTCTACAGATCAAAGTTTGATACAAGTTAGGTTACTGATATACCTCCCCACTCCCCGAGGGTATATGGCCCCAGTTCTACAGAGCTAAGTTTGATACGCGTTAGAAAACTGGATTAGAGCTCAGACTTTCCAGCCACACTAACCGCTCTTGTCAGATGGTTAAGAACGCCGGATGTTGTTTTTGCCATTCATTGTCAGTTAAATTTTTTGGGGGTACTTAATGCCAGATAATTTTACAGTGCATTAAGGCAGGCGCCTTAGGTTTCGAAAAACTTCGCCTCCAACTATACTTCAAATTTTATTAAAAGAAATTAACACTATGCTGTGTTTGGAAGAGAAATTTCGAATTTTCATTATAACACCAACATATAACCAATAAAAAAGATCTTCTTAAACTTTTTAGCCACAAACACACACACACACATTTACGTTCCCTTCTTCACAACAAACAAACGTCCTGCCTATCATTGTGTATTCCTACAGTGAATCACGGTTGAGGACAGATGTTCATTGTTGCCTCCTCAGAGCTTGCGACATTTGGAATAAGACAATGTCGTGCCACAAGATAAGTATTGGCGCAGACTTTTCACAAAACTTGTTGTGAGAGACGGGGTTATTTTTATCGATTTTAACGGTCACAGATTGCAGTAGGTCCGAGATTAAAATACTCTCTATTATATTGCGTTCACAGAAAATTTGAAAAGATTTCACGACAGACAGTACACAAGTCATGCAAGGCATAAACATGACATATCTCGGGTATTAATGCCTTCTCAGATTGCCGATGTATAGCGTTCGAGACATCAGCTTAAAAGGTGAAGTGAAACATTCAACCCTCTCATCACCAAACAAAAATAAAGCAGAGAAGCTTTAGATGCCGTTTTAAAGCAAAACTACCGGTACAAGACTCATCCACTGATCTAAAAGATAGTTAAAGTTATTCCTTACAAAGATTCAGTCATACCTGTCTGCAGGTCTCTAACATAAAGTTCCCACTAAGCTTAGCTCATCACTTACATACATGAAAAACGCGAAAGAGAAATTCAAAAAGACAAAAAAAGAATATTGACTTTCGAGGTATCATGTTTGTTTTTACTGTCTAACTTGTGTCTCTCAACATAGGCTTGGTCGAGTGCAATACACCAAAAAACAAAAAGGCGTCTTATTTGATTAAAAACTGAGTTTTCCTGAAGCTCCCACGTTCAGACAAGAGATAGACAGATAGTTGTGCCGACCAAATCTGACAATACAGAAGATAAACAAGAAAAACTTCATGAAGCGAAAAATCAAATCTCCTTGATCATATGCAGATTGTTGGAAAACAAAACGACTGAAATATACAAAAAAAAAAAAACAACTAAACTTGTTATAGAAAGAAAAAAGAAAGAAAAAGTAGACATGTTATGGGCTAGAGAAAACACAAAGAAATTAATCAAGAATGCATCAATGTTCGGAAAAAAAAAGTTTTCTGATAAAAAGATAATATTTTAAAAATTTTTGTGAATAACTTTCAACTGATTTTTTATTCACATCCTGCTCCTTTCAAATATTTGTTTTGTTACTCAAACATTCATAGAGATTAAAATTGTTTTGTGAGACTGGTAAAATGCTCAGTAATTGTGGCGCCAATTTCAAGTATATGAATTTTGATGTCTGGTATGATAACTGTAGACACAGTCTGTAGGTATAGAATAATATCTGTAGGCGGGGTATTGAGGCAGGGTATATATCTATGACAGAAGCTTAGAGGCATAGTATGATATCTGAAGGCGTGGTCTGGAGGCATGGTATGATATCTGTAGGCGCGTTATGGAAGTATAGTATAATATCTGTTATTACAGCCTGGAGGCATAGTATGATATCTGAAGGCGTGGTCTGGAGATATGGTATAATATCTGTAGGTGTGGTCTGAAGGTACAATATGATATCTGTAAGCGTGGTCTGGAGGCAGGGTATGATATCTATAGGCGTGGTCTGAAGGTATAGTATGATATCTCCAGGCGTAGTCTGGAGGCAGGGTATGATATCTATAGGAGTGCTCTGAAGGTGCAATATGATATCTGTAAGCGTGGTCTGGAGGTATGTTTTGATATCTACAGACACGGTCTGCATGTATGGTATGATATCTGTAGACAAGGTCTGATGATATGGTATGATATCTATAGACACGGTCCGATGTCATGGCATGATATCTATAGACACGGTCTGCGTGTATGGTATGATATCTGTAGACACGGTCTGCATGTATGGTATGATACCTATAGGCACGGTCTGGACGTATGGTAGGATATCTGTACACACGGTCTGAATGTATTGTAGGATATCTATAGACACGGTCTGATGGTATGGTATGATATCTGTAGACACGGTCTGAATGTATTGTAGGATATCTGTAGACACGGTCTGCATGTATGGTATGATATCTATAGACACGGTCTGAATGTATGGTATGATATCTGTAGACACGGTCTGCATGTATAGTATGATACCTATAGACACGGTCTGCATGTATGGTATGATATCTATAGACGCGGTCTGATGGTATGGTATGATATCTATAGACACGGTCTGAATGTATGGTATGATATCTGTAGACACGGTCTGAATGTATTGTAGGATATCTATAGACACGGTCTGCAAGTATGGTATGATATCTATAGACACGGTCTGCATGTATGGTATGATATCTGTAGACACGGTCTGATGGTATGGTATGATATCTATAGACACGGTTTGATGGTATGGTATGATATCTGTAGACACGGTCTGAATGTATGGTATGATATCTATAGACACGGTCTGATGATATGGTATCATATCTGTAGACACGGTCTGCATGTATGGTATCATATCTATAGACACGGTGTGGATGTATGGTATGATATCTGTAGACACGGTCTGCGTGTATGGTATGATATCTATAGACACGGTCTGCATGTATGGTATGATATCTATAGACACGGGCTGATGGTATGGTATGATATGTGTAGACACGGTCTGAATGTATTGTAGGATATCTATAGACACGGGCTGATGGTATGGTATGATATCTATAGACACGGTGTGGATGTATGGTATGATATCTGTGGACACGGTATGCATGTATAGTTGATATCTGGAGGTATATTTATGATATCTGTAGGCGTGGTTTGGAGGTACGGTATGACGTCAGTAGGCGTGATCTGGAGGTATAGTATTATATCGCTATGCTTTGTTTAGAGGTATAATATGTTATCTGTATGAAAGGTCTGGAGGTATAGTATGATATCTGTTGGCGTAGGAAATATGAATAAATAGACATCTATAGGCGTAGTGTAGAGGTATACTTTGACAATACAAGGAGTGATTTCGAGCTGTGACCACACTTTCCATGAGGCATGCCATAGTTGCAGCTCATCAGAGCATATAAACTAGCTTTATAAAGTACGGACTAATCAGTTTTTCCCCATATATGGAGCAATGTTTATATTTTACGTTATATGTATTTATATATTTAACTCTCTGACTGTCTATTTATCTATCAATCTATGATCCATCTATTGGTCTATCTTTCTATCTATTTGTTTTCCTTTCCTCTTTATATAATTTGTCTAACGTCGTCTGCCCTCATGCTAATGCGTTAAGAAATCTTTCTGAAAGCAATACAAATGCAGACTCCTGACTTGGGTTGTCTGAAATTAAAGAGTTCGACTCCCTGAAAAGGCTATAAGAAAAAAAAATCATGACAAAGATCTCTGAATCATAATGAAAGGTATTAATACAATTCCAGTCAAATAATAGAAAAGAAATATATTGAATGCAATTTAACGAGAAAGCGAGATAGAATTCCTTGTGGAATTCCCTGAGCTATAACTTTGGAACAAGAGGGCAAAAATTTCTGACCCGAAATATAGCACTTTACTCTCTCTCCCTCAAAAAACCACTTTATGTCTGTCTGTGTTGTAATATGGGTCCCCATAAATGTAACCAGCCCTAACTGGGTGGATTCCCTGGACTTACTTAGTCACTACTGTAATAAAACCCACTAGTCTAGTTACCTATAGAAGCTCAGTGCTTCTTCCTACTCTAAGTAACTGCAGGCCCTAACTTGTTATGGTAGTGTGCCTAGCAGCCGTGCAATACTACAGAGTTCACACTTACGGGTCCTTGAGTATCAGTGGAGTACTAAGGCCACTATTCCCTAACTAATACGAGTGGGTGTCGAGACTTGACAAGAATAGAATAGCTACACTCCAGACGAGGAAGAACACAAAAGAGAAGAAGTTAAAGTTACCACCTATAATATGTTTATTTCACGAATACTCAATAATCAATGAATGGAAGCAATTCTCAAAGAATAAAATAAAAAATACAAAGATGATCGACAAGCAATCAGGCAATAAAGGGTACTAACAAATGGTCAGAATGATAAGCGCCAAGCAGATACTCGAGATAAAGTGCGGATATTATACTAATATCAGATACTAAACAAAATGGCCAGAATACTAAATAGAAGATACTAATAAAATGGTCAGAACAGAAGATACTAAGAACTAAACAAATGTCCAATAAAAATGCCTAATAGTCAGAATAGAAAATATCCAAACAAAATGCCTACGGTAATGAAAATGCCTAATAGTCAAAATAGAAAATATCCAAACAAAATGCCTACGGTAATGAAAATGCCTAATAGTCAAAATAGAAATGATCCAAACAAAATGCCTACGGTAATGAAAATGCCTAATAGTCAGCCAACGCCCGAGTCACGGTGATAATCACGTAGAATTAAAACAAATGATAATCCAACACAAGTTTCACAATAGTTCAATAATCTCCACAATAGCTTCTCCATAAATTTCCAAACGATACTACAGGCACTTCCAACGTGGCCTCCAGATACTCCAAAAAGATACTGACTACGAGTCTTTCCGAGCTCTACAATTTATAGTCCAAGCTCAGTCGGCAAGGCCCCCGGTCAAAGACTTCCCTGGTTTCCCAGTTCGTACCTAGAACAAGGGCCAATGCCGACCGAGGAAAATCTACTCCGTCGAACGGCACAACCCTTTTCCCCAACTAAAGCATCACCCGACCGAGATCATAGAATCTACGGAAGGCATCGTTACATCTACGAACTACATTTAGCATCTCCCGATCAAAGTATGTCGAAAGCCGACCGAAGAAAAGCTTCTCTGGCCAGCTGGACAGGAATAAAAGAACAAAGTATCTTCCGAATTATTAAAGAAATAAAAATAAACCGCTAGAGGGGCGCAGACTAGTTTCCCGCCATTAACTAAGTATACTAACAAGATAGAAGTGCACGTGCTCCACCCACAAGCTGATAATTAACACAATAAGATTCTAAAGACCTACTGCTGCGCCACAAATAAATAATTATACCAGCCTCCTTACATAAAGTTAATGAAACAAAAATATTACTTCCCATAGGTCTAAGCATATATATATATATATATATAGTTTGAAGATAAGGTAGAATAATTGATAACAGTGCTCAACTGTTGGAGCAATACATAAATATAGAAGATCTTACCTTAAATTTCCAGCATACTACATTGTGTTTCAAGCGGAGGACATTTAGGTTATAATGATTAATACTCTTCGTTGCCGAACACTATTACAGAATGCTAGAATAATATATATATATATATATATATATATATATATATATATATATATATATATATATATATATATATATAGAAGATCTTACCTTAAATTTCCATGAATACTACACTTGCGTTTCAAGCGGAGGACAAAGCTGTTGCCTGTCCTCCGCTCTCTTCGGGTATGACTGAGGCGTGTTCGTTTGCGCTTGCCGTTCCGACCCTGTGTTGTTGTTTATTTTCGTTTCCGGGCCACTGATAGTTTTGTAGTAAATGTTTCTTCCGGTGGGGGCACGATGAAAATATTTCCCTTCTTTTGTTGAGGCTTGGTTTTGTGTGTAGAAGGGAAATATTTTCATCGTGCCCCCACCGGAAGAAACATTTACTACAAAACTATCAGTGGCCCGGAAACGAAAATAAACAACAACACAGGGTCGGAACGGCAAGCGCAAACGAACACGCCTCAGTCATACCCGAAGAGAGCGGAGGACAGGCAACAGCTTTGTCCTCCGCTTGAAACGCAAGTGTAGTATTCATGGAAATTTAAGGTAAGATCTTCTATATTTATATATATATATATATATATATATATATATATATATTATTCTAGCATTCTGTAATAGTGTTCGGCAACGAAGAGTATTAATCATTATAACCTAAATGTCCTCCGCTTGAAACACAATGTAGTATGCATGGAAATTTAAGGTAAGATCTTCTATATTTATATATATATATATATATATATATTATTCTAGCATTCTGTAATAGTGTTCGGCAACGAAGAGTATTAATCATTATAACCTAAATGTTCTTAAGCCTCACTAAGGAGTTTTAAGCCTGTGCGGCTCCAGTCAGATGCTGTGAGTATTAAGCCGACCTAATAGTAGTTTATCGTTGGTCCATGATTTTAAAGTTTTGTGCCTTGTGGCACTCATCAAGTAGTGTTTTTCTTCTGTGCTTGTTCTTTAAATGTTTTCTTTCTGTGCACACAGTGGGAGAAGATTTGTTTTCGGTGATTTAAAACTGATTGTTGGCGCGAATTGCCCAACTTTTCCTCTTGAGAAAGTGTACAATACTTTTTCTCTGTTGTGATTTGTCTTAGTATTTATGATTTTCCATTCTATTCTGCGATCTATCTTTTTTTTCCTTTAATTCCAAAATGAGTGGACTTTATCTCGTAGCTGGTTTTCTTATTCTATAGTTTAAATGATGATTTGTAGAGGTTGCATCTTGTTTTAAAAGTGTTTTTGCAAGTCTTTTTCTATGTTTCATTGCTGTTAGATTCGGTTTGTGTCAAGGTTGCTGTATAGCGATGCATTCTGTTAGGCTCTTTCCATCTAGAGGGCATTCTTGTCTGTTTATGCAATTGCACGTTTTCTCAATGGTAAATTGGCCTTTTTTCTGATCTAACAATTTTAACAGTAGCAGCAGCAGGAGCAGCAGCAGCAGCAGCAGCAGTAGTAATAGTAGTAGTAGTAGTAGTAGTAGTAGTAGTAGTAGTAGTAGTAGTAGTAGTAGTAGTAGTAGTAGTAGTAGTAGTAGTAGTAGTAGTAGTAGTAGTAGTAGTTGCTTTTGTTAGTATGGTATTTATCCTTGGAGGGCCAATGGTTACAACAATGCAACCAAAGTTTTAAGGACTTCAGAGACTTAAAAACAGTCTAATTTTTTTCTCAACCAGGTGTGTACATTTCCATCAACACACTTCTGAGTCAGCCCAAGAGGCATCGCTCTAGAATTATTCTGCTTTGTTTTGATCAAGATGACGTCGAATGTATAAAAGTCATACTGAACGAAAACAAGGAAGTAGTGAAATTGAAATGTGATTATTTTACATTATAGGTATTTTTATACATTTTTATACCCAATACTATAATATAAAAACATGTAAAGAGTTATCATCTGTGTTGTTAGATGCATAACTACCTCCAAACGTCGGTTGCAAAAATGCAACTCCAAGTTGTCTTAGTGATAATTTAGGACGTTGCAAATGTACAACTATAGACATCTAAGCCTAAAACAGATATATTTGGCTGGTTGCAGAAGTGCAACTCTGGGCCTTTGTCAGTAAAGATACCAGAAAGGTATGACAGTAATAGATCTTCGAACATTCCTTCTTTCTCTACCTTCTTTGAGAAGGTCTAACTTCTTTGTCAGCTTCTACACTTGTTTATTGCTACCACTGCTTGTTCTTTCATTCACCTGTTGCCAGCATTGACTAATTTACTTTTTATCTGTTTCTCTTTCCCGTCAGATTTGCTCTCTATACTGCGTCTAAGGAGTGATACTTTTGAAAGATAAAAGAATGTCGAAGAGAAAGTGATCTCTACAAGTGAATGATGTTGTAGCAATAATCGATGGCTGGGACTGACATAGACGAAGACAGCGGTGACGAAAGTAACAATGAAGAATACGAGCCCCATGAGCAAGTTGTAGATAGCAATGAGTCTAATACCGGAGGTGAGGGTGTTGAAGACTTCATTCCTGCTGGTATTTAGATTTCTGCTACACCATCTCAACAATCATTTTGAAATCCTCAGCCATTGGTATCTCGTGAAAAGGTTAATCTCGATAAGCAAGCTAAACCAAAGTACAACAGGTAGAAGTTTGAGCAATAAGACTTTTCTTTGTCTGATTAGCATACCATTCATGATCTAGTCTTTCAGGATGCTTTACCTTTGCAGCTATTGAACAAATTTGTCAATAAGAAAGACATTATGAAACTTAAAAAGTTTCAGTTCTATGTGGCAACATGTTTGATGAACGCGGCCACAAGCAAGAAACAGGGCAGGCCGAGTCTTGCAGAATCTGCTGACACACATCCCAGGAGACAGGCTCGAGTGGAGTCACCTGATGAGACAGATCATCGCAAAGGCTTCATGTCTCGGGGGAGATGTGTCTATTGGAAAAAAGGATTTCGGCGAGACCATGTGCAAACAATGCAATGTCAGACTGCATTAAAAAGACAAGCAATTACAAATTTATCACTATCCCTAAACGTGTATCATTTTGTTTTGTGTGTGTGGAAGTGGAGAGAAATTATATCTGCAAATGTATATTGATGCCTAAATGTTTTCATTTTCTCTACATTTTTATATCATAAACAATTTCAACAGTTTGTCATAAAACTTGTTAAGTTATCGTTCCTGTTAATTCTAATCATTTGTCTTCTGCTATAATGCACTTCAAAGTTTTGTGACGCGTTTGGAAAATAAATATCATCTACTAAGGTTACAAACAAAACTTTTGGTATTTAAGTTATTTTTTTTTTTTTGTCTTGGGATATCAGATTGTCAATATTGTTGCCTAGTAGTTAGACGTTTGCAATCTTCATAATTTGTACCTTACAAACCTTATTGCCCAGAGTTCCAAATTTGCACCCATAATAGTTTAAAAATTATAAGCCTTATTGCCCACAGCTGCAAATTTGAAACCGTACTAATTTGCATATTTTTTTTTTTTTTTTTTTTTGGGGGGGAGGGGTGAATCAACAAATAGGCTCGGGAGGTTTGGTTTAGGTGGCAAAGAAGTTGATTAATCAATATTTTTTTTAATTCCCCTTTTGTAGTGTGGGCTTTCCAAGGATTTATATTAGCATTCAATCAGTAGGCTAGTCTATCTCGTTTTTTAAGTTGAAGGTAAACGTTGGATATAGTACACCCCTCTCCAGGTCTTCTTTTCATTCAAAGATGCTCAGAATCTGTATAGTTTAATTTTGTTTTTGATATTTTAATCAATGATGTCACTGTCTTTAGGTCTGTTCTTCAAGAGATTCTAGCAGGTAGGAATGCTTTCGGCTAATCGATAAAAACCAGTCAAAGACATTCTTCTACATCTCTCTATATTTTAGGAGAATCAGTCGAATGTTGAAGATCTTATTTCTTTTGGTTCTAGGACTTTTCCTGACCGTTGTTTGCTCTTCGTTTGCACAGACGTTTTAGTCAATGATGGTAGAAGTATATTAAAGCTCGCGCTTTTAAATTATGAACGATTCAGGTCCCTTGATGTCTTTAGCAGAACTTTTTAAGGTTGATCATCTTAAGTCTGGTAGTATATATACTAAGGTATTAAAAATATGCAGGTTTCTTTCAGGTTTTTACTGCTAGATTCTTCCGATCCTTGCAATGATTTTGTTGAGGTATTATCAACACTTGAATCTTTTCCGCTTGCCATTTTCTTTCTTCTTATTTTAAAATCAGTATGTGTCCTAGTAGCGTAGGCGTGGAAGATCACTAGAGTTCCTCCACATATGCTCTGCATCTTTGGAGAGTTTCTTAGTTAGAATTAGATTTAGCTTGTTCTTTTGCAACCTTCTGTACCAGTAAGTATTTTGTGAATTTATTAATCGCTTAGAAAATCATTTTCTTTTGCGTTGTTTCCTTCTGATAGTTCTTAAATTTATTTTCCCGCTTCTTTTTTGCTGTCAATAAGACTATCAAGTTCTTTATATCCTGGACTGTTTTTGTTGTTGTTTTTTTTTTTCTTTTTTTTTGGTGTTTGTTTTTTCTTACCTTCAAAATATTAAAGACGTCTGCTGTCACCCAAATTAGGTTTTGCTTCCCGTGTTTTCTCCAATTATATTTTATCTAAAACTTCAATTATAATATTTCTGGGCAACATTGTTGGTCTCCTCTATGTAAGGCTCTCACCATCTTCCTCCTCCATCATTACTTTATGTCCATTTTAAACTTCAGCCACATATTTCTCCTTCAGTTCACTTCGACACTTCGAGAGGCAAAGGCTTGAACAGTCTCATGCCAAATGGTAATAAATGTATTTTACTAATGTTTCTCTCATCGTTTTTTGCAGTCGTGAAAGCTAGAATAGTCTAAATGTCAAATCTTGTTATTTCAACCATTGATTCTCTCACATGTTTGCAGTAGTGAAGGCTAGAATAGTATAGATGTCAACTGGTCTTATTTCAACTGTTGGTTTTCTCATTATATTTGCTGTATTGAAAGCTGGAGAGAAACAGAGGCTTATATTTGGTTAAAAAATAAAAGGGATCATTGACAGAGAAGTAGTTATGGGGAGGGATAGAGGGTGGCAGTCATACAAAAGAAAAGAAGCAAATAGACGATCAGGTAAATAACCGAAGGAAAACCCAAGACGGTTTAA
This sequence comes from Elysia crispata, assembly GCA_033675545.1. NCBI lineage: Eukaryota > Metazoa > Mollusca > Gastropoda > Plakobranchidae > Elysia > Elysia crispata. The sequence continues at coordinate 319,770 of JAWDGP010000883.1, forward strand.
TGGTAGTCTGAAAAATCGAGTAGCCTATATTCATGCCAGATTTTAAACGATGGCTCTTGAGGTCATAAAAAGGAAAGTTTGTAAGTGTCGAATCAATGGTGAAGTTTTAGAGAAATAATTTTAAAATGTTGTCAATTAATAGTCAAGATGAAAGACCAATACTAATTACTTTGTTCTATAAAATTAATGGGTCAATTGTCTCATTTGCATCCAAAAGATGATTGTAGATCTAAATAACGAACATTTATGCAAGAACTCGTAAACGTCATTATTTACGCTGAAAAAAGATAACAGGTTAGGCTAAAATATACAGCTCTTTTACTAATAGAACTCAAAAGTAAGCTTTGTTTATTTTTGTACGGCGTAAATGAATGAACGTCGAAATTTTAGTGTTTAGTCCAGCTTCGAGACAAGTTTTGAGCCCAGAAATCCGTATGAATAGATCGTAGGACTGTATTTAGTTATTTTGACTATAGCAGTCAGAGTCTTTAGTACTAAGTCTCCTCATGAATACATCTCTTGAAGTGTTAAGTGAATGAGTTAAAAGAATAACCCAAAGAGAGGGAGCGGGAGATATAGACAGGCATGTATGCTTGGAAGGGTAAATAGCTCAAATATCGCCCCATTACTTTACTTCAGTGGGAACTTTAAAAATATTCCACAGCTCAAATATCGCCCTATTAATGCAGTGGAAGCCTTAAAAATGTTACTAAATTGAAATACCGCCTCTTTACTTCACTTGGAACAAGTCATCAACGTCGGACGATTATTATGTCTTTGTCTTTTATGCGACTTCTTTTTTAAAATAAACTCACTGTATTAACAAGGGCCAAGTTTTCTTCGCCTATTTGCCAATTTACATATGGCTTGGCCTATGCTTCCCCAACGGTGTTCCGCCCACATTATGCAAGTATCGTATCAGGATTTTATTGAGATGGTCTGTGTTGGGGTGGTCTGTGATGAGATGGTCTGTGTTGAGATGGTCTGTGTTGAGATGGTCTGTGTTGGGGTGATCTGTGTTGAGATGGTCTGTGTTGGGGTGGTCTGTGTTGAAATGGTCTGTGTTGAGGTGGTCTGTGTTGGGGTGGTCTGTGTTGAGGTGGTTTGTGTTGGGATGGTCTGTGTTGAGGTGGTCTGTGTTGGGGTGGTCTGTGTTGGGGTGGTCTGTGTTGAGATGGTCTGTGTTGAGGTGGTCTGTGTTGAAATGGTCTGTGTTGGGGTGGTCTGTGTTGGGGTGGTCTGTGTTGAGGTGGTCTGTGTTGAAATGGTCTGTGTTGGGATGGTCTGTGTTGGGGTGGTCTGTGTTGGGGTGGTCTGTGTTGAGGTGGTCTGTGTTGGGGTGGTCTGTGTTGAGATGGTCTGTGTTGGGGTGGTCTGTGTTGGGGTGGTCTGTGTTGGGGTGGTCTGTGTTGGGGTGGTCTGTGTTGAAATGGTCTGTGTTGAGGTGGTCTGTGTTGGGGTGGTCTGTGTTGAGGTGGTCTGTGTTGGGGTGGTCTGTGTTGAGGTGGTCTGTGTTGAAATGGTCTGTGTTGGGGTGGTCTGTGTTGGGGTGGTCTGTGTTGGGGTGGTCTGTGTTGAGATGGTCTGTGTTGGGGTGGTCTGTGTTGAGGTGGTCTGTGTTGGGGTGGTCTGTGTTGGGGTGGTCTGTGTTGGGGTGGTCTGTGTTGAAATGGTCTGTGTTGGGGTGGTCTGTGTTGGGGTGGTCTGTGTTGAAATGGTCTGTGTTGGGGTGGTCTGTGTTGGGGTGGTCTGTGTTGAGGTGGTCTGTGTTGGGGTGGTCTGTGTTGAAATGGTCTGTGTTGGGGTGGTCTGTGTTGGGATGGTCTGTGTTGGGATGGTCTGTGTTGGGGTGGTCTGTGTTGGGGTGGTCTGTGTTGGGGTGGTCTGTGTTGAGGTGGTCTGTGTTGGGGTGGTCTGTGTTGAAATGGTCTGTGTTGGGGTGGTCTGTGTTGGGATGGTCTGTGTTGGGGTGGTCTGTGTTGGGGTGGTCTGTGTTGAGATGGTCTGTGTTGAGGTGGTCTGTGTTGAAATGGTCTGTGTTGGGGTGGTCTGTGTTGGGGTGGTCTGTGTTGAGGTGGTCTGTGTTGAAATGGTCTGTGTTGGGATGGTCTGTGTTGGGGTGGTCTGTTGCCTGAAGAAACTGATAACCCAGTCTCTTCCAATTCACTAAACAAGCCAACTTAGGTTATGGCTCAGGGAGCGATGGAGTGGGCACAGCCCAGTTTTTTTTTTTTTTCCACTACTGTGATCCCGTGGAGCGCAGAGCTTGACGGGTGCAGGCCTATGGGTTAAACCTATTAGCTACCTATATATCCTGTACGTCTGTAGGCCTATGGGTTAAACCTATTAGCTACCTATATATCCTGTACGTCTGTAGGCCTATGGGTTAAACCTATTAGCTACCTATATATCCTGTACGTCTGTAGGCCTATGGGTTAAACCTATTAGCTACCTATATATCCTGTACGTCTGTAGGCCTATGGGTTAAACCTATTAGCTACCTATATATCCTGTACGTCTTTCTTTCATGTTTTGGTCAAACCGTGCGAACTTACGCCAAACTCTGCATTTGTTGAAAATAGTCCATGGAGACCTGGAAGGGACAGTTGTTGAAATCCCATAAACGGCGTTGGTCCAATTGGTAAATTTATTTGGGAAACCCAAATCTATCAAGAATCGCCGAAAAGAAACGAGTGCAATGACTCCTACTTATAGGGCAATATTTTCGGTGCTTAGAATGGTAGCGAAAGAAATGGGAATTGGATGTAAGAAAGAGTTAGAATAGGCTATTCTAAAGAAAGTAGAATAGTTGTGCTTAGGCTACAGTCCTTGCTTAAGATTTTGAGCCAGATTGTTTGTTTGGCAGATCTAGATCTAAATTAGATCTAATAGAACAGAATGTTCAACTTGCTATTTAGAATTTAATGTTTCTTCCGATGGTGCAGATGCAGATGTAAATCTAAATCTATAAGAATCTTTTATTTTTATTTTTTTTTTCAGTGAGAGAAACATTGTAATATACAACAAAATGACAGGTATATATATATAGATAGATAGATAGATAGATAGATATATATGGGTGTGTATATATATATATATATGCCTATATATAATATACAAGCACCCTCGCACAGAAGAGAGAGAGAGAGAGGGCGAAAGATATATATATATATATATATAAATATAAATATATAGGCCTGTATATAATATACACGCACCCTCGCACAGAAGACAGAGAGAGGGCGAAAGAGAGAGAGAGAGAGAGAGAGAGAGAGAGAGAGAGAGAGAGAGAGAGAGAGAGAGAGAGAGAGAGAGAGAGAGACAGAGAGAGAGACAGAGAGAGAGACAGACAGAGAGAGAGACAGACAGAGGGACAGAGACAGAGAGACAGAGACAGACAGACAGACAGAGAGAGAGAGAGAGAGAGAGAGAGAGAGAGAAGGAGAGTGTGTGTGTGTTAGTGAAAGAAAGGGAGTACTACGCAATCAATGCCTAGATCTGAGCTATTTCTTTGAGCATTTTCTCCCGAGGCATCCTGACAATATTTCGCTTGTCGTAGTATTTTTACCTCCTGTCCCACAATACATAAATACATACATCTAAGACAGTTGCGGTCAGTGCACCAGCAAGATTCATTTCTAGAGGAAGAAGCAGTATCTGCAAGTGATGAACATAATTTTTGAACAATATTATCACTACATAAAGACAATGAAAAGACATCTACTGTGACAATTTCTCTTTTAAACATCTATGATAATGAAGAGGTCTGAGGTAGGCCTTGTGTCCATGGGTGTAAAAATCGAAAGAAACGCCTGCGGAAGGTTTCGTTTTCTTGCACAGACTTAGGGGACACAAAAATGTAAAGATGATCTCACATAATTCACAGCTTCTTTAGCATACAGAGATCGTCACTGCATTACTCCATAGCGTGAGATCGGCCTCTACAGGTAAAACCTAGTAGATCAAGTATTTAATAATTTTTTCCAGATCAAGAATAATGATAATGTCCTATCAAAAACACACTGTCTTGATCAGATCTAAATCTACAATCTAAAGGCCTAGAGCATCTACTAGATCTGAAACTGGAGGTAGATCTACATCTTAGATCGACTTCCTGATCGGTAATGATTGATTAGCCGGGTCACTTTATTTAGATCAGGTATTGGGCTTGGTTCTAGCTAAATGTAGTTCTAGAGCATTTTACAGTAAATTTACATTAAAATCCAAATCTAGATTCAGTGTACTGTAGAATTTTAGAAAGGAGATCTTGATTCTAGATCTAGAGTCTAGATCAGTTTATTTGTTGGTGCTAGTGTACTGTTTGATATTACTTTTTGGTGCAGGAAGGTTTTTACAGCAAGAAGCATAACAGATTTCTTTTGAGTTTTACATAACTAGAAGTAAAGTATAGATGTCAAGAATGTCCTGAAAAGGTAGAGGGTGATCTTATTTAGTTTAGAATCTCAAAATAACCCTAAGCCATAACTCATTCATACTCTCAGTACCGGTATCGATAAATTTTTTTCTTCTCAAACTGCAGCAACAAGATATTAGATCTAGGAAATTTAATTTTTGTGAGTACCTCCCACATTCCTACACCCCATCAGAACTTGATTAAAGACAAAATGAGATCTAGGTCTTACTTCATAGCATTACAGTATTATGGTCACTTACACTTACAGATAGTTAGTGTGGAGTAGGGCCTACATGTAATTAGGCTTTAAGTTTAACTAGCAAGTAGGAGTAGCAGGATTCACTTCTGCCAGGTTCGTCAAGTATGATGTCATAACTTTTTGGGGTAGACAATGGTGATCGGCAGTTTACCAAGTGTGTTGTCTTCAAAGGCAAATGTGACCAAGTTTAACATCTAGTGAGTCTTAGATGTCACTGTATGGATATAGGAATTAGAGATTTCTTTTTAGAAACAACACTATACTAGAGAAAATCAACATTTGTCTGTAGACTTTTTTGATACATTTTCACAGTGTTTTCATTGTCTATAGATCTGCAAATTATCAAACACTTGTTATGGAGTAAAGCAATGGTTGTGGATTAAAAAAAAAAAAAAGCTGTATATAGTATATGGGTTTCTTCAACTTTTTAAAATTCTTAAGTGGTCTTCAATGAGGCAGTATTTATTGATCTTTATTCTGCAAACGTAGCACATACTTGCTCAGCTTTCTTGAGGTTTCTAGATTCTTGGACGAATAGTAAAGCTATGAAGAATATATGCTTGTGTGCACTGATTTGATTGTGCAAATCATGACCATGGTCTACATCTCCTTTTCTTTTTGTAAAAGAAATTCACCGAGTGGCCTATAGATATGATAAATCTATTATTTATTTGATGTGATTTTGAATGCAACAAAATTTGATAATAATGGGCAGTAGGGATTGGAGGTTGTTAAATTTTCAAGTACTTTATTGTGAGAAAAGCAGGAGATGAGGAATGAGTTATTCCATCTTGACTTGTAGGGGAAAATGAGTTATTCCATCTCGACTTGTGGGGGAACATAAGTTATTCCATCTCGACTTGTAGGGAAGAATGAGTTATTCCTTTACGTATTGTTGGGGAAATGAGTTTTCCTTTATACTATAGCTTGTTGGGGAGAATGAGCTATTCCTTTACAACTTGTTGGGGGAGAATGAGTTATTCCTTTACAACTTGTTGGGGAGAATGAGTTATTCCTTTACAACTTGTTGGGGAGAATGAGTTATTCCTTTACAGCTTATTGAAAAGAATGAGTTGTTCCTTATTAGCTTGTTGGGGAGAATGAGCTATTCCTTTACAACTTGTTGGGGAGAATGAGTTATTCCTTTACAACTTGTTGGGGCAGAATGAGTTATTCCTTTACAACTTGTTGGGGAGAATGAGTTATTCCTTTACAACTTGTTGGGGAGAATGAGTTATTCCTTTACAGCTTATTGAAGAGAATGAGTTGTTCCTTATTAGCTTGTTGGGGAGAATGAGCTATTCCTTTACAACTTGTTGGGGAGAATGAGCTATTCCTTTACAACTTGTTGGGGGAGAATGAGTTATTCCTTTACAACTTGTTGGGGAGAATGAGTTATTCCTTTACAGCTTATTGAAGAGAATGAGTTGTTCCTTATTAGCTTGTTGGGGAGAATGAGCTATTCCTTTACAGCTTATTGAGGAGAATGAGTTGTTCCTTATTAGCTTGTTGGGGAGAATGAGTTATTCCTTTACAGCTTATTGAGGAGAATGAGTTGTTCCTTATTAGCTTGTTGGGGAGAATGAGTTATTCCTTTACAGCTTGTTGAGGAGAATGAGTTGTTCCTTATTAGCTTGTTGGGGAGAATGAGTTATTCCTTTACAACTTGTTGGGGAGAATGAGTTATTCCTTTACAACTTGTTGGGGAGAATGAGTTATTCCTTATTAGCTTGTTGGGGAGAATGAGTTATTCCTTTACAGCTTGTTGAGGAGAATGAGTTGTTCCTTATTAGCTTGTTGGGGAGAATGAGTTATTCCTTTACAACTTGTTGGGGAGAATGAGTTATTCCTTTACAACTTGTTGGGGAGAATGAGTTATTCCTTATTAGCTTGTTGGGGAGAATGAGTTATTCCTTTACAACTTGTTGGGGAGAATGAGTTATTCCTTTACAACTTGTTGGGGAGAATGAGTTATTCCTTTACAACTTGTTGGGGAGAATGAGTTATTCCTTTACAGCTTATTGAGAATAATGAGTTGTTCCTTATTAGCTTGTTGGGGAGAATGAGTTATTCCTTTACAACTTGTTGGGGAGAATGAGTTATTCCTTTACAACTTGTTAGGGAGAATGAGTTATTCCTTTACAACTTGTTGGGGAGAATGAGCTATTCCTTTACAACTTGTTGGGGAGAATGAGTTATTCCTTTACAACTTGTTGGGGAGAATGAGTTATTCCTTTACAACTTGTTGGGGAGAATGAGTTATTCCTTTACAGCTTATTGAGAAGAATGAGTTGTTCCTTATTAGCTTGTTGGGGAGAATGAGCTATTCCTTTACAACTTGTTGGGGAGAATGAGTTATTCCTTTACAGCTTATTGAGGAGAATGAGTTGTTCCTTATTAGCTTGTTGGGGAGAATGAGTTATTCCTTTACAACTTGTTGGGGAGAATGAGTTATTCCTTTACAACTTTTTGGGAAAGTGAGTTATCCTTTTTTGCTTGTTGAGGAGAATGAGTTTTTAATTTCTTCTGGCTATGTTTGCAGTATCTGTAAGATGCCTCGGGATATACATATATATATATATATATTTGATTGGTTCAAGAATTTTGTTTTATGGATCGTGATTGGTGCTAAATAGCTAAGGATGATTGGTTTATTTATTTTTCAAAGCCTAATAAATTCTAGCATCATTAAGTTGTGATTATTTGGATCAATACAGTTGCCTTTTTATTCTACCCAGCCAATTTTATGTGTGTTATTTATCCTAAATTGATTTTAATATGCACAGATTTCTTATAAATCATTTAAATGTCCTGAATGAAACAAATAATATTCATCCATTAACATAGTTAAACAGTAACAGTTTAGCAAATTAAATACTATGAAGATGCATGAACCAACTACTTAGAAAATATATATATATTCATTATATAGAAATTGAAATAGAAGATCCATATCTCTATGAAAATCTTGGGTTTCCCAAAAGATGTAATGACCACAGTACTTTTAGGAGAAATATAGACAGCATGTTCGTCTGCACTAAGAATCTCCTCCTTTTGAAACTTGTTGCTTAAAATCAGAAAATAACAAAATGAAATCTGGAAGGTAGCCACTTACGGCAATGCTGTGTACTTCCATGTGAAGGTCACAAATTTGAGAAAGAAATTTAGCCTTTTTAAACTAAAGGATGACAGGCACCACGGGTTCATTTAGATCAAAATGCTCTCAAGGATGAGTTTCATAGACAAACTAACAGGAGCATAAAATATGGATCCTTTATGGAAGATTGGGTTTTACCGTTATATGAAAACCAGCATTTTTCTTTCCTAAATCCTTGAACCTTCAGTGACATCATTGGCATCCTGTTGTTTTTATAAATGGAAACACTTGGTTACTGTGAGAACTATTTGGCACACATTTGTTCATATCTGTTTTTCTTTCCTTACCAATGCTCTTTAATTGCAAGCTTAGCGCTATTTTACTCTCTAGGTTGTCAATCTGGGTAAAAAAGATGAGAATACTATGAACAAATTTAATATATTAACAAAATTCAATGTAGTGGCACACTCTCTTCGGTTTCTTAGAAATATAATTTTTCTTTTTCTTATTTTTTCGAATGTTATGGTGAACTGTATAAGTTGATTTAGGCACAACCAGATCTATTCTGTGAGGCCAAAAAAAAATAGTTTGATTCTGTTACGTTTGGATTAAAGTTTATGAAGTGTTTACTCATATAACTTACTTTTGTTGCAGCCTATTGAAATACTTTAAGGTCACCATACACAGTTGCAGCTTCAATTCTCTGATCCATCGGCTGAGAAAAGTGGATCTAGGGCAAAGCTTGCATCCATCTTCACCTGTTACTACACGGCCACTTTTAAGTAATATATCCTCTAGACCTGCGCGAAGATGGCAAACTGTGGCTGGTTGTGGAGCATCATATGGCTGATCATTCTCATCCTATTTGGCTGGCCCATTGGTTTCCTGTGTGCTGTTTTCTTTGTGCTGCTCAGCCCATGCGCAGCATGCTGTGGTGGCTGCGTGGAACTGATCAACTTGTTAGAGCGTGGTGTCAAGCTACCGCTGACCTGTGCCCAGAATATGGTAGCAGGAAAGTCCATGTGCTAGTTAAAAATACTCTTTTATGCAAGTTGGATCAAAGCTTTTAATCGTAGATTAATCATATCTTTTTTTAAATTTAAGTTCACTTCCAACTGGTTTTGTCATTATTTTTTTTACCTTTTGAATGAAAAGGACCTGGGAAAACATTTAGGGGATTTTGTTTTTGTCTTTCTCTAGTAGAATTCGTATGGTGCTCATTTGTGCAAGAAAGTTCAGTGAGATAGAAGCACTTTTAGGTTTGTTTGTGTGTTCATCAATCTTGTTCATTTTGATAATGAGCTGTAAAAATGTTACAATGGATTGTGCAGTATGCAGCATTATCTTGTGGGAATGTGCCTTAAACTTCAGACATGATGCAAAGAAATAATCTTGAGGTGCCAGATGACAAAGTACTCCGATGTCTTATTTTGGAATATATCACTATATCAGGGTTTCTAATGTAATGTTTAAGTTCTTCAACATCAGTCGAGATATTGAAATACAGAGATTCCACATATATTGATCCAAGAATGTTTAAAACTTGCTTCCTTATTTTGTTACTTTCTGTGATGGTTTTATGACCATTGAGTAAAGTGATGTCTCATTAAATCAAAACAATATCCTCCTCATATGGTAAATCTTTTTTCTGTTGTAAGTCCGAGTTTTGCCGTTATTAATCAGTTTAGACCTGGTTATCTTGACAGGTGTAGTAGTATGGAGATGGAACAGGATTTTTGATCCACGAAACAGTAATGGTTCAGATAACTATGACTATTGAGAAAGGAAGCCGTTAGCTCACTAGACTTGTTAGTCTAAAAAAATTATAGGTAGTCACAGGTGCAGACTCCCTCCTCCAAGGTTTTTGTTTTTGCTATAAGCCCTGCAAACTCTCAAAACGTAAAGGCAACCATATCAAGGTTAGAGTAATGTGAGGGCTGAGTGGTACAGCTTGAAAATATTCACATATATAAAAGTGATCAATTTACATTGTTTGCAATAATTCTTCATGAGTTAAGCTGCATTTAAAATTATGATATCATAGAATAACTTAAATGTGTTATAAGTTTTTAGCATAGAATGATTCCATTATATATTCTGTATACAGATTGACCTCAGTTTATGTGCATGAATTGTACTACTCAGCATAATATGAAAATGGAACAATAAAAATGTGTTCTGTTTTTTTTCTTTTATCTTTACATGTATTTATACAAATGTCCCAAGGATGAGGTAGGTATCTTGGTTAGAACTCTCTTGGTTTCATATTTAGTCTTGGTCTAGTTTCAATTTCAGCAGCATCTTTCCTGAGGTGGCTGTATATGTATCACAATTGTGTCTGACACTAGACTGGAGAAGATCAGGGTGTGGCACGGCTTTCAATTATCCTTACAAAGATTTCTACCGCTATAAACCACAAGTTTAGAAAAAAAAAGCAACAAAAACCAAGCAATAGTTGTACAAGGAGTCATTAAATAAATAAACTCATTCAATTGAAAAACATCTTCATGACATAACAAATAACATAAAGAACAAGCAAAATGTATGTCTGTTTTAACAGCTCAAATCTTGTGATGAATGCAAGTTCAAAGTAAATGAGTAACACATGTATCAATTTTTATAAATTATACCTCTTGGTGTCTCTTAGGTAGAGCAACAATCTAGTTTCTAGAAGCGTAACTATATCCTCAAATCAATACTATTACTAGAGAGATGGTATATATGTATACTTGCTGTGTCTGAGGTTGACAGTTTTAGATAAAGTTGAAAAACATGAATTTTTAAAGCTTTTTGTCTGTTGCTGAAATCATTTTTCCATTGCACCGTTGTTGTTTTTGCCCATTGCATGTGTTCCTTATGTTTGCTCTTGTCTAAGAGACCAGTTCCAACTCTATATAATGTTCCAGCTTTTAGGCTTGCTAGACAACCTACTGTAAGCAGTTTTAAACTTTTTTTTTGCTTTTAATTAATTTGTGAAATGTTATGTGTGTAGTTGAGGAAGCGATTGGTATGACCCTTTGCAGTGTTATGGAGACTGCATTAGTCTCCCAACTCAGCTATTATGAATGTTCACAATTGTTTCACAATTAGCTTTCGTTACTATCTCATCACAACTAAGCTTATGTCCAGCACCAACTCTAACAGTAATAGTAGCATTATAGTCTTATTGGATGTATTGAATATGCTTTCCTTGTGAAATATATAAACATAATCAGTATCATACACCAGCAGCTGACATAAGCTATTCCATCCTTAGAGATGATGACAGCTACCTAGGCTCCTGAAAATAAAATGGTTTTCATACCTTCACAACCTCTACATAGATGATGTAAACTGCATATGGTCAGGTTCATAAGAATTTTCAACCCTTTATCCCTCGAATCTGGATCTTTATTTAGAATCTGGTTAATAAGAATTGAGATTTTTCTAAACTACATCACCATCTACATGCAGTTCTACTTTAAATTATCATGTACATGTATATACTAGCTTCTGCTACAATGAATGTGTAAATATACATGTGGTTCTGAACCTTTACTGGCCACAGCCAGCCTGTATTTTAGACTTCATGTTCATCCACTTCTAAATCTTAGCTGTCCACAGTGATCCTGTGGGTTTAAAGGCTATCCAAAATTATTAATTTTCTATTGGGCTCTGAGCAGGGCAACCTACAAATTGAAACTGATTCTTTGTGTAGAAAAATCTATAATTTTTCTGTCATTTTATCATGCTCCTGAATTTGAAATTTTTTTTTTTTTTTTTTTTTAATATTTATTTTATCTTAAGTCTGTCTTCATATTCCCAACTAAAACTTCAAATTTAGGTCAGAGTTAAAAACCCTTATAAAAAAAACAATAAAACCAGATTGTTTCCTCTGAGTAAAATGAAGTTCTATTATTAGGGCCCATCAAAACTGCAGTTTAGCAGCACTGCGCCATAGCCTATATAGTTTTGGTTATTATTGACCGTGTGTGGATGCGACCTAGGAAGGTTAGAATAGTTGGGTGCCAGAGATGGGTATCAGTGCGATCAGGGTTTTATTCTTCTTGTCCTGCATCTAGTTCAAAATCAACACCGGCTGCAGAAGATTATGCCTCTGTCCCAGACCTAAAACTAACATTCTCTCTCTCTCTCTCTCTCTCTCTCTCTCTCTCTCTCTCTCTCTCTCTCTCTCTCTCTCTCTCTCTCTCTCTCTCTCTTTGTTGTCTCTGTCTGTCTGTCTCTTTGCCTCTCTCTTTCTCTCTCTCTCTGTCTCTCTTTCCCTCTCTCTATCCCTTTTTCTCTCTCTGTCTCCCCCCTCCCTCTCTCTCTCTCTCTCTGTAGATCTGTTGGAGATAAGAGATTAGGTCTTAGCAAAAGTGACAAACAAACAATATGAACCTCTTTGAAAAAGAAAACTTAGAAATTTGAAGTATAGACAACTAAAACTACATGTATGAGCTTGTCAGGTTCAGTTTTGAACCTACAGTGTAATTAAGATGACACAACGTGAATAGTATCTTTATGAAATCTCCCATGAAATGTGTCTTAAAATTTACATTTTCCCCAGGCCTTTAGTATGATTTGTTTGTAACAGCTTGATAGAATGTTCATTATATTTATGCACTTTTCTTTGTTGCTCTATTATTTTCTTGTGAAAAGCTTGCCTGTTATTGATATGAAATTCTATGGAGATTTAAAGTTTTTTTATGCTGTATTAAATATGTAGTTGCATCTCTTTGTTCTCTTTATTGTTCAGAGCAATACATGTATAAGGTTTGGGACATGTAGCTCTTGTACAGTATCACCAACAAAAGGAGACAAAGCGGTGACACAAGGGAGGGATGAGTGGGTAAGGCATGAGGCTTTTCTTGTTCTCTCTCTATTTAAGAGAATCCCATAAACATGTATGAACAAAAATAGAAAATGATGTAAAATCTTTTTCTCTTTATCGTTTTGGTTTGTCAAACCATCAATTACTGATAAAAGTTGAAGCTATGTTGCTTTTTTTTTCTTTTTCTTTTTCTCAATTCTTGCTCCAAGTTTATGCATGTCAGCGCTGTAACCCAGTGATTACCTTGTGATGTTTCCGACCATTTATGAAGCTGTCACGTTAGAATTATGTTCTTACATCTTTTGAATACAAAACAATTTTTGTGACTAATATGAGTTTCTTTAGCTTTTAATTTGCATAATTTACAGAAAGTATTTAGGTCTTTAGTTCAGCCCTTATTCTTTCAAAAGTGAATGTGGCATTTCCAAATCTATGGCTCATTAACATGCAGGCTTGGCCAGTTGTACCTGACACAATTCTGTTGTGTACGTGGACACTGCAGACTTCGGGCACAAGGAGATGAAAGATTAGAAATGTGAGGGGAAAAAAACAGGCAATCAGAATCAGAATCAGTGATAAAATTTCACTTTTTTTTTATCTCCTTTATTCGTGCTGTTTTCATTCCTCATATGTCAAATTAACACTCTGTTCTTGTTTCTGCTCTTGGAACCAGCAGCATCATCATCCCGTTTTCTTTGTGCTTTATTTCTGCAGACTCTCGGGAATGTTTATTAAGGCTGTGCAGTATCTATAGCCTGCATCTTATGTACAAGGAATGTTTATTAAGGCTGTGCAGTATCTATAGCCTGCATCTTATGTACAAGGAATGTTTATTAAGGCTGTGCAGTATCTATAGCCTGCATCTTATGTACAAGGAATGTTTATTAAGGCTGTGCAGTATCTATAGCCTGCATCTTATGTACAAGGAATGTTTATTAAGGCTGTGCAGTATCTATAGCCTGCATCTTATGTACAAGGAATGTTTATTAAGGCTGTGCAGTATCTATAGCCTGCATCTTATGTACAAGAAATTCAAACTTTTTTTGAAGAATACTCAATTATATTTCATTTGAGTTGATGGAAAATAAAAACCAACTGCCTTGCCTGAGAAGAACTGAATTTAAATGCAGTTGTATGACCATAGAAGTAGCAAGTGGGAAAATTCGGTTGACCTGTTGTTGCTTTTTTTTTTTGTTAACATAATAACTTTTTGTCATACATGCTGATGAATGAAGTCACATATTTTCAATGCATTTTTCTGTGTTAATGTTCCATCTTTTATTTTTTGATGAAGGAAACTTGCTACAACCAAATTTTACATATTAATTTTATTGGAAAGGTTGTAAGATGTCATCGTGTTGTGGACTTCAGGAGGAAATGGATTTTTGATTATGTAATTGCCATTTACATAGGCTTATGGTTAGATAAAAAGATATTTCATTAATGTATGATCTTTTCCTTTTTTTTTTTCCTCTCCTCTTTTTTTTTCTTTCTTTCTTTTTTTTTTTTTTTTTTTTTTTTTGGGGGGGGGGGGGGGGGGGGGGTAAGGTTATTGTGAGAAATTTGTATCTGTTTATTTTTTATAAACTTGATAGTTGGAAAAGGGTGTCTTCTGATCATGTGTCGCAGAATGTCTATTTGCCTTCACCATTGCCCTCATGATGTTTATATATGTTTGATTTTTTTATTTTTTGAGAGAGAGATAGAGCTTTAAAATTAATGGGTTTTTTGTATGTTTTATTAGTACCATCTGTTTTTATGGAACATTAAGGGTTTTTTTTTGTTTTAATTCCTCTAAACTTCTAATCATTTTTCAATTTATAATCAGTTCTACGTTTAATGGATCAGTGATTTTGTGCTTCGAAGGGTTTGCTTTGATGTCATGTTGATTTGTTGATGTCTGTGCCATGCTTCCGCTCCACAGCGGTTTGGTTCTGTTGACATGATTTTGTTTCATTTATTATATGAGAGGAAAAAAAAGTTTGTTCTCTTGCTCTTACTGTGCTGGTTGCCTCATGTGTATAGAAGAGGCTACTGTAACAAGCTTGTGAAGCTTTGGATTACAGCAATGTTAAGCAGTTTTGTGTTTTAAACCCTCATAACCTTTACAGATTTTAAAGTCCTGGGACATTATTGTTATTACCCATTCCCAATATTTACACTGTCTTACATTTCAATAAAAATCCAAAAAGGACAGTCCAGAAGTGTTGCAATTACTTGTATTATTACTTGATGTGTTAGCAGTTAGCAAGGTTGTCCACAAGCTGATGTTTTGACTCAGTGACTCAGCACTTACAGGTTTCTTCCAATTAACAACTCAGTTTTACTGCACGTTTATTTATAAGCATTTCCTCTAAAGCAAGATGTATTTTGTCATGATTACACTTCAGCAAAGTGTATGTGGGTAAGCATCAGATTTGTATTATGTTACTTATATCCAAAGATTTCTTCTCTTCGTTAAGGTCTGGAACAAGGGACAGGTATGTTAGATTGTTAATTAAATCCCGAGATTTCTTGTCTTCATTTACTTTCAGTTTGGAACAGTCTTTAGTGATGTTAATTAAACCCAGACATTTATTCTTTTATTTACATTAAGAAGTCTTTTGTTATGTCACCGAAACTTAGAGAGTTATTCTCTTCATTTACTTTCAGTTAGAAGCAGTTTTTTTTTATTATGTTAACTAAACCGCAAAGAAATTAAAAAAAAGGGGAGGATGACTCTCTCTTAAACTTCGCCAGCGCACCGTACCACATAAGGAGTGCCACCATGTCTGCGAACTGAGGTCAACACAGCTGCGCGGGGTGCAGGTACCTTAAGAGAGAGAGAGAGAGAGAGAGAGAGAGAGAGAGAGAGAGAGAGAGAGAGAGAGAGAGAGAGAATGGCTGGATGCAGAAAGTTTCGAGGATGTATAAGTGGTAGAATGAGAGAGAGGAAAAAAAAAAGGGGGAGGAAGAAATGGCGTACATTTCTTAAAAACTGCTTTCAGTGTGACATCTTCATAATATTGATCAAATTTTCTCACAACATGCGAACTAGATCAATCGCGTGTGATTGGGAGTCTTCTATCAGTCTACTGGTGAAGGGGATCAAAACTGTTTTGGTCAATTTGTGCCTTTTAGAGCCTGATCACTGTTGATGAATCTGTCATTAATCAGTTGGTCGTGATGGTCCAGCAGCATTTTACAGAAAATAGTCTCAGCTCCTTTGATGATTTGAGTAGCATGACTCTCCTCAGATTCAATGGAGTGACAATCACTGCTCCGAGCCCATGTATCCTTGAGGACTTCACGACCGACGGTCTGCAGTACGTGTTGATAAACTCGACTGTTCAGATATCTAGCCACACTCTTCACAGGTCACTGAGTGCTAGTTAAAATGGCACGGAGGGCTTGGTCAGCTGCTTTGATGACCTTGTTCATATCCTGCGTTGTCTCTCCTGTGCGTGAACATAGCAGCAGTCGAAACCGCTTGTTCTGGACTACGCTTCAACAGTAGTATTACAAGTGTTGCATTTGGACAGTTTGGCCAGCTTTCTGTACAGAAATCGACTTGTATAGTGCATGGCATGCTTGGGGTAATCTAGACCCTTGGAGATAGGAGAAGCTGGACAAACTGGTAATTGAACTGAATTATTAGTTTCTGGGTTTAGCACGTCCTTCATCCGTATCAGTGTATGTTGGAACTAGCTTGCTGGAACATTCAAGCTCCACGCAGTTTGCATGCTGAGATGGCAGCCCATGGTTCTTCATCAAGAGCATACGTAAAGTCCACTGCAACTGTAAGTTTGTTGGATTGTTGTTCCAGCCAGACTTTTTTCTCACTCTACTAAACAATGCTTCTAAGTGGTCTTGAAAAGGACGGTAGGTCAAAAAAGATCTATAGTTTTCTGAGGCGAACAGTCTCTCACTTAGTGCCATTATTGACCTTAAAGTGAAAATGAAGGCGATGAATTCAGTCTTCCTTCTAGAAAAGACAAGATGTTTCTCGTTTGAGTCTGTCAATCTCTCAATGTATTCAGTAGCTTCATATATGAAATCAATTTTTATGGTAAATGCCCATTTTATACCTGTAGAAGAATTACATCGATCGAAAATTTTGTCAAACATTCTTATAAATTTCCATGTTGCTTGACTGTGAGAAATCTTCATTGGCAAAGTCGATTGCTTGTGCTACACCTGTGCAGTCAGTTTTACATTCATTTTATTATTTTCACAATTAATGTGCTTGCCTTGAATTAATTTACCAAGGCACGGTTGTCGTTGCTTTGCAAGTTGTGAAGTTCTTGGACATATTGCCATTATTGATGCCTTCTCCTTTTTTGTTTTTTTTTTATACAAACCCACTCTCTGAAAAAGTTCCCCACATGCATCAAACATGAAATACACTGGCTTCCCACTTTCTTCATCCATAAAGAATGTTTTCATTTCCTTAATTTCAAATCTGCGACTTAAACATGCCGTCGTCGATTGGTTGGCAAAAGGTCCATCGCAAATTACTGCTTTCACCAAATGTTCAGTTTGAAAACTTAAACTGATCGCATGTATGACAAGCTGCGCCTGTGTATTAGCATCAGTCTTATCAATTAAAAAATATTCTTATACTTGCATAAAGTAACAAACAAACAATCATAAACACCAATATCTCAGAAGCCAACGTTTCATCGCAACCAGTTTTTGCAGTTCCATAGCTAATAGAGCTAGAATAACTTTTAGATCCTGTGTCATAATGATATGCTTTCTTTATCGCTATTGAATCAAGCATTAGAACAACATCTTTGTGATTTGGGGTGACAGTAGTTTTTAATGTAGCAAACACTTGAGACAAAAATCCAGGCTGGCAATTTTTAGAAGATGCCCATTTCCGAATTGTAGACGGGTGTGGCAATTTCAAGAATCTCCTCAAATAATTATAGCCTAGGAATTGTACAAGTGCACTGTTACAGCAAAAACATTTAATTCACCCGAGTACCTGCGGTCATGCTGTTCACTGGATTTAAGTTCATTCTCTATCCGTGTTAGAGTTTGTGCGTCAAGATTTAATTTCAGGAGATCGATTTGGTCTGAATTTAGCATCTTGTCTTATTGAGTGTCTCAATAAGAGATGACAGTTTATCATCTTTTCTTTTCCTTTTTCTTTTCAAAAGTTTCACCTCCTTCTGCTTTTCTAGCAATTGGGCACTAGTTTCAGCCAGTGTTACTTTTGTTTGCTGCAAAGCATCTACTAAAGAAGAAGCAGAGTAGGGATGGTCAAGTTTTATTGACTTGCGAGGTGGCAATCCATCATTTTGATCTTCTTTTGTTATGATTGGTAGCCGAGCGTTTGGTGATGCCCTCGGTGTTTTTACCACAGTTTGTTTGGTTGAGGATATATCGATAATTACATTGGCACGGCACTAGTCTTCAGCGTCTTGATCTTTTTTCCTTGAACAGAGTCAACATCAGTGAATAATGATCACTGCATATGCGAGAATATTGGGTTGGTCTCCACTGAGTGTCTTTTTCAGATTCTCGTGAAACAGCTCTGATTCATTACTCAAACCTCTCGGGATCAGAGAATGGGAATCTGATTTTGTAAGGAGTTCGGATAAAGTAAGATAAGTACCTTGTTAAGCAATTTATAACTTATAAAGATGAGTGTAAGCTTCAGCACATGAATTTTCTTTTTATTCTGATTATAGGCCTATTTCCTTTACAGAATTAAAATTGCTACAATTAAAATTTTAAATACTTATTTTATGGCCCATTATACATATATATATATATATATATA
Source organism: Elysia crispata (assembly GCA_033675545.1). Taxonomy (NCBI): domain Eukaryota; kingdom Metazoa; phylum Mollusca; class Gastropoda; family Plakobranchidae; genus Elysia; species Elysia crispata. The sequence goes on from JAWDGP010000883.1 coordinate 338,123, forward strand.
TATATATATATATATATATATATAATATAATATAATATAATATTTGGTTTCGACCAAATCAAGAAGAAAACCTTAGAATTGAACCCAGAAATTTTTAATCTTTGTCTTCCTCTTGCTTTCAATTATATGATGCCTAACACCTCAAATGATGTAATGACTTTAGTTTAAAACTTACCTGTGAAAAGACCATGGAGCATCTTTATCTCGCCTGTGTTGACAACCCGGTATAACGCACACAAACGCCATGCTTGTAGAATCGAGCTATTTTTGCTACTGACTCATAACCCTGAGGTGCTGATCGGAAACAAAATCTGACCTCAGTTGACTGACGTCACGGTAGCCTCTGGCGAGTACGACCACGTGACGTGACCAAGTCAGCTATCTAGGTCACCTTTTCATATCTTTGCTAAATCCATTCTTTAACCTAGGTTTAGAACAGTCTTCCTTTATGAACATTTATCTGAACCTGAAATTTGCTGCGAAGATATCTGAAATAAGTCTCTTACAACTCCACAGTTTCAGCAAACACAAGGGATGGAGGAAACCAGCTTTTACTCACATTTCTTACCTGCGCATCCAAACTTGAGTCGCCGGCGAGCGGATGGTAAATACACCTGAGTTTTATTCAGCTGACTCCAGAGAAAGATGCAGCGAGTGAGCCCCACAATGTGGCCACATGGTCGCGAGTTCTACAATAGTCAGACCTCCAGAAGCTCCCCTCTACACCCCCCTCCTGCCTCTTATCAAGCTGACTCCAGAGAAAGATGCAGCTAGTGAGCTCCACTATGTGGCCACATGGTCGCGAGTTCTACATTTGTCAGACCTCCAGAAGCTCCCCAACCCCCCCCCCCCACCACCACCCACCCAACCTGCCTCCCTTAATCAAGCTGACTCCAGAGAAAGATGCAGCTAGTGAGCTCCATTATGTGGCCACATGGTCGCGAGTTCTACAATCGTCAGACCTCCAGAAGCTCCCCTCCACCCCCCCCCCCCCAACCTGCCCCCCTTGATCAAGCTGACTCCAGAGAAAGATGCAGCTAGTGAGCCCCACAATGTGGCCACATGGTCGCGAGTTCTATAATCGCCAGACCTCCAGAAGCTCCCCAACCCCCCCCCCCACCCACCCACCCAACCTGCCCCCCTTAATCAAGCTGACTCCAGAGAAAGATGCAACTAGTGAGCTCCACAATGCGGCCACATGGTCGCGAGTTCTACAATAGTCAGACCTCCAGAAGCTCCCCTCCTCCCTCTTATCAAGCTGACTCCAGAGAAAGATGCAGCTAGTGAGCTCCACTATGTGGTCACATGGTTGCGAGTTCTACAATTGTCAGACCTCCAGAAGCTCCCCTCCACCCACCCCCCCCCCCCAAACTGCCCCCCTTATAATCAAGCTGACTCCAAAGAAAGATGAAGCTAGTGAGCTCCACAATGTGGCCACATAGTCGTGAGTTGTACGATCTTCAGACTTCCAGAAGCTCCCCTCCCCCACCTCCCCTCTGATCCTGAATATACCCTCGATATTTTTCTGAGGCTAATATTCAAGAACTCCATAACTAATGTTAGGCACAACTTTTGCATCACTTTAAAAAAGTTTTGCATTTTTCTGTGGGGTTAGATGAATTTAACAGGCAACCACTCTTACAGATTGAAGTGTGAAAAAAAGAAAGCAAACGTATAATATGAGATAAGATATAATCTGATAAAAAATTGTATTTTAACGCCATGTTTAAGTATGAGGATAAATGTAAATTTATGATCAAAGTAGTTCCAGACAGAGGCTAGCACTGTAGCGAACCATTTTAAACAGGCTGGTCTGAGGAAAGCAGGCAGAAGCGTCAATCTGCTGCAGAGCAGCTTAAGGAAATGCATTGTAAATGTCAGGCGTGCATGCCACATCATTTTACATATAAATATACATGTATACATATATAATAATGTAGAATTCATGGTTTGTTTATTTTTTTTCTTGTCATGCCTTTCCTGAGGACAGTCTGAAGCACTCGGTAGTTATTAGGGACAAAGATATTAAATTGTTTACCGTCTGAGGAATACAGCATTTGAGCCATCATTCGTGGAAAGGTGAGTCGAAATCAACCCTTCATTGCTTGGCGACCGTCAGCGGCATACAGCATTGGATGCCGTGTTACTACTCTGCTACTAGACAATTGAACCAAAGTTAAAGTTTGCTGGACAGAGCATTGGATGCCGTGTTGCTACCCTGCTACTAGAGAATTGAACAAAGGTTAAAGTTTTCTGGACACAGCATTGAATGCCGTGTTACTACTCTGCTACTAGACAATTGAACCAAAGTTAAAGTTTGCTGGACACAGCTTGGATGCCGTGTTACTACTCTGCTACTAGACAGGTGTACCAAAGTTAAAGTTTGCTGGACAGAGCATTGAATGCCGTGTTACTACTCTGCTACTAGACAGGTGTACCAAAGTTAAAGTTTTCTGGACAGAGCATTGGATGCCGTGTTACTACTCTGCTACTAGAGAATTGAACAAAGGTTAAAGTTTGCTGGACACAGCATTGAATGCCGTGATACTACTCTGCTACTAGACAATTGAACCAAAGTTAAAGTTTGCTGGACACAGCTTGGATGCCGTGTTACTATTCTGCTACTAGACAGGTGTACCGAAGTTAATGTTTGCTGAACACAGCATTGAATGACGTGTTACTACTCTGCTACTAGACAATTGAAACAAAGTTAAAGTTTGTTGGGCACAGCATTGAATGCCGTGTTGCTACTCTGCTACTACACAATTGAAACAAAGTTAAAGTTTGTTGGACACAGCATTGAATGCCGTGATACTACTCTGCTACTACACAATTGAACCAAAGTTAAAGTTTGTTGGGCACAGCATTGAATGCGGTCATACTACTCTGCTACTAGACAATTGAAACAAAGTTAAAGTTTGTTGGGCACAGCATTGAATGCCGTGTTACTACTCTGCTACTAGACAATTGAAACAAAGTTAAAGTTTGTTGGGCACAGCATTGAATGCCGTGTTACTATTCTGCTACTAGACAATTGAACCAAAGTTAAAGTTTGTTGGGCACAGCATTGAATGCCGTGATACTACTCTGCTACTAGACAATTGAACCAAAGTTAAAGTTTGTTGGGCACAGCATTGAATGCCATGTTACTACTCTGCTACTAGACAATTGAAACAAAGTTAAAGTTTGCTGGACACAGCATTGAATGCCGTGATACTACTCTGCTACTAGACAATTGAACCAAAGTTAAAGTTTGTTGGGCACAGCATTGAATGCCGTGTTACAACTCTGCTACTAGACAGGTGTACCAAAGTTAAAGTTTGCTGAACACAGTATTGGATGCCGTTTTGCTGCTTTGCTACTAGACAGGTGTACCGAAGTTAAAGTTAGGCGGCCGTCTAACGGCTACAGTCCTGAGGAAATCTCTCCCTTTGAGCAGATGATCCAAGCAAATCTCCGGCATGTACTGGCACAGTTCGATGAAATCGCTCAGATCGGCTATCTCTCGCTCTTCGGTCAACACCACCAGGGGGCGCAACCCCAGCAATAGCAGCGAGCTGACCAGGGCGAATGGGAAGGCAACAAACACAAGCATCGACAGCCAGAGCGCTGAGTTCAGCGTGAAGAAGATCCAAGGATGGTCCATCTCATCTTTGCTGACTGAAGGAGACATACTTGTCGCTGACAGGTGAAGCGTATCGATAACCGGTGAAGAAGATAATTAGAGCTACCAGTGCTCCGTATCGCCATGCATAGAGTTAGACTGGTCTGTCCCACGACTGATGGTTCATCCCTGTCAGAGCAGCATGGGGAAATGGGCGGAAATATGAGATAGAACTTGAGTATCCAGATCACTTCGAGTTGGCCTGAAGCTTAAACTGGTGCGTTTGTATTTAATCTGTCGCGAAACATGCATAAGGAATGATATGAGACTAAACCTTTCGAAGACCAGCCAAATTCTACATGAACTTAGTTAATTTAGATAGTATTTCTTAAAACTATTTTGTAGATCTGTATTTGGATCGCTTTAAAGAATGACATTAGCAACAACTTACAGCATGGTTAAAGTGTATATTCAACGGTATGAATAACAAACAATGGCTATTGTGAGATTCCCAGTTCGATAAGTAATAATAATAATAATAATACATACATACATACATACATACATACATACATACATACATACATACATACATACATACATACATATATACCAGAACGGTGTGAACAGGTAGCGGATCTCAGGTTGTCCAAAATCTCTCAAGTTGAAGATTTATTTCCAATCCTATAGTTTTCCAAAATTAGAGATCTACACATAACACCATTTCCTTAAGCTATACATTGTAATCTAATAGATGTAGGTGCATGTAAATATTCTGAATCTGGACTGAACTGTGACAAAGTGAATATCTAATCTAGATCTAGGCTAGTAGTAATACATGCGTAGGAACTTTTGCGACGCATCGTTGCCCATGCAAATACCATTCGCTAAAAATTGTCAGAAGTTGATTTCACATTTATATACGGCAGCTTAGGAGGTTCAACCTCTTTATTTCCTTGAAACTTCCGTCATGTTCAGATATCAATGATCTCACAGCTGTACTTGAAGTAGTCCTGCCATGTTGGCACAGAGCATTTTTCTGCTGTTACCGACAACTTGAGTCTACTTTAAGTTTAAACTAAGATCTAGATAAGGTTATGAAACAGAATTAAAAGAAAGGGTTCACAATTCAGTCGGCGGTGTGAGTCCGCCATGTTTTTTCTCCAGAAATCTCTTCATAGCAATCTTTTGTTTCTTTTTCGTTTTGTTTTTGGTTTCGGTTTTTTGTCAGATTTTTAGATAGCATGTTCAAAATGTAGAAAGTTTTTGAAAAACAAAATTTGCAAAATCCGTAGATATTTGAATAGATTATCTATTTGTTAGACTCTCACAAGCGAAACAGATCCCGTGCTGATCAGAATGACAAAAATCAGCGAAGTTAGTAAAAGGTTTCTTACTCATGTGCACGAGATCTTTGTGTACTGTGCGCACCAGTCATTTTGTATGATCAAAAAATCTCCAGAGGTGGTCATGATTGACTTAGCCTTGCAACAGCCAATTATACTGGTAAAACCTGAAGTAGGCCTTAGAGGACAGTGGCAGTATCAGTTTTGCTCATTGTATCTGATGAGGAAGAAAATCCTTGTCACAGCTTTGTTCCATTCTCGAGAAAATTTATGTTGTTTCCTTTGATCCATATTTCCCTAGTTCTAATAAAAACTGTAGAAATATCCATGGTAGTGCAGTGTCAGCTGTAAAAACTAGGCCTACTTTTACTGTGGGACAGGTGGTGGATACAGCAAAGTTTATGATAAGAGTGGGAATACTCAAGCATCATTAACTGCCTACATTATTATTAGAAACAAAAAAATGTTCACTTGGTCTGCATCTTTTTAGTAAAAATAAATCTTGCGCACTGCGACCTACATACATTCCCAACAGCGGTAACCTAGCTCCACCTCAAGTGTTGAGCGTGAAGCTAGGCAGAGAGAAACATGGCAGGAATGGCTGTCTGTCGATATTGCAGAGGTATCTTTCAGTCTGTTGTGTTTTATACCATGCACATGTCAGAATTACATATAACTCTCACGAGACTGTGTACATCTAGAATAGTTAAACTAAGATTCTGAGTAGCTCGGGGAGGGGGTGAGGGGATGACACGGAAGATCACACTTGTTGGACTACCTGCCTCTTAACAATGCTAAAGTATCGGTCTTTTCTAAACCACTAGAACTAGAAAACTTGATAGTTTTTTCTCCTCTTGCTGCTTCAGGGCGCACTCATAGAAAAATATGGAACAAAAATCACAAGACCTGAAACCGCTGTTTGATTTATTGGTAGTTTTCACTGTAACCGCGCGCGCGTAAGCAGCTTTTGTTGATCTTGTCTGTTTGGTCGACCCTGATACCGCACCATGTCCTGAGCCTCACTGGACGTTTGTTTTGTGTTCTGTGGCAAGCAGAAAGGTTTAATTTTCATGATGTAATAAATAACAAAGTGCACGTAACACAATGTTTCATCCAAAGGTCTCTAACAAGTAGCGTACTGGTACTGGTCTAACGGCTAAGCCCTCAAACGATCATGTGTATATGGTGTGGGAGGAGCAACGTCCCAAGATTAGGAGATAAACCGCATGACATCTTTCCTATTTGTAACCTTAGAGTTCGGTACAATGTTGAACATTCATCTTGCAAGGCACTGTGGAACTTTTTCTTTTCTTTTTAAGCCAAGAAAGTCATCCAAAATTTTCGTAATCTTATACAAAACGTCTCTGGCAACAAACAGTGATGTATAGAGCTTTTATTATTATGACATTTTCTAATAGACGTGTGCACACCTTGAAAAACTATTAACTTTGTGCTATTATTTCAATAATTCAAGAACTGTCCGCCTGTGTCATCATGGTTCAGCATGCAAGTACCTTCTCGGACTTTGTCTTTCAGTATAATTATTATGGAACGAGCAAAGCCAACACAAATCGAAGAGATTTAGATCTAGATCTTTTTTTGAAAGAAATACATTCTTGCCGATGTGTACTGAGAGTCGGCGGCACATTTTCTTCTACTACGATAATTATAATGAAACCGTTAAGACGACATTTTTCTTTCGCACTGCTCTTGTCTTACTGATTAAATGCTAAAATGCTTTGAGATAGGAACTTGAATCAAGTAAAACTTGAAATAGGTTTCTAGCCTCTGCTACACCCCCAATATTATTGACTGTGATCTCTATTAGACCATTGGCTAAAAATATTTAACAGGATTGGCTTAAATTGCACATGGTTGTGGTTTGGGTTAATTCTTATCAAGGTTTCAATTATGCAGTCCATGCGGAAGCGTTTATCGAAGATTATTCCAAATCAACATTTTGCCTGAATGAAGTTGTCATTGTCTTCTAAAACAGAGAACTATTGAAGCATCAAAATTATATGAAATTACTCATGAACGTCGGTGTTTCTCGACATTCCTATCAATATTGCATTAAGTTCGCTCGTCATAATACCTCTTGATTGGATGCTGTCGAGAAAGTGATGTGACATCTTGACTCGATACTGTGTAGATAGTGATGTCACCTCTTGATTCGATACTGTATAGATAGTGATGACACCTCTTGATTCAATGCTGTGTAGATATACTAGATAGTGATGTGACATTTTGATTCGTTACTGTCGAGATAATGAAGTCACCTCTTGATTCAATACTGTGTAGATATACTAGATAGTGATGTGACATTTTGATTCGATACTGTCGAGATAGTGATGTCATCTCTTGATTCAATACTGTCGAGATAGTGATGTCACCTCATGACTTGATACACTCTAGATTGTGATGTCACCTCATGACTTGATACAGTCTAGATAGTGATGTTACCTCATGACTTGATCCAGTCTAGATAGTGATGTCACCTCTTGATTCCATACTGTGTAGATGGTGGTGTCACCTATTGGTTCGATATTGTCTAGATATTGATGACACCTTATGATTTGATACTATCCAGATAGTGATCTCAACCCTTGGTTGATACTGTCTAGATAGTGATGTCACCTCTTAATTCGATACTGTGTAGATAGCGATGTCAACTCTTGATTCAATACTGACTAGATGGTGATGACACCTCATGACTTGATACAATGTAGATAGTGATGAGACCTCATAACTCGATACAATTAAATTATATTATGATGCCACCTCATGATTTGTAATATAGTCTGGATAGTTAAGTCAATTCTTGAGTCGATGAAGTCTAGATAGTGGTATCACTTCTTGACTTGGTATAATCTGGATAATGATGTCACATCTTGATACCGTACTCTCTAGAAAGTGTTGACACCTCAAGACTCCATACAATCTGTTATTCTGACACTTCTTGAATAGATACAGTCTAGATAGTGATACTGTATTCATTTAGGTAGTGATGTCATCTCTTGTCTCGATTCAGACTAAATAGTGATGACACCTCTTGACTCTATACTGCCTAGATAGTGATGATACCTTATGACTTGATACAGACTAGACAGTGATGACACCTCATGACTTGATACAAAGTAGGTAGTGATGACACCTCTTGACTTGATACAGATTAGTCAGTGATGACACCTGTTGACTCGATACTGCACGCGCATAATCTGTTCATCTTCCTTTCGTAGGCCGATTTACATGATGTCATGATTATTTTTAGCGCAAATACTTCACTCTCGTCCCAGCTGGTCATCATCTATCTGTGACAGGTGACGTATCGGTTCACCCTTCTATTTATTCGCCTGAATGAATTTCAATTAAGAACGCAAAATTGATTTAAATATTCCAAATCAAGTATATCCAAAACGGATCAAATACTGACGAAATTCACGTTTTATCAACATTTATATCTCGATTAATCAGCAGTTAATTTCTGCATCTTTTAGATCTATCTTAGTACATGTATCTTGGAATTGCGAGATGCAGCAAAAGAGCGCCAGTGTTAACTAAGAAATGCCGGCATAGGCTAATCGAGAAGTAAAGAATGTAGACGAGTCTACGTCTTAGTTAGTCGGTGCTTAGCTACAGTTTACCTCGCGACTAGCACTAGTTTTGGGTTGTGCATGCCGTACTAGTGCACTGATCCGTCTAGAGCGATCTAGACGGCGTCTTAATTAACTACCACGCTGGGCATTCAAGCCTACATAGTGATCTCACCTTTTGATTTGATACAGCTCAGATATTAGTATCGCTCATGACTTTTGACAGAATACAAAATGATGTCACCTCAAGAGTTTATTAGGTATAGATAGTGATATCACCCCATCGCTCGATACAGATTAGCTAGTGATGACACGTGAAGCTGTATAAAGTCTGGATATTGATGACATATTGGTGACACTTGAGAATACAATATTTATGGTCTTGAAAGTATTAGCCATAAACATATAATATATCGATGATGGCACAATGTGCAAGAAGTTCATGATTTATTTTGTTTTTAACTGCCTAGAGTGTAAAAAGTACAGATGTCGCACTCACCACCTTCGTGTTAGGAGCAAAGAGCAGGCAACTCGCTAACAAGGCCAATCTGACGTTCAGACACGAAAAAGCGATGCGGCTGCCGTGTAACAATAGACAAGACAAAGAGAGCTTTGTCACCAAGTCGTACAGCTTTCAGCCATTGGTCATACACTCGAGTGACCTGTGGCTCGGCGGGAATCCAGCGAATAAACAGGTCCAGCAGCGTTTGCTCAGATTTCATCAAACCAGAGCCATCACTAGGTGAGCTCAGAGTTGCCACATATGGCCATCACTAGGTGAGCTCTGAGTTGCCACATATGGCCATCACAAGTGAGCTCTGAGTTGTCACATATGGTAGGGAAAACTGGCTGTATGGGCGGAAATCTTGATGGAAATAGCTCTCTGAAGATAAAACTTTGTTCTTATCCAGAGCTCTCTGAAGATATTTCTTTGTCCACTGCCAGAACTCCCTAAAGATATTTCTTTGTACTCTACCAAAGCTCCCTGAATATATTTCGTTGTCCTCTACCAGAACTCTCTGAAGATAAATCTTTGTCCTGTACCAGAGCTTCCTGAAGACATTTCTTTATCCTCTACCATAGCTCTTTGAAGATAAATCTTTGTTCTGAATTGGAGTTCTCTGTTAATAGATTTTTATCCTGCAGCAGAGCTCTCTGGAAAAAAAATCTTTGTCCTGTACCAGAGCTCTCTGAATATAAATCTTTGTCATGTACCAGAGCTCTATGGAGATGAATCTTTTTCATCTACCATAACTATCTAAAGAAAAATCTTTGTCATGTACCAAAGTTCTCTGAAGATGAATTTTTGTCCTGTACCAGAGCTCTCTGAAGTCCTATACCACAGCTCTCTGAAGATAAAGCTTTGTCCTATACCACAGCTCTCTGAAGATAAATCTTTGTCCTGTACCACAGCTCTCTGAAGATAAATCTTTGTCCTATACCACAGCTCTCTGAAGATAAATCTTTGTCCTATACCACAGCTCTCTGAAGATAAATCTTTGTCCTGTACCAGAGCTCTCTGGAGATAAACTTTGTCCTGTACCAGAGGTTTCTAAAGATAAATCTTTGTCCTGTACCAGAGCTCTCTGAAGATAAATCTTTGTCCTGTACCAGAACTTTCTGAAGATAAATCTTTGCCCTGTATCAGAGCTCTCTGAAGGTAAATCTTTGTCATGTACTAGAGCTCTCTGAAGATAAATCTTTGTCTTTTACCAGAACTTTCTGAAGATAAATCTTTGTCCTATACTAGAAGTCTGTGAAGATTTATTTGTGACTAGTACTCTACCTCTCTAACTAGTAAAAGTCCTAGTCCTGTACTGGATCTTTCTGAATATAAAAGTTTGATCTGAGTTCATATCCTGAGTGAGCCACATAGCGAGGGTAGCTTGTCGATAGACTAAATCATTTAGAAAGACTAGAGACGCCTGTTGAGACGGAGTGCTACTTTAAGAAATATAAGTGACTTGGAATAAAACAATTAAATAACTTAAGTCAAGATATATTGAATCAGAATAAAAGTTTTTTGTGTATATAGTATACAAGTATTTGAAATTAAGATAAAAAAAAAGTTCTGCTACTCCAATAGATATTGGATTCGTTGCCAGTTCGGCTCTCTTCGTACTTAGTGTGCAGCTTAGCATAGCTCAGTCAATATCTAAACAAGCTACCGGGTTTGTAATGTTTGCCTCTCTCAAAATACCTATGTCTGTCCATCTGCCTCTCTGAAATGGTCTTTTTTCTTTCCCTGATCTTTAGAACTTTTTTCTTACAGTGAGTGATGACCAGGCAATATAATTATTGTATCACTTCAGTCCATGGTTGTCAAGTTTCCGTCAAGAGCTCGACCGTGACCGTCACTCCGCAGCCCAGACGAAACTTGAGCAGCCTCAAGGTGTGTCTCGGACGGATAAAAGTGAGGCCTTGTCTAAAGAGAATCCAACGGATCATCTCTCTCTCTTTGATGACAAGTCGGACGAGTTCCCGGCCTGGCTGGAGAGTATTCGACACAAGAGGAGACAACTGCAGGAGTATCTGGCCAGGTCGGTTGTCAAGAGTCGCAACCGACTAGAGAAAGACAGACTGCGTGAAAGCTACCTGGGGCCTCATATCTGTGCACCAACCTGGCTGGTTCACATCCTGGAGAGCGGGATTTCCCTCACATTGATACCCACATTCTTGGCAGACGATGAGTGCAGAACTGGAGATGGTGACGTCACTTCACGACAGAAGTTGAAACTTGGTCTGAGCACAGCCCGTGCGATCAGCCACTACCGGAAGCTGCGATATTCTCCCTTGGCCCTGTCTGAGCCGGCTATCCTCCTCTCTGAGGAGGTGTTCAGTCCATTAAGCACTCCAAGTGGCTATGAGGAACACAAGTGTGCAGTTGGGGACATTAATGCAGAGAGCAACCAGAGTGTCCAGGAAGAAATAGAACATAGTCCTGGCCGCTCAGACAAACGGCACCCAACTGAGCTGTGCCATGTGGCTCGCAGGTCAAGTTCAAACACTGGGTTTGCTGACCTCTCCTCGGATGATGCATCGTCTTCAATAGAAACTCAAACAGGGGCAAGGTTGCAAGATCCTCTTCGTGATCTTAGAGCCAGCTTTAGTATGCGTTTGAACACACGAGTTCGGCCACTCGTGACTCTCAGTGCAGCCGTCACAGAGTGCAGAGAGAGAAGAGTCGTAATTTCAGGTTGTTTTCAGACCCTCCCGTGGGGTTATCTGCCCTTCCAGCTAGTGGTGTTTCCTCAGTACGATACCACAGCAAAGTTACCGGGAATCAACGGCATATTCTTACGGAAGTCGATGACATCTTCAGCACGCTTGCGATGGAAATTTCAGTCTCAGATCAGCACCTGATGTCTGTAGCTAGCTCAGTATATGTTGTTTACAGCTATCTCAGCATCTGCTGTTTATAACAATCTCAGTATATTATGTTCATAGTTAGCTCAGCACCTGATGTTTATAGCTAGCTCAGAACATGATGTTTATAGCTAGCTTAGCACCTGATGTTTATAGCTAGCTTAGTATATGATGTTTATAGCTAGCTCAATATCTGATGTTTTATAGCTAGCTCAGTAAATGATGTTTATAGCTAGCTTAGTATATGATGTTTATAGCTAGCTCAATATTTGATGTTTTATAGCTAGCTCAGTAAATGATGTTTATAATTAGCTTAGTATATGATATTTATCGCTAGATCAGTATCTGATGTTTGTAGCTAACTCTTAACTCTGGATGGGATGCTCATAACTAACGCAGTATCTGATGTCTGTAGTTAATCCTTTGTCGAATATTATTGATTAGCTCAGTATCTAATGTATATAGCTAGCTCAGTACCTGATGTCTACAGATAGCCCTGGGTGGGATCTTAGTAAATAAAAAATCATTATATCATGTTTATAGCTAGCTCAGTACCTGATGTCTACAGCTAGCCCTGGGTGGGACCTTAGTTACTAAATCATTATATCATGTTTATAGCTAGCTCAGTACCTGATATCTACAGCTAGCCCTGGGTGGGATCTTAGTGACTAAATCAGTATTATAGCTAGCTCAGTATATGATGTTTATAGCTAGGTCAGTATCATATGTTAAAAGCCATGACAGAATGCTATGTTTGTTGCTAATTCGCAATGGAATGTTTTTAATTAGCTTATTATCTGATGTTTATATCATCCTGTGCGCAGTGTCTGATGTTTATATCATCCTGTGCGCAGTGTCTGATGTTTATATCAGTCTGTGCGCAGTGTCTGATGTTTATATTATTCTGTGCGCAGTGTCTGATGTTTATGTCATTTTGTGCGCATTGTCTGATGTTTATAGTATTCTGTGCGCAGTGTCTGATGTTTATATTATTCTGTGCGCAGTGTCTGATGTTTATATCATCCTGTGCGCATTGTCTGATGTTTATATCAGTCTGTGCGCAGTGTCTGATGTTTATATCATTCTGTGCGCATTGTCTGATGTTTATATCATTCTGTGCGCAGTGTCTGGTGTTTATATTATTCTGTGCGCATTGTCTGATGTTTATGTCATTTTGTGCGCAGTGTCTGGTGTTTATATCAGTCTGTGCGCAGTGTCTGATGTTTATATTATTCTGTGCGCATTGTCTGGTGTTTATATTATTCTGTGCGCAGTGTCTGATGTTTATATCATTCTGTGCGCATTGTCTGGTGTTTATATTATTCTGTGCGCAGTGTCTGATGTTTATATCATTTTGTGCGCAGTGTCTGATGTTTATATTATCCTGTGCGCATTGTCTGATGTTTATATCAGTCTGTGCGCAGTGTCTGATGTTTATATCATTCTGTGCGCAGTGTCTGATGTTTATATCAGTCTGTGCGCAGTGTCTGATGTTTATATCATCCTGTGCGCAGTGTCTGATGTTTATATCATTCTGTGCGCAGTGTCTGATGTTTATATCATTTTGTGCGCAGTGTCTGATGTTTATATCATTTTGTGCGCAGTGTCTGATGTTTATATCATCCTGTGCGCAGTGTCTGATGTTTATATCATTTTGTGCGCAGTGTCTGATGTTTATATCATCCTGTGCGCAGTGTCTGGTGTTTATATTATTCTGTGCGCATTGTCTGATGTTTATGTCATTTTGTGCGCAGTGTCTGATGTTTATATTATTCTGTGCGCAGTGTCTGATGTTTATATCATTTTGTGCGCAGTGTCTGATGTTTATATTATTCTGTGCGCAGTGTCTGGTGTTTATATTATTCTGTGCGCAGTGTCTGATGTTTATATCATTTTGTGCGCAGTGTCTGATGTTTATATTATTCTGTGCGCATTGTCTGATGTTTATGTCATTTTGTGCGCAGTGTCTGATGTTTATATCATCCTGTGCGCATTGTCTGATGTTTATATCAGTCTGTGCGCAGTGTCTGATGTTTATATCATTCTGTGCGCATTGTCTGATGTTTATATCATTCTGTGCGCATTGTCTGATGTTTATATCAGTCTGTGCGCAGTGTCTGGTGTTTATATTATTCTGTGCGCATTGTCTGATGTTTATATCAGTCTGTGCGCATTGTCTGATATTTATATCATTCTGTGCGCATTGTCTGATGTTTATATCAGTCTGTGCGCAGTGTCTGGTGTTTATATTATTCTGTGCGCATTGTCTGATGTTTATGTCAGTCTGTGCGCAGTGTCTGATGTTTATATTAATCTGTGCGCATTGTCTGATGTTTATATCATTCTGTGCGCAGTGTCTGATGTTTATATCATTTTGTGCGCAGTGTCTGATGTTTATATCATCCTGTGCGCATTGTCTGATGTTTATATCATCCTGTGCGCATTGTCTGATGTTTATATCAGTCTGTGCGCAGTGTCTGATGTTTATATCATTCTGTGCGCATTGTCTGATGTTTATATCATCCTGTGCGCAGTGTCTGATGTTTATATCATCCTGTGCGCATTGTCTGATGTTTATATCAGTCTGTGCGCATTGTCTGATGTTTATATCATCCTGTGCGCATTGTCTGATGTTTATATCATTTTGTGCGCAGTGTCTGATGTTTATATCATCCTGTGCGCAGTGTCTGGTGTTTATATTATTCTGTGCGCATTGTCTGATGTTTATATCATTCTGTGCGCAGTGTCTGATGTTTATATCATCCTGTGCGCAGTGTCTGATGTTTATATTATTCTGTGCGCAGTGTCTGATGTTTATATCATTCTGTGCGCATTGTCTGATGTTTATATCATTCTGTGCGCAGTGTCTGATGTTTATATCATTCTGTGCGCAGTGTCTGATGTTTATATCATCCTGTGCGCAGTGTCTGATGTTTATATCATTCTGTGCGCAGTGTCTGGTGTTTATATCATTCTGTGCGCAGTGTCTGATGTTTATATCATTCTGTGCGCAGTGTCTGATGTTTATATCATTCTGTGCGCAGTGTCTGATGTTTATGTCATTTTGTGCGCAGTGTCTGATGTTTATATTAATCTGTGCGCAGTGTCTGATATTTGTATCATTCTGTGCGCAGTGTCTGAAGTTTGTGTCAGTCTGTGCGCAGTGTCTGATGTTTATATCATTCTGTGCGCGATGTCTAATGATTTTGTTCTTCGTTGCGCAGTGTCTGATGATTAGATCTATGCACATTTCCTGCTGTTTGAAGCCTGTTCAGCATCCTGCCATTAAGGCCAACTGTTAGCTTCTATCACGATTTCCATGTGTTGCCTAACTCTCCGCTATCTACTCAATCATTCTGTCCTTCTGTCAATTTCAACTTCACAATTCTGTGAGTTTTCCACTATACAGGTTCGGTCGGGTGTGATAAATTATGCAATATTTAGTGTGTATGTTTAAATATATATGCAAGGATAAATAACTAGACATCACCAAAAGTTCGTGTTTTTTGTGTGGCAGGGGGTGGGGTAGGTTGTGACCTTAGCGAGTTACAGCTAAGCTAACCAGTATGATAGAGTGGCTAGTGGTGAGACACGTCACTAAAGCCTGTAGGAAATTTTTACAAAATTTACTTTCCCAAGTTTTTACGGTCGAAAACAAAACTATTTTAACAACAAAAAAAAAGGGAAAAAACAGTAAGAAAATTAACCGGTGAGTAAAAAAAATCCAGTCAGTTGCTCTTACACAGCAGCTGAAAGAAAATTACAAACCTGTCGTGTAAAAACACGCTATCTCAACAAAATCAGATAGAAAAACTATTAGTTAGTGATTATTTATACGGAAAATGTGATGATCAAATATTATCCTCACTATTTGTATATTGTCACTATTAACGCTAATAAACTATACAATTACATAATTACAGCATCAACTCAAATTAGCGTTCATTCTTATATTAAATGGTTTCCGAAATCAACTCTAAGTAAGTCATTCTTCTACAAGAAGTACGATTCAATTTTACCTATCCCAACCACTGACGTGACATGAAAGTATTAAACATGTCACGGTCTGTAGATCATATATGCATAGAAACGTCTTACCCCATAAATAGTGGATCGTTTTGTTCCTACTCTTTTCAATTACCAAACATGATGAGCTTAGATCATTGGTCACGTTTAGATTCACTTCAGTTTTGTAATAAAACTTTTAACTCGATGGAACAATAACGAACCATTAATCATTTCTGTCACTCTCAAACTTTGTCAATAATTATAAAAGTAACATTTATTATCCATGATGCAAAATTAACAGTCGTGTAATCAGCTGCACTATCAATCAGCCAGCACTTACATGTGCGCCGCCTGTGTAACGTTACATCTCTCTTATTTCTATATAAATTCTTCTCCCCCAGAAAAACTTTTCGCTCACCTCGTAGTTTTCCCACATCTCTGTTGCTTATACTTGTTTCTACGAGCATTTATCACAGAGTGATGGTCGAGATTCTGCTGTGTTCATTAGAGCTTCTTATAGTGACAGCGGAAATGAAGCCATGGCTTGAAATCAAAACTCACTTCGATGTTATTACAGTACTGTCATTTTGCAACTTGGAATGAAAACAATGGTTATAACTTGGGTGTGTCGTTTCCCCTTGTACCAGGAACCTACATTGGGAACCCTAGGCTTTTATGTGTTTATGTATATACATGTATATCAGGATAAAGAAAAAGTTTTTCTTTAAGTTCGTTAAAAATCGCAAAAACTCACGCACCTGCGGGTATTTACATGCGCTGAAATCAAATTTAACCTTTGGAAGAAGATTGTTTATATCGACATTTGAGATTTTGGTTCTTTTTTTTTTTAATGTCCCGCCGGTAGCTCGATCCCTTCCCGGTCCTCGGGTCGCCCGTCTTGAAGGATGGAATATAGACTGCCGCATGCGACACTTCAGTCCGGCTGTCCTCGGGTCGCCCG